>CM056380.1:107202416-107427416 GCA_029718625.1 Synaphobranchus kaupii
GTAGAGGAATATGAGGTGCGCCGCTGCCATGGACAGGATGAGGAAGAGGAAGAGTCGGTGGTTCCCCCGCCCGATGCACTGGTTGAGGAAGAGGCAGTGGTGATCGTAGTCCAGCACACACACGTTGCACAGTCTGCAGTGCTTGCAGTTATCTGGCAGGAATATCTGAAGCAAAGAAAAGAAAGAACAGCACATGTTTTAATAAGCAGCTGAAATACCGAAGGACCTTTTTATTTTCATATTGTTCTGGAAATAAATACAATTCAATCCTTTGAAAAAAGGCGTGAGGTTTCTCCGTCTGCTTTAGTGGCATTAGGCAGGGTGATTTTGAAAATATACAACAGGAACACATTTTTTGGCGCATAAAATCGGTGAATTTTTATAAGCAATCAGAATTGGCGGTTTTAATGCTGTGCCCATGTTGTGAACACTGAGAATGAATCCAAAGGGCTGAGAGAATCATTTTGAAGTTTCGGTTTGACTTCCTGTATTACCAGCGGCTCTTCTCCTCCGTCAGCTCTACGTCATTGGGGCAGCGTTCCAAAAATCACTCTGCCCAACACCACAAGATCAGAGGGAGAAACCTCTGCCTTTTTCCAAGGATTCAAATTTATTTATTTCCAGGACAATATGAAAATAAAAAGGTGGGCGCTCTGTATTTTAGCTGCTTATTAAAATATCTGCTGTCCTCCAATGCTACAGAAAGACTAAAGGTATGAAACTGCAGTGATAAAACAATGCGATACATATCCAGCATTTTAGAGCCAACGTTTAATAAACGCTTCTCTGTGTCGCTCAGCTAGCCGTAGTGTAGAGCTGAATCGTACTGTAGAGCTGTGCTGTAGAGCTGAAACGTGCTGTAGAGTTGTATTGTCGAGCTGAATCGTGCTGTAGAGCTGAAACGTGCTGTAAAGCTGTGCTGTAGAGCTGAAACGTACTGTAAAGCTGTGCTGTAGAGCTGAAACGTACTGTAAAGCTGTGCTGTAGAGCTGAAACGTACTGTAAAGCTGTGCTGTAGAGCTGAAACGTACTGTAAAGCTGTGCTGTAGAGTTGAAGCGTATTGTAAAGCTGTGCTGTAGAGCTGAAGCGTACTGTAAAGCTGTGCTGTAGAGCTGAAACGTGCTGTAAAGCTGTGCTGTAGAGCTGAAACGTACTGTAAAGCTGTGCTGTAGAGCTGAAACGTACTGTAAAGCTGTGCTGTAGAGCTGAAACGTACTGTAAAGCTGTGCTGTAGAGCTGAAACGTACTGTAAAGCTGTGCTGTAGAGCTGAAGCGTTCTGTAAAGCTGTGCTGTAGAGCTGAATCGTACTGTAGAGCTGTGCTGTAGAGCTGAAACGTGCTGTAGTTGTATTGTAGAGCTGAATCGTGCTGTAGAGCTGAAACGTGCTGTAAAGCTGTGCTGTAGAGCTGAAACGTACTGTAAAGCTGTGCTGTAGAGCTGAAACGTACTGTAAAGCTGTGCTGTAGAGCTGAAACGTACTGTAAAGCTGTGCTGTAGAGTTGAAGCGTATTGTAAAGCTGTGCTGTAGAGTTGAAGCGTACTGTAAAGCTGTGCTGTAGAGCTGAAACGTACTGTAAAGCTGTGCTGTAGAGTTGAAGCGTATTGTAAAGCTGTGCTGTAGAGCTGAAACGTGCTGTAGAGCTGAATCGTGCTGTAGAGCTGAATCGTGCTGTAGAGCTGAAACGTACTGTAAAGCTGTGCTGTAGAGCTGAAACGCACTGTAAAGCTGTGCTGTAGAGCTGAAACGTACTGTAAAGCTGTGCTGTAGAGCTGAAACGTACTGTAAAGCTGTGCTGTAGAGCTGAAACGTACTGTAAAGCTGTGCTGTAGAGCTGAATCGTACTGTAAAGCTGTGCTGTGGAGCTGAAACGCACTGTAAAGCTGTGCTGTAGAGCTGAAACGTACTGTAGAGCTGAAACGTACTGTAAAGCTGTGCTGTAGAGCTGGAACGTACTGTAAAGCTGTGCTGTAGAGCTGAAGCGTATTGTAAAGCTGTGCTGTAGAGCTGAAACGTACTGTAAAGCTGTGCTGTAGAGCTGAATCGTGCTGTAGAGTTGTGCTGTAGAGCTGAAGCGTTCTGTAAAGCTGTGCTGTAGAGCTGAATCGTACTGTAGAGCTGTGCTGTAGAGCTGAAACGTGCTGTAGAGTTGTATTGTAGAGCTGAATCGTGCTGTAGAGCTGAAACGTGCTGTAAAGCTGTGCTGTAGAGCTGAAACGTACTGTAAAACTGTGCTGTAGAGCTGAAACGTACTGTAAAGCTGTGCTGTAGAGCTGAAACGTACTGTAAAGCTGTGCTGTAGAGTTGAAGCGTATTGTAAAGCTGTGCTGTAGAGTTGAAGCGTACTGTAAAGCTGTGCTGTAGAGCTGAAACGTACTGTAAAGCTGTGCTGTAGAGTTGAAGCGTATTGTAAAGCTGTGCTGTAGAGCTGAAACGTGCTGTAGAGCTGAATCGTGCTGTAGAGCTGAATCGTGCTGTAGAGCTGAAACGTACTGTAAAGCTGTGCTGTAGAGCTGAAACGCACTGTAAAGCTGTGCTGTAGAGCTGAAACGTACTGTAAAGCTGTGCTGTAGAGCTGAAACGTACTGTAAAGCTGTGCTGTAGAGCTGAAACGTACTGTAAAGCTGTGCTGTAGAGCTGAAACGTACTGTAAAGCTGTGCTGTAGAGCTGAAACGTACTGTAAAGCTGTGCTGTAGAGCTGAAACGTACTGTAAAGCTGTGCTGTAGAGCTGGAACGTACTGTAAAGCTGTGCTGTAGAGCTGAAGCGTATTGTAAAGCTGTGCTGTAGAGCTGAAACGTACTGTAAAGCTGTGCTGTAGAGCTGAATCGTGCTGTAGAGTTGTGCTGTAGAGCTGAATCGTGCTGTAAAGCTGTGCTGTAGCAGGTCCACCCCGCGTTTGCTTCTGGTCTACACCGTTACTTTGGGCTAAGCTTCACTGACAGAAGTAGCGCGTGCATCCTGGCGATAAGGCCGCTACGCGTGTGGTGTACACGAGGCTTAAAGGGATAGTTTGGAATTTTGCACATAATGGGCTCTATTTTCAAACCGGCGCAAACCAGCGCAAGGGGACGGTATAGTCAAACGCAAGCTTGTTGACAGCATCAACGTCTTAAAACTGGCGCTATGGCGTTTCTCAGCAATACCGCTAGGATCAACAAATTCTCAACATAACATCATTTCGCTTGCGCTGCAGTGGGATGGGTGGCGCTGTCTGGGGCGTGTTCTAAAATACTTTCGGCTCAGTGACAATTTGAACCAACGAAAACCCATTGCGTTATGATCAGCTGGAACCACCTCTTAGCGGCAACGCAATAGACTCTGGCAATTTGGCAACTTATTAGTCATGTAGTTCTATGTAGTGTCTATAGGTGATGCCAACGTTACACTTCCATTTAATGAACAAATAGCCTATAATTATTATTAATTAATTAATTTTAATTTAAACTACTAGAATAAAACAGGACAGCTTACAAGAAACTTTCGATCATGTAGGCCAATAGCCTATAATATATAAATTACACATTGACACAGTTGAATCATAAGCCTACCATTTGAATCATAATTATGCCTACATCACCTAATGTAGGCTAATTAATGCATTCGCCACCTCCTCCCGTGCCTTCCGAACTTCTGGGAGACGAGGTGGTGTGGATTGTGTTCCATAAATTACTACAGTCCTAGCCTGTACTTCTGTTGCAAGTATGTCTGATTCCGGTGCGGAAAATCGCTCTTGTCGTTGACGGTCCAGTGCGTTTGGGTTGCTCATTATGAAATTGCATGGAGCGATTGCGTTCCAACTGGCTTTTTTTAAAGCATGAGAACAACAATTTGATTGGCTACCATAGAGACACACCTTGGACATTTAAACCCAGCCTTTTAGCAATACCGCCATCAGATGCGCCAAGATTGCCGTCATGAAATTACCAAATTTCTCGCCGACACGCCCTCAGAGCGATACCGCCAAGTGCTTACTCTTGTGTTCACCATTGCGTTTGGTTTATTAAAATAGAGCCCAATGTCTCAATTACGACTTAGCCATGATGTAGTTGATTGATGGAAACCATTTTCAGCTAATTCCATGCTGTCCTTCTTTTGGACATACACACGTTGCTAATGATTAGGTAACCGGTAGCATCCACTACCAAACGCACTTAAACACTCCACAGTGCACCCAAAGCAAATAAAATACAACAGTCTATCGGGGTTATTTTGAGTGTTTATCCCATCATTTTTGAAGTCAAACCTTTCATTTGTGCTAACCTAATATTCTCTGTGGAAGTACGGCGGCGGAGCAAACGTGGCCATTGCAACTTGTTACTCTTCTTTGTTGTTGTAGTCGACCAGTGCCGGCACTACATTTGTAGGTAACGTAAAGTATCGCTCCCCAGATAGACTGTCGTCGTATTTTATTTGCTTAGGGTGCACTGTGGAGTGTTTAAGTGTGTTTGGTAGTGGATGCTACCGGTTGCCATACAGTTGTGCTAGCATTAGCAACGTGTGTATGTCCAAAAGAAGGGACAGCATGGAATTAGCATGGAATAAGTCGTAATTAAGACATTATGTCCAAAATTCTGAACTATCCCTTTAAGAATGTCCTTGTCTGAATCAGTCCTATCTACTGCGTCCTCTCTCCTGTGTACAGTGTACTAGCAGTTGTGTGCTGTTTAATGTGCACCGTTTAGCACGCGATGTGCAGAATGCAAAAAAATATTCTGCATACTTTTTTCCAACCGTACTGTGGAAGTGTGGTAAGACGTCCCGCCCTTGCACGGCCGTGTCACGTGTTGTTTTTGTTGTCATTGAAGGAAAACGTCAGCGAAGCCACGCCTCATTTTTAAAAAAGAAGCTGCGCATCATATTTACACGACCAAAATGTTTGCGTACTTCTCAGTGTGCTCCCGAATGTACCGAGTAAGTATATCATATGGGGGTTTTAAGTATACATTTTTTACATATAAATTTTGCCTACTTTCTCGTCTACTCAACAAGCCTACTCAATAGTATGGAAGGGTGCTGATTCGGACACAGCCCCCTTGTCTTACCTCACAGTATATGCAGAACCTGCTGCCTTTCTCATTGGCTTCCACAAGGCTCATTACGCTGGAGAACCTGGGGTCTGCGTCGTCCTGCTGCAGCCGTCCCGGGTTCTGCGTTAGAACCTTCCAGAACAACCACAGCACTGCGAAGAAGTGCACCACGGACACATGGAGCAGTGTAGGGGCCGGCCAGATATGTGAGGGGGGTTAAGGACCCAGCGCAGTCACTGCGGGGGGGAAAATATCACTAATCCAGGTGGGCATGGGTTCAATTCCCAATGGAAAACGCATCCAACCATATCACCTGTGTATGAGGCCACTACCAGCCAAAATGAGCTTTGTGTGTGTGTAATATTCACAGTGCAATAAAGGATATTCGGCAGAATCTTGTAGTAAAAGCAGACCGTCGAGTGGAACATTCCAGCTGCAAGGGTTCCAACGTAAACTGGGTTTGGCAGCCTGGAACACATCAACGTCAAATGGTTAAAAAGTGCATTAAATGCACATCAACATGTAGGACTGTTCTCTGACAAACGGCAGCCCATTCTACCTCAAAAAAACTCCCCAGACCTTTAAAAGCCCCACTGCAGCCTGCAACATGGTGGCCGTTTCATTAACGTACAAACTAATGAGCAATTGGTTAGCACTGTGGCACACCTGATGTTGCACCTTTTGGTAGTATGTGACATTGAGTTGGCAAAACCAATATAAAAAATAAAAAATAAAAAAAAAGCATTTTGCTTGCAGTGAAGTTGTCTGGCCAATTTTCCATGACTTATCCTGGAGCACGGATGTCTTCGATCGTTGCTAGTCGTTTCAGGGTGCATTATGGGAGTCTCTTGCGGTGTTGCTTGCTGCCCTAACTCCACAGCGAGGGGTACATGCATACGAGTGATGGATGAATGGCTTTATAGTGTGGATAAGCGAGATGCTGGCACGAACATCAGTGACTCAGCTGAGAGCGTTAATCAGCTGTAGTACAGTTTCAACAATCAGCTGTGTGTGTGCGTGCATGCGTGTGTGTGTGGGGGGGGGGTGGGTGTGGGTGTGTGGTTGGGTGTGTGCGTGCATGCCTGTGCGTGTGTGTGCGTGTGCGTGTGCGTGTGCGTGTGTGTGTACTCCTAGGGAAAACACTGTACATATTTGAGGGCTTTTCGGGGGCCATGGGAACCTCGCATGCTGTGCTCACCCCTGGTAACTGTTGATCCTGTGGTACTGGGAGAGAATGTTCCTCGCCAGCCAGGGGAAGACCAGGGCGCAGAAAATCCCCCCGTATCCCCCCAACGCTGAGGCTACCAGCAGGATCACGGCTCCACTTAGAGACGGGAACAGCAGAGTCCAGTAGAACATGCCTGAGAGTACAGAACAATGCTGATACAAGTCCGTTTACTTTACAAGGTTTCAGTAATAATATGGTAAAATGGCCCAATGCTTTACAATTCTGTTTACTTAAACCTTGTAATATAAGTAATAATGTGGAAATATTGGCCACTAAAACATTTGCACACACGTTGACATTTCACGTGTCTGCATGGGAACATTAAACTGTCACTGATAAGAGGCAAACTGTTTAAAAATTAACTTTGCACACTGTAGCTATCTGCTGCCCTCTGGTGCACGATTATTGCATGGCATGCTACGTTATCACTTCTCGTCCTTCTTGCTAGTTGGAATGGTCCTATAGCAGCAAGTGTGCAAATTCCTTTCCAATATTAGGCATAGAAAAACACCGACGTAATCAACACTTCAAATTCTACGTAATTATTTGTCTATAGGCCTTGCCAAATGCTGGCAGTCATGTTTTAATAAACAGGAAAAGCAAGATTTAATTTCGCAAGACAAAAATATTGAATGGGTTTAACTGTAAATTGTCCAATGGAAAAAAAAAACATTGAATTACCATACGACTCTTTGGGTTTCTGATCTGTCGGCTCGTTGATGAATCTTTTGAGGATTTGTGTAAGCTGCTGATGTCTGCAACAAAAACAGGCACAATGTTTATTAGGCTCCATAATCACAGGCATTACAAAAGGACAGCGGTAATATGAACTGTACATGATAAAATCTAAAGTAAAAGAAAATATCTCCTTTACCCAGCTGGGTATATTTAGATTTTGTATTCACACTGTTGGAATTAGTTAATAATACAAAGAGCCATAATCTGTTATCATCTATTTAATTGTCCCCATAAACTAATTTAAGTTCTGGACATCACAAATAAGAATTTGACCATGATCACCAAGAAAAACGTACCAAAGACCAACCACATCTAAACCTCTTACAGAACTAATTCGTGAACATCCAACTCATCCAACTCATCCAACTCATCCAACTGATCAAACGGATCCAACTGATTCTAGACATAACTTCAGACTAAACTTATCAATGAAACGTAACAAATGATTTCTGGGACTATACATTATTACCTCCACACATTTGTCTCCCCACTTATTTTGTTTGCTTTCTATGAAGACGGTTGGATGCACTCTGAAATAATCTTCAAATCTTATATTTTAAAGTGACGGACGAGGAAAATCCGTAATATGCTTATAACCACGTTATTTATGGCTATTAAGGTATGTTTTGAGCACCAATAAAGTGCGAGGAATAAATTCCATTGAAATCTTGTTAAATTTCAGTCTATCTGTTTATTCCTGTATGCTGAAAAAAAGGGTGGAGTCAAAATGGGTCCATGGTGACGTAGACGTGAAACCTCAACCAATACGTACTTTGATCTCATTACATAACTCCTCCCATAGTTTGAGGCAAATAAAACTGTCCTGTCCCACTAAGAAATCCTGTCTGAAGTCTGAACCAAACGCTCGTTTTGTTTACCCTTGTGAATAGTTGTCATCTTTTGGATTTGGAATAGCTAGTTAGCTAAAGTGCTTATTTTTTCCCGCTCTCCTTATCCCTATACCAATTTTATCCCTCTCCCAATCTTTCACCTTTTTATCCATCCCTCCGTGGTGCTAGCTTGTGACATTAGCTTGCTCCTTGCACAGCTCAGCATGGAAACGAACAAATCAATCACACGTTATTTTTGCTTGGTGCACTGCTCATTCGTCAGATAATATATCAAAAAGAATAGATAGCTAAGATTTTTCCAAATAAACCATGCCTTGGAAATGGTTTTGTCATATTGTTCAGTGGCTGGTTACAGTAACGAGATAACTACGAGAACCATGGTCCACCAAAGTACTTAGTTGCCATGCATGTAGGCCTTTAAATAAAAAATTTAAACTTGATGAACCCTAACATTGTGTAATGATTTGTGTGAAACGTCGCCTTGCAATTTAGCTTGCTATAAATAGACTTATGTTAGATGAAACGGTTGCAATACTCTGCTTATCGTTTAAGTTAACTTACTTTGATTGCGAGCTTGCGTGTGGTATTTATCTCCTGATAGCAGTGTTTTACTTTGAATTGATTGCATTAATTCCTCGCCGGGTTCAAACCTATGGTTCAAACCACAGAATTGTATAAGAACAGTTCTGTGGTTCAAACATGTAGGGCTGGATGACGTCGATGGCACTCGGGTTGAGGGTGAGGATTTAGACCACACCCCTACAATCCTGAGTCCTTTCAAGACTGAGTTTATTAGCTGACTTTGAGATGTATGTTAATACACCTATTGACATTTTCTTGAAAAGATTTTTGGTGTATGTGTAGTAGGGCTGGGCGATATACAACATCGATAATTATCGAATGCAATAACAGCCGTTGCCACGATGTGGGGCGCCTTTCTTTTCGTCTTTTTTTCTTTAATTATACCCAATATACAGCAGTAAACATCCAAACTTCAGAGGCTGCGTGAAATGCTTCCGGAAAAAACATCACCGCTGATATCTATTTAGTGTTGATAAGACAGCCAACCAGCAGCAAGGTCGTACAGCTCTCACGTGATCATGTGATGTGTTTTTGTCAATCGCATGAAGGGAGGGTGGGTCTCTGTAAAAGTTGCAACGCCTTTCTGTGAGTGTCTGTCTTATCAACACACAGTAGACAGTGATGACGTTTTTTCCCCGGAAGAATTTCACACGGGTTTTGAAGTTTAGATCACTACCGCATCAGGTAGCCTATAATTAAAGAAAAAAAGATGAAAAGAAAGGCAATACCCCACATGCTGGCAACGGCCGTTATTACAATCGATAATTATCGTTGCTATATATCGCCCAGCCCTAATGTGTAGTGGATACATCCCTCTGTGATATGTTGTGCTTATTTGAAGTTTTTAGAATCCCTTGTCCATCACTCTTAAGTGCCACCGAATTATAGATCCTGCCTCGGCAGCCCTGTAAGATGTCACATTTAACGTCAAAATACGATGGACGAGAACAGAATTTTGCTCAGGGTCCCCTGAAGGTCAGATGCAGGCGTGGTTGATGCAGAGGCTGCAGAGGTCGTAGGTCGTGGCTGTAACGGACACACCTGAAGGTGGTTCCCTGCCTGCAGAGGTCAAAGGGCGTCAGGCCTTGGCGGTTCTTCAGGTGGAGGATCTGGAGTCCGGCCTCCTGGAGCAGCAGCCAGCTCACCTCTATCGCCCCCTTTTCTGCGGCCACATGCAGAGGGGTCACGCCCTGCTGGTCCGCCGCGTCCGCCGCGCATCGCTGTTCCCATGGAGACCCACAGCCGTCAGCCAATCAGGCCCCGGGATGAAGCCTCAGAGCTTACAGGAAATCCAACTTCGCCCGAAAAATCTAAATTTTATGTTTTGTTCATCTATCTGTATTCTACACATGACAAAAAATATGTGCATGCACATATGAATACATTATACTTCATTTTAGAAAATTTGTTGCATAAATACTGTATATATTTAATGTTATGTGTTTCAAATTGAACCGGTGCTTAGAGATGAACTGCTTTATTTGTGTATTTGGGTACATCCCTGTGAGGTCAGCCCTGTGAGGTCATCCCTGTGAGGTCATCCCTGACATGAGGGGACGCAGTGACCCGCTTACGTTGTTCCGCAGAAGGTACCGGACCACATCCGAGTTTCCCGTGGAAGCGGCCAGGTGCAGGGGAGTCAGCAGGAACCTGTCGGTGTCGGAAAACCGGAACATTCCCGTCTCTTGAAGGTACTGGATGGCTAACCTGTGGCACACGGTAGAGCATCAGTCAACAGCTTCACACAAACTTAAACGGGGAATCACTCTCTGAGCCACACACTGCCCAACGTACTGCAGGGAATACCCAAAGAGTTACACTACCCTGACAAATGTCTCATTATATGACAGCTGCACAAATTAATGAATGATGCAACACTAGAGGCCTTGGTACTATGGGTGGGGCCTACTATTACTTCCTGTTTCCTTGGCTTACATTTTTAAAGCTATTTTTTTTCTCCCATTGTGGAATGCCCACCTGTATGTTTAGTATAAATTAGTTTGGGAGAACAGAGACAAGCATGTGGCCTCCTCTAAGGCACGTGATGTCAGCCACCGGTACTCATCGTGCCACCGTTCACAGGTTGGGCTCACACAGACACTTCCTGTGCAGCTCAAGAGTAGAATTTGCAGGCAGCCCATTGGCCCGTCGGGGTCACAGGTTGTGGCAATGTGTGCTGATAGGTATTTAGAAGCTTAACATTTCAAATTGGTGAAAAAAGAGGAAAACAAACGATAAATAAATAGATAGATAGATAGTTACACATTTCCTCCGGCGACAGAGTGGTGGAGGGCGGTCTTGCCCTGCTGATCGACCGTTTGGACATCTGCCCCGTGCTGCAGCATCTGATGCATGATGGACACATTTCCGTTTCTGAGGGAGGAGAAGCACAGAGTTTATGCGCTTATCCCTTTATAACAACATCCTGCTTTTCAGCACACGTATGTACGGCGGGGGTTCTCTAATCTCAGCACATGTATGTACGGTGGGGGTTCTCTAATCTCAGCACATGTATGTACGGTGGGGGTTCTCTAATCTCAGCACATGTATGTACGGTGGGGGTTCTCTAATCTCAGCACACGTATGTACAGCGGGGGTTCTCTAATCTCAGCACACGTATGTACGGCGGGGGTTCTGTAACTCTGTGTACGCTGATTTTTCCTACGGCTAATCCCCCAAACAAGTGAAGTTGTTGAAAACAGGATGGTGTTTAATTTCTTTCAGAATTTCTTTCCTTAAATATATCTAAATATATCTTGCTCATCTCAGTCACCATGTAACAACACTTTCAGCAGTTTGGATCTCGCTTATTTTTCCCTGTCAATCCATAATTTAAACAATTAAATAAATGTAACCTCTTTCAAAAGGAATCCTTTGTCACATCACAGGAAATTGAAGCACAAGTTTATCTGACTGATTAACAGTCCTGGCATGCATGATGTAGAGAGAGTAAACTCTTTAATAGACATTAAAGCCCAATTAAGAACAATTACCAGCATTCTACAGTTCAGGAGCTGTGATGATGCTTGGAGTGAAGAGTTGAGTTTGAGAACCCCTGAGATACAGCATGTAAACATCAGGAATTAACCTGAAATCACACTACAGCCAGTGGGGATAAGGGAGACCAGAGGCTCTTAATCTGAAATCGCACTACAGCCAGTGGGGATAAGGGAGACCAGGGGCTCTTAATCTGAAATCGCACTACAGCCAGTGGGGATAAGGGAGACCAGAGGCTCTTAATCTGAAATCACACTACAGCCAGTGGGGATACGGGAGACCAGGGGCTCTTAATCTGAAATCACACTACAGCCAGTGGGGATAAGGGAGACCAGGGGCTCTTAATCTGAAATCACACTACAGCCAGTGGGGATAAGGGAGACCAGGGGCTCTTAATCTGAAATCACACTACAGCCAGTCGGATAAGGGAGACCAGAGGCTCTTAATCTGAAATCACACTACAGCCAGTGGGGATAAGGGAGACCAGGGGCTCTTAATCTGAAATCACACTACAGCCAGTGGGGATAAGGGAGACCAGGGGCTCTTAATCTGAAATCACACTACAGCCAGTGGGGATAAGCGAGACCAGGGGCTCTTAATATGAAATCACACTACAGCCAGTGGGGATAAGGGAGACCAGGGGCTCTTAATCTGAAATCACACTACAGCCAGTGGGGATAAGGGAGACCAGAGGCTCTTAATCTGAAATCGCACTACAGCCAGTGGGATACGGGAGACCAGAGGCTCTTAATCTGAAATCGCACTACAGCCAGTGGGGATAAGGGAGACCAGAGGCTCTTAATCTGAAATCACACTACAGCCAGTGGGGATAAGGGAGACCAGAGGCTCTTAATCTGAAATCGCACTACAGCCAGTGGGGATAAGGGAGACCAGAGGCTCTTAATCTGAAATCACACTACAGCCAGTGGGGATAAGGGAGACCAGAGGCTCTTAATCTGAAATCGCACTACAGCCAGTGGGGATACGGGAGACCAGAGGCTCTTAATCTGAAATCACACTACAGCCAGTGGGATACGGGAGACCAGGGGCTCTTTGTAAAGATAGTGATGTATTCGGTCTGTGTGTATTCCTCAGCACACTGACACTGTGAGTGTGTGAAACGGGGCGTGGCACGGCCGTCTGACCTGCAGGCGAAGTGGAAGGGCGTTTGGCCGGCGTCGCAGGGCGCGTTGGAGTCCGCTCCGTTGCTCAGTAAGAGTTGGGTCAGCGCCCGGTTCCCTTGGTAAGCAGCGTAGTGAAGGGGCGTGAACCCACCCCATCCTGGAAGGACACACAGAGGGGAGGGACCCTGCCGTCAGCCGGGTGAGTGGGTGCCTCACAAACCGCTCACGTGAACGAACACACACACACATTAGAGTGCATGCTATTACACAGCCATAATCAGCCAGCTAAGATTCCTTACACACTCATTCCCACTACACACACACACACACACACACACACACACACACACACATTAGAGTGCACACTATTACACAGCCATAATCAGCCAGCTAAGATTCCTTACACACTCATTCCCACTACACACACACACACACACACAAACTACTGCACAGCCATAATTAGGCCAGCTACGTTCCTGAGACTCGTTTCCACTACAGGTATCTGTAAAGGGCTGAAGAGCAGCAATGCCTGAAGGGTTTGGGTGTGTCTCAGTACTTCCTGGTTCATTTACAGTCAAGCCGGAAAGTCTCCCCACCCCTTTCACATTCTCCACGTTTTATTACGTTACAGACATATTCTACAATAGATTGAGTTCATTTTTTGTCTCGAAATTCTACACAAAATAGCCCATAATGACAAAGTGAAAACAGGTTTTTAGACATTTGTGCTAATTTATTAAAAATCTAAATGTAAAATATCATATGTACACAAGTGATATGACACCCAAAAGTGAGCTGAGGTGCAGTTTGTTTCCACTGATACTGCTTGAGATGTTTCTACAACTTAATTGGAGTCCACCTGTGATACATTCAATTGATTGGACATGATTGGGGATTGCCAACACCTGCCTATATAAGGTCCTACAGTTGACAGTGCATGTCAGAGCAAACGCCAAGCCATGGGGTCAAAGGAATTATCTGCAGACCTCAGAAACAGGATTGTGTCATGGCATAGATCTGGAGATGGGTACGGAAAAATCTCTGCAGCTTTACAGGTCCCAAAGAGCACAGTGGCCACCATCATTCGTAAATGGAAGAAGTTTGGAACCACCAAGAATCTTCCTAGACCTGGCCGCCTGGCCAAACTGAGCAATCGGGGAAGACGGGCCTTGGCCAGGGAGGTGAGCAGGAACCTGAGGGTCACTCTGACAGAGCTCCAGCGTATCCTTGTGGAGATGGGAGAACCTTTCAGAAGATCAACCATCCAGGCAGCACTCCACCAATCAGGCCTTTATGGTAGAGTGGCCAGACGGAAGGCCCTCCTTAGTAAAAGGCACATCACAGCCCGCTTGGAGTTTGCCAAAAGGCACCTAGAGGACTCTCAAACCATGAGAATCAAGATTCTCTGGTCTGATGAAACCAAAATTGAACTTTTTGGCCTGAATACCAAGCGTCACGTCTGGAGGAAACCAGGCACCGCTCATCACCTGGCTAATACCATCCCTACAGTGAAGCATGGCGGTGGCAGCATCATGATGTGGGGATGTTTTTCAGCAGCGGGAACGGGGCGACTAGTCCTGATAGAGGGAAAGATGAATGCAGCTAAGTACACCGAGATCCTTGAAGAAAACCTGCTCCAGAGCGCTCTGGACCTCAGACTGGGGCGAAGGTTTACCTTCCAACATGACAACGACCCAAAGCGCACAGACAAGAGAACAAAGGAGTGGCTTCGGAGAAAGTCTGTGCATGTCCTTGAGTGGCCCAGCCAGAGCCCAGACCTGAATCCAATTGAACATCTCTGGAAAGAGCTGAAAATGGCTGTGTACCGACGCTCCCCAGGACTGGAGTTAAACCTGCAGACACTGCGGCCCTCCAGGACTGGAGTTATACCTGCAGACACTGTGGCCCTCCAAGACTGGAGTTAAACCTGCAGACACAGCGGCCCTCCAGGACTGGAGTAAAACCTGCAGACACTGCGGCCCTCCAGGACTGGAGTTATACCTGCAGACACTGCGGCCCTCCAAGACTGGAGTTAAACCTGCCAGCACTGTGGCCCTCCAGGACTGGAGTTACACCTGCCAGCACTGTGGCCCACCCAAACTGTTTGAGGTCCCACCAGGCCTCAACAATAGGGCTTGACCACTTGTCTGAGACAAGTGAATAACATTCAACCTATGTGCCAAAAAATGCACAAATAAAAACATTCAAAACTATAGAAAGGCAAATATCAAATGACGACATTATCATGAATCATGATTTTTTTTTTTTTTTGTCTTGGCAGGTCAAGGCGGATCAGTTTTCTCCTCTGTGTGTGTTTGGGCTGTGGGGGCCTGTTAGTTCCCAGACTAATGATTGAGGTGTTTGTCAACAGGACATGTCATACTATCTCAAACAGGCCCATGATACAGTAAGTGGCGCTTCACCTTTGGGTAAGGAGCAATAAACAATGCATGACACATGCAACTTCAAAAACAAGCCAAAAATCCAAATAGCAAAATATTCATTCTTGTAGATCTCAAAGGGATCAATTAAAAAATATCTGTGGGTGGTTTTTAGGAGCACACCGTCCACTCCATATTTTATTATTGTGCCCTACACATGGTTTAAAAATGGAAGAATTACAGGCCTATGTTTAATACAGCAGTAGAAATATTTTAGAACAATTGTAGCATTTTTTTAAACTGAACATAACAAAGGCCCCTGGTGATTTTTTATTTAATTTTTCTAGCAAAACAGAAAAGAGAATGTCAGGCAGAACTATGCCCCATCTCTGGCTGAGTTGGAACAGAATGGCCCCGTCAGTGAAACCAGTACAAACTTCTAAATGTAGGCTACTTGGAATCGGCCCCACGTTAGCCCGGTCTGTGAGAACACCGAAACAATGGCTTACATCTCAGCTATGCTTATTCGCCTTTAGTGTTTATTGCAGAAATGTTACTGCATTCCCTCTGTGACCCTCTCTATCTCTAGAATTTTACTTTTTGATTCACAATACCACAATGTATATATTATTCAATAATTATATTTACAATATTTATATTTAAAACATAATATAGATATAGCTGTATTAAATGGTAAAGATAAAATTTAATCTGATTACCAGATCTACAGGCGAGAATGTATTCTAAATGGAAACTATGATTTGTTGCCTGCTGAAATCGTAAAAGGCAGTGCAAGCTAACGTTAAGGTATATAATATATTACATCCGCGCTAACTGGGTCTAGTTAGGTGATAGAAAAGCGGTAAAGTGAACCAAACCATTGAAATTCAACAGGCTGATATTGGATGCGCTTTTCAGGATTAACGTTGGCTACTAGCCTAATGAATAGTTAATGCCGATACGATACTGTTAGAACCCCAGTGACCTAATAATATAATAACTAACGTTAGTGACAGCAGAGGTAGCTATATGACTCTTATTGTTGTAGCCATCTAGCCAACGTCAGCGATTTATCTAAATGAGGAACAATGGGAAGCAATAACGTTACAACTGACCCTTCTGTCTCAGCGTCGAGCGGTCAAGCTGAATGATGTCCGCGCACTGGTCAATATTTCCTCTTTGAATTGTGTCAAATATGTCACCACCTCCAAGGGTTTGTGCTGCGACAGGAAACATGGTAGGTAGCTAGCTAGCTTTCAATGGACAAAATATGTTTTGCGCCGTTTGAAGACCTAAACAACAATCTTGTTACATATTACGTATATTTGACCAGTTGCCTACATCAAATGTCTATCTAGAAAACTGGTTGCCAATCTCTGAGTAGCCCTACCGACCAAAGGCTGCACCTGAGCTTTGAGCTTTGACGTTCACAGCGCAGCGCCATTGAACGTTTATTTGATTACCATAAACCCCGCCTTGTACATCCGGTTGGTTGTATCATTTTTGTGACCATCGAACTCCGTACCAGTAGGTGGCGGTATGCACCTGACAGTTGGTAGCAACCCGCCATAGAAAATCCAAAGAAGAAGAAGAATAATGTGACCATCGTTATCCTGTCAGCCCAAGCTGTTGATTCGGACCAACACAAAATTAGGCTTTAAACGATACAAATATGGTAATGCCATACAGTTTTACAGGGTTGTTGAAGTAGGCTAGCCTACGGTAAAAAGGGTTGCATTATACGAACAAGAATTTTAAGAAAGCGCAGCAGGTTCTCTGACACAGCAATGAAAGCATAACTTCTGAACAAAATCCCGTGTTATGTCGTTTCGGTTTCCCCTTTTCTCTTGAACATTCCACACGTTTTCTTAGTTTTTTTTAAAGCCCACAATTGTGAAGTAAGTAGGCTACCATTTTGGTGCATGGATCAAGCGTGTGACCAAAGCTGTGTTGGTCTGTGCTGCTATGTAAAGTTGATTTTGAAATGCCAACCGTGGGGAAGCGCTACGTGCAAATGTCATTAACTCTGGCATAGGTCAACTAACATGTAGTGCTTTAATGATGTTGCACATACAGTGATGTGGAAAGGAACCCTTTTCTAATTATAGATACATCTAACCTTGTGACAAATAACAGTGTCATTATTTATTTTGCATTCTCTGGGCTAGGAATATAGTTGGCCAGGTCTAACACTGTTGCTCACGTAATTGAAGTGCGTGCACTCAGGACATTTTGAATTGCAAGTCACTCTGGATAAGAGTGCCTAGTAGTAAATGAATGTAATAGAATTTCTGCCTGCCACAGCACCTGTGTTCAGAGTGGTTCCCTATAAGCTTTATAGTGCACTATTTAGGGAATCAGCCATTTTGTAGGATGTCCTAATTCTCAGGCTGTGTCCGAATCAGAGCCCTGTTCCCTGTCCACTGTCCCCTGTCCACTCAGACCCCTGTCTACTATGTGTCCTGTCCCCTCACATTGCAAGCAGTGTGCGAAAGAAATCCCACAAAACTCTTTCCGAAGTAGTTAGTAATATCTTTTTTAATTTTTATTGAGAATATCAATCAGTTAACATATGACAATTGTTACAAAGTGTAGACAATGAATGAAGATAGAATTAACAAAAATAAAAAAAGAGTATTTCGTAATATGACCCACTCTTGTACCATAGATATGCATATACGCTCTATGTCTCTTACGTTTTTACTTCCGAGTTACTTACTGAAACTGTGGGGTGAGTGTGCTCCTGAATTCCCTCAACAAAACCTCGGAAATAAGAGGTTCATCGTGGTATTTTAAGTGCCCCCATTTATGAGAAAAAGTCGCCCACTCAAAAGCTTTTTGACAAAGTGGACTCAAATATGCGCCCTCAAAAGGGTGTAGGGCTCTGATTCGGACACAGCCTCAGTGTTCTCAATTGATCATTCGAAAACCATCATAGTAGCCAATCTCCTAAGTAGTGCACTGTAAAGCATATATGAAGCCATTCCGAATGCAGCCCATGTAGGATAGCCATCCTTAGCTAACCCCACTGAATCTTGCTTCAGTGATGTCAAAATCATCACTGACACTGCATACCAAGGGCAGTGTCCATCTTCGTATTAAGTCTGATGCATGCTTTGTCTTTTGCTTTGTACTAAGTGTGTACTGATGTTCTGTAGTCTCCTTGCTGTCAATGTGCTTTATTGTTTTCATGGCACTTAGGGGCTAATCATTGACCCCGCCAGTGTTGACCGTTCACTCCGCATGCTGTACTACTTTGTAAATCGCTCTGGGTGAGAGCGTCCACTAAATATCAAATTGTAATTGTAATCTTTGCAGGGGCTATAGGCACTAGTTTCCAACACGTCAAGGGTGATGCGTTTATAGTCTTTGACAGGGATCTCAAACGTGGGTTTCTGTCTGTTGTTGGTGTGTTTTAGCGCTTAACAGAAACCGCAAAAACCTGCAGACACTGCCTTTCTGCCATCGGCTCTGGAAGCTCAGTGCCAGGATCCCTGGTTTACAGACATTCCCAGAGAAGCTGAAATGGGAAAATGCCAGGAAACAAAATATAAACATATAATATAAAAATGCAGAAGCTATAGAGATAATGAGCCTGTCCCCACTACTGAGCAAAACGATATGGAAGTGACAGCAGTGTGCTGACATCATTGTACATTTCATGTGGAGCAAACAGCAGCTGATCACCTGGTACTAAAATGCATAAAAGAGACATGATTGATTAGTGAGGGAACCAAACAATTTTCATGATCAAACCTAAGGGTGTAATAAAAAAAAATAAAAAAAATTCCCAGACTAATTAATATAGACATGGTATATTGAGAGAGCATGTGTTCCCCAGCCAATACAAGAAACTGTAAAATTAATTTGGCAGATACAGTTATAAGCTGTTGAATACCTTAGTTTCCAGATGGCAGAACAAGAAGCATTTATAGAGGCCTTAGCTCTCACATACTGTACTTGCATGACGTATATGATACGTGGCAGTGTGACGTAATGGTTAGGGAATCGGGCTTGTCGATCCAAGGTTGTGAGGTGGGCACTGCTGCGTTAAACCCATGGGTTTTAGTACCGCTCGTGCTTATTAACCGGAGCTGCTTCAAAACATATCCAGCTGTATAAGTGGACTGTATGCAAAAAGAGTGCATGTTTGAGCGTTTTTCTCCCTACTGGGGAGTTTGTATCTCGTTTGCTTTTTGGGGGTTCAGGACTGTTTTTGGGGGTTTTTTTGCGCAATTTTCCTTTTGTTTCTCTTTACGGCGTCTTTGAGACAGTTCTCTGTAAAAAAATAATAAATAAATAATTCTATACACATAACATTTAATTGAAAGTTGGTTTGTATAAATTGCTAAATACCTAAAATGTAAAACAAATAAATAAAAATAATAATAAAAACATTTCCATGCTGAGCTTGCACTTAACTCAACTAGAGGGCAGGCTGAGTATTTCTGGCTACTGCAATGAACTCTCTTCGGTCTACTCTCTTTACAATTTAACAAATTCATGATGGGAAACGGCATATTGCCTTTTTTTTTGGATGGATGCACTTCCTGCCGTCTCGTGTCTTATTTTAAAATTGCGCCACTGTTGAACCGCAGTAAGACACGCATTTTTTTAAATGCCCAACAGAAATTAGAGGTAGGCTCATAAAGGTCTATGCTTGACCGGTTAAATTTCACGCGGCTTTGTTTGCTTAAATGAGGAGAAGCGCCAAACATCTGGTCAACTTCACGCCTTTTTTTTCTTTCGACATGATTATTTAAAAAACAAAAAAAACAAACGAATAACACGTGCTGAAATGGTGTTCTGATTTTAATTGTTAGCGTTTATTGCCACTAGATGTCGCTGCACATTAAATAATTATATAGTTAACTATAACTATGTGGCCACGTGAGAGTAGAAGCTCTGAGTAATGTTATGTATTGTATAATTATAGTAAATGGACATTACTTGGTAGTAGCCTAACCATCGACTGTTACGCTATTATGAAAACAACAAGGTGGTCAAGCGCATGAGATATGCGCGGGTGTTAAATATTAAGACTGCTGTTACTGTATCTATTGGGGGGCGGTGTTAAATCGGTTGCATGTATAAAAAGATTAAGACAATATTCACGTGCATATGGACGCAAGTTATGCATTTCGTTAAACTGAACAAGAAGGGAGTGCACAGTTTATTTTCGCTCTTTCCGACACTAGCAATAGTGTTAACAGAAAAAAAAAAAAAAAAAGTTGTACGAACGCCTGCAATCGAAACGCCCCATGTTGCATGATCAGCAGTGGCTAAAAATTTCAGCAAGTAACTAAATGGAATCAAATTAAATCAAGGGGAGAGACCTCGCGAGACAACGAGCCAGTTCATTTACTTCTGCTTTTCCCTTGGAAACGAGGCACATGACTTGTTGCATCTGATGTAAGACTTTAGCGTCGCTCAAAGTTCGGGCAGTTTCGCACAAATTCGCAGGCTTGGTGAACTCAAAGCCCGTAGGCTACTATACAATCTCCGGTGAACCGTAATACAGCAACCTGGGCTGCACTCGTGCCTAGAAAAATCTCCCGGCATGTTCTGACACGGCAAGGTAAAGACAACTCCCCTATTCGCCTGGACAGCGCTTCCGAAAATTCTAGGGCAAATTGAATTCCGATGAGTCTGACGGGTACGTTTGAACAGCTTTTCTGATCTATGAACCAATGAACTGAGTTGAAAATCCAATTGTTTCGTCAGTTTTTTTGTAGCAGAAACTGGATTATTTGTCACGCGACCATGTGTTTTGTAGTTGTGTTGATGGTAGCCACGAGAGGGTTGTTTCTTCAGCGTTGAATGATGACTGTACAAACCGGTTTCGTAAAACCATGTGAAATAACTTTTTAAAGGAAATGCACTGAAAACAAAACCAATTTATTTACATTGAGCAATCCGATTGAGTTTGAAATTCAACAGTGTCTGGCACAGAATTCGAGTACCTGCCGAAAATCTTCCCGTTGTCTGTGCGCTTACTGTTTGGATTTTATGCTTACTTTAGCAGTCATGGAGTAGCCTTAAAAAAGTAATTATGTTTCACAAGTGAGCCTTTATGCACCAAGTGATTGTGTGAAATTTCACGAGAAAGACCTCACTAGCTGAATTTAGGCATTGCATTTGCACTTGAAGCAAAGGCAGCAGTTTTCTTGGAACAGATATAACCTCCACACATCCCCCTTCCTTGTAGGGAAACTCACATACTATTGGGCATCACAAGATCACATTAAGGCCTCATGTGTAAAGCAGAATCTTACTGACTGGTGTGAAGATCCCAGAGAGAGCTTTGTTTAACAGTGTTGGCAGGAAGCAGGAAGTATCTGCAGCCTCGGATTCCCACACCCACAAAATAGTTGCTTTTTAAATAAACACTTGACAGAAACAGAGATGAACGGCGCTATTGTTAATCTGTGTTAATCTAAAAAAAAACTGTAGATTTAACACACAATCCTGCTGTTTGTTTGGCAGTTAACTGTTGCTTGGTGGACGAAGTATGAGCCTCATTGAAATGCTGGGGATTTCAGGATTGGTCTAATCTGAAATTAAGGAAGTAATTTATAGCGCGGGTCGACGAGGCTGCCGTTGACATGCTTTTGCGTGTTGTTTCAGTGTCGACAGCTCCCAGGATGCAAGATTCCGTACACGCACGCTCCGTGTAGGGTGAACTGAAGGAGACATGGATGAGATTAACTCACAGATGGAGGAGCGGAGGAATTTGGGCAAGACCCCGGATGTTCCAGGGCTGAGAGGGGAAGAAGGCCTCGGTGGACTACCCAACAGGGACTCCGCTTCGGCCCTTAAGGACCAGCTGGCCCTGCTGGAGAGAAAGGGCCAGTGTCCTATCAGTGAGCAAGAAGAGAACGTTCTCAATATTCTTCCCCTTTTCATTGAGGTACCGAACACGTGCGACTTACACGTATCAGAAGGGTCATGTACGCATAAAAATACACTCACATTTTTTTCTTTTTGTTACAGAATACACTAAATGTAAAAAATTAGAGTATCTCAAAAATAAATGTGGCCACAAATATCGGTCAAAATGGCAGAAGTGCACATTGCTTTGCGGGTGGCACAGTGCATTGAGCAAAAAAAATGACACGATGAGGGGGGAAGTTTCGTGTGTTTTGTCTGTGTGTGTGTGTCTGTGTGTGTGTGTGTGTCTGTGTGTTTGTGTGAGAGAGTGAATATGGTTGTTTGTGGTCAGGTATAAATTGTGGAGAGACACTGATCTCACAGTTCAGGTAGGAATGTTTCAGAGTGCTGTTTATGTAAGCCTTCGTTCTGCAGCAGCCTGGCTAATGTAGAGCATGGATACTCAAATCTGGCCCTCAAATCCAAATCCGGCCCTGGTTTTCTCTTCTCCCCGGTAATTAACTGAACAGTTAGTGCTACTGACTGACCAGACTGTCTCCACACCTGTCTCCCAGGTAAAGGGAGGGTAGAAAGCCAGAGTTTCTTGGCCTTCGAGGACTGTGTTGTGAGTAACGGGTGTACAGAGTGGAAAAACCAACCGTGCTAAATGGATAAGGCTACTTTTGGTTTGGTTGCTCTTGTTCATTTACTGTGGGGGTTATAGCACTTGTGTTCACGCATTGAATCTGAATAAACCCTTCTGTGCTCTCTCCATAAAAATTATAAATATTAAAATAGAACCTATTGACCTTCCTAACAGTAGCACTGGCGAAGACTATTCCTCCAGGTCACACTTTATTCTATTCTTACTGGGGTTACATCACTGTTGTCAATCATACAAGCCTCAATCAGATCCTAGCTCAGATTCTCCAAGCCAATGTTCTCTAGTTAGTAGCTGAAAAAGAAACGTGTGTCTGCCCCACCTACATTAAGCAGAAGTGAAAGGCACATTTAAGTCTTTGTTATGAATGCAGCTGTGTGCACTGTGACGCATTTCTGCCTTGGCTGACCCGTTCCATCTGTGTTTCCTGAATTCATTGCTCAAACACAGGCCCTAATGTATCAGGTATCACCAGAATGTCCAGGACGATGTTGATTTAGCTTGTGTTCATTTTTGTGTCTTGCTGTATGTATTCTTCTGAAAAGAGGGGGAAAAAAAGACCTTGCTTGGGCTGCATCTTCTGCCAGTTTGACTTCCTCTGACTGTGTGAGGGTGGGATTATGTCAGGCGCCTTGGCATTAGTGCCCCCCCTAGTGGCTTGGTGGTCTTCTACAGGTTATGTACTGTAGTACTGTGTGGACTGTAGTCAGTGGTCCTCCTGTAGTACTGTATGTGGCCTGTAGGGTGTAAAATAGTCACTGGCTCTCCTGTAGTACTGTGTGGCATGGAGGGTGTAGAATAGTCACTCGCTCTCCTGTAGTACTGTGTGGCCTGTAGGGTGTAAAATAGTCACTGGCTCTCCTGTAGTACTGTGGGGCCTGTAGGGTGTAGAATAGTCACTGGCTCTCCTGTAGTACTGTATGTGGCCTGTAGGGTGTAAAATAGTCACTGGCTCTCCTGTAGTACTGTGTGGCATGGAGGGTGTAGAATAGTCACTCGCTCTCCTGTAGTACTGTGTGGCCTGTAGGGTGTAAAATAGTCACTGGCTCTCCTGTAGTACTGTGTGGCCTGTAGGGTGTAAAATAGTCACTGGCTCTCCTGTAGTACTGTGTGGCCTGTAGGGTGTAAAATAGTCACTGGCTCTCCTGTAGTACTGTGTGGCCTGTAGGGTGTAAAATAGTCACTGGCTCTCCTGTAGTACTGTGTGTGGCCTGTAGGGTGTAAAATAGTCACTGGCTCTCCTGTAGTACTGTGTGTGGCCTGTAGGGTGTAAAATAGTCACTGGCTCTCCTGTAGTACTGTGTGGCCTGTAGGGTGTAAAATAGTCACTGGCTCTCCTGTAGTACTGTGTGGCCTGTAGGGTGTAAAATAGTCACCGGCTCTCCTGTAGTACTGTGGGGCCTGTAGGGTGTAGAATAGTCACTGGCTCTCCTGTAGTACTGTGTGTGGCCTGTAGGGTGTAAAATAGTCACTGGCTCTCCTGTAGTACTGTGTGGCCTGTAGGGTGTAAAATAGTCACTGGCTCTCCTGTAGTACTGTGTGGCCTGTAGGGTGTAAAATAGTCACTGGCTCTCCTGTAGTACTGTGGGGCCTGTAGGGTGTAAAATAGTCACTGGCTCTCCTGTAGTACTGTGTGGCCTGTAGGGTGTAAAATAGTCACTGGCTCTCCTGTAGTACTGTGTGTGGCCTGTAGGGTGTAAAATAGTCACTGGCTCTCCTGTAGTACTGTGTGGCCTGTAGGGTGTAAAATAGTCACTGGCTCTCCTGTAGTACTGTGTGTGGCCTGTAGGGTGTAAAATAGTCACTGGCTCTCCTGTAGTACTGTGTGGCCGATAGGTGTAAAATAGTCACTGGCTCTCCTGTAGTACTGTGTGTGGCCTGTAGAGTGTAAAATAGTCACTGGCTCACCTGTAGTACTGTGTGTGGCCTGTAGGGTGTAAAATAGTCACTGGCTCTCCTGTAGTACTGTCTGTGGCCTGTAGGGTGTAGAATAGTCACTGGCTCTCCTGTAGTACTGTGTGTGGCCTGTAGGGTGTAAAATAGTCACTGGCTCTCCTGTAGTACTGTGTGGCCTGTAAGGTGTAAAATAGTCACTGGCTCTCCTGTAGTACTGTGTGGCCTGTAGGGTGTAAAATAGTCACTGGCTCTCCTGTAGTACTGTGTGGCCGATAGGTGTAAAATAGTCACTGGCTCTCCTGTAGTACTGTGAGGCCTGTAGGGTGTAGAATAGTCACTGGCTCTCCTGTAGTACTGTGTGTGGCCTGTAGGGTGTAAAATAGTCACTGGCTCTCCTGTAGTACTGTGTGTGGCCTGTAGGGTGTAAAATAGTCACTGGCTCTCCTGTAGTACTGTGTGTGGCCTGTAGGGTGTAAAATAGTCACTGGCTCTCCTGTAGTACTGTGTGGCCGATAGGTGTAAAATAGTCACTGGCTCTCCTGTAGTACTGTGAGGCCTGTAGGGTGTAGAATAGTCACTGGCTCTCCTGTAGTACTGTGTGTGGCCTGTAGGGTGTAAAAGTCACTGGCTCTCCTGTAGTACTGTGTGGCCTGTAGGGTGTAAAATAGTCACTGGCTCTCCTGTAGTACTGTGTGTGGCCTGTAGGGTGTAAAATAGTCACTGGCTCTCCTGTAGTACTGTGTGTGGCCTGTAGGGTGTAAAATAGTCACTGGCTCTCCTGTAGTACTGTGTGGCCGATAAGTGTAAAATAGTCACTGGCTCTCCTGTAGTACTGTGTGTGGCCTGTAGGGTGTAAGAAAAGAGGGGATTTGTTTTTCTATGATGTCTTTAAGGTCTTGTTCCTGTGTTTCTGGATTGCCTTATGCATTCTCCCATGCTGATTATGTTTGTGTGTGTGTGTGTGTGTGTGTGTGTGTGTGTGTGTGTGTGTGTGTGTGTGTGTGTGTGTGTGTGTGCGCGCTGTTGTTCTTCCCTCAGCTGTTCCAGAGTGGTAATGCAGGAGAAGATTTGAACCTGCAGGTCTTGGCTGCACAGTCAGCAGAAATTCTGGTTTTCAACATTCAGGAGAAATTGTCAGAGAAGCCTGCAGGTACATCATCCAGTATTCTCATTTAACTCCGTGCTAATTAGTCAGACTAGTATACACCACTGCTTCAAACGATGTAATAAATATTGTACACACCTTCCTTCTTTCTGTCTATTGTACATCTCACAGGTGCGAAACTGAAACCCAGGAAATAAAGCTTGTTGGCCAAACCACACATTTATTAATCACACCAGGGTCACTGACCTTAGGTCTGTACGTGTTACCTGCAACTTTAGCCTTTCCCTGAGCTTCATTTCCAATTACTTTGTTTCCCAGAAAGTTTTAAATGAATTTCTAGCTGCAATGAGATTTGTTCTGTTAAAATGATTATGAATTCTGCAAAGAGCAGCCCAGGGTGTTGTTCCAATCCCTGGGTTGAGGTCAGATGACCAACAAGAACCCCTTCATGAGTTTAACTGCTGCTCGTGCTTTCTCCAAATGTTTTAATCATTCCAGGTTCCCGGTGAGATTGCATACTGCTGCATATACCTATACCAGCAGATGTTGGTGCTTTTTTTAAGGAAATGGACTAGTTCTGTTTTTTGACGCTTACACGGGTCTTTTAGCGGTTAGATGTTGGATGCTACTGCGTTTGTCATTGTGCTATATAGTTTATGTTTCAACATGTCAGGCGTATCTCCTGCTCTGTAGAGTGTGTGCCTCCCCAGGTTCAACACGTCAGTTTATCTCAGTTCAGTCAAGACAACTCACGATTGAATTTAAGCAATATTTTATTGAGATTTAAAGTGAAAGCAAACTTTGGCGTCGGGCTCTGCCTTGTCACTCCCTGTTTGTGTAACATATTTTAGTATGAGCCCGCCAAGATAATAGAGAATAAACCACTGACCGCCCCCCCATGGGGATTATATAAGATGCAGAGCCCACAGGTGGATGCTGGGGTGGTGGTGGGAGCGCACAGGTGGATGCTGGGGTGGTGGTGGGAGCCCACAGGTGGATGCTGGGGTGGTGGTGGGAGCCCACAGGTGGATGCTGGGGTGGTGGTGGGAGCCCACAGGTGGATGCTGGGGTGGTGGTGGGAGCGCACAGGTGGATGCTGGGGTGGTGGTGGGAGCGCACAGGTGGATGCTGGGGTGGTGGTGGGAGCGCACAGGTGGATGCTGGGGTGGTGGTGGGAGCCCACAGGTGGATGCTGGGGTGGTGGTGGGAGCCCACAGGTGGATGCTGGGGTGGTGGTGGGAGCCCACAGGTGGATGCTGGGGTGGTGGTGGGAGCCCACAGGTGGATGCTGGGGTGGTGGTGGGAGCCCACAGGTGGATGCTGGGGTGGTGGTGGGAGCCCACAGGTGGATGCTGGGGTGGTGGTGGGAGCCCACAGGTGGATGCTGGGGTGGTGGTGGGAGCCCACAGGTGGATGCTGGGGTGGTGGTGGGAGCCCACAGGTGGATGCTGGGGTGGTGGTGGGAGCCCACAGGTGGATGCTGGGGTGGTGGTGGGAGCCCACAGGTGGATGCTGGGGTGGTGGTGGGAGCCCACAGGTGGATGCTGGGGTGGTGGTGGGAGCCCACAGGTGGATGCTGGGGTGGTGGTGGGAGCCCACAGGTGGATGCTGGGGTGGTGGTGGGTATAACTGCGGAGATATGCAGAGAAAGCCAAGCATGTTATGTTAGCAACGTAGCACAGAGCACATAGCAGACAGCAGCAGGATGATGGCTAATGCATGAACAGGTAAGGTCAAAGGTCAGAGGTTTAAATAGCCCTCCCATGTGAGACGTCGCATCACGTGATCACGATTTGGCGCTTCTCGCCCGACCTAGCGTCGCATCATTAATTAGGAACTGCCGTGACCAATCATTGGTTGTGTTATTGGTTTTGCATGTGCTAAAGGGTTTTGCACACGCTAAAGGTCTTAGTAAAATGGCCCACAGACGACTTCCAGTTTTTCAGCAGTGGCTTTTCTACGGTTATTACTTATAATAGAAGCAGTGAATGTAATAAAGCTAAAAATGAGCATAACCGCTTCCTTAATTATATTAATATGTCTCTGACCTTCCAGCTTTCCCAGCAGTGAATCTCTTCTGGTCTTGCATTTATTACAGATAACAGATGTTGTGAAACGTCTTCATTTTGTCTAATGTCATATGCTCTGGCCATCACCGTTTATCTTGGATCAAACACAGATTTTAATTTGCAGTAATATTATCTCCTACATTTCAGTCATTGTTTTGAAAACTCAATGGTTGGAATGCTGGATGGAATTGAGTATACCTTCGTTAGGACATTATATTTGTACAGCTTGCTTGTTAAATTAAAATTATTTTTATGATTCTGCAGGACTGGTGCTCCTCAGAGCTTGACTCAAAATTACATTGTTTTGAGATTGAGTTTTAAAAACACCACAAATTAAAGTGTGTTTTCGGGAGGCTAATTTTATCTCGGCTGTGTCGTGGTTTTGAAAATGTTCTTTTTTTTTTTCTTTTTTTTTTAAACGACAGAGGAGGCCCGCTACGAAGTGGAACAGTTTTTTCAGAGGAAAGCAGAAGTGAGAACAGACAAAGGCTGGCTTCTGTTGCAGTCCCTGGCCTTGCTCTCCGCCAGCGACTCGGTGAGCAATGTGCAGTATGCCGTCATTAAAGTTCACCTGTGACTCAGTGGAGTAACCGCTCTGTGATGTGTTCCTAAATTACGGCCTTGCACAAGGCAGCACGTGTGAAATTATGAGGTGATTTGTCTTTAACGTGAAGCATTATCTGCTGGGATCTGCTGGTATGCCTGTAACTGTTGTGCTGAGATCTGCTGGTATGCCTGTAACTGTTGTGCTGGGATCTGCTGGTATGTCTGTAACTGTTGTGCTGGGATCTGCTGGTATGTCTGTAACCGTTGTGCTGGGATCTGCTGGTATGCCTGTAACTGTTGTGCTGGGATCTGCTGGTATGCCTGTAACCGTTGTGCTGGGATCTGCTGGTATGCCTGTAACTGTTGTGCTGGGATCTGCTGGTATGCCTGTAACCGTTGTGCTGGGATCTGCTGGTATGCCAGTAACCGTTGTGCTGGGATCTGCTGGTATGCCTGTAACTGTTGTGCTGGGATCTGCTGGTATGTCTGTAACCGTTGTGCTGGGATCTGCTGGTATGCCTGTAACTGTTGTGCTGGGATCTGCTGGTATGCCTGTAACTGTTGTGCTGGGATCTGCTGGTATGTCTGTAACTGTTGTGCTGGGATCTGCTGGTATGTCTGTAACTGTTGTGCTGGGATCTGCTGGTATGCCTGTAACCGTTGTGCTGGGATCTGCTGGTATGCCTGTAACCGTTGTGCTGGGATCTGCTGGTATGCCTGTAACTGTTGTGCTGGGATCTGCTGGTATGTCTGTAACTGTTGTGCTGGGATCTGCTGGTATGCCTGTAACCGTTGTGCTGGGATCTGCTGGTATGCCTGTAACCGTTGTGCTGGGATCTGCTGGTATGCCTGTAACTGTTGTGCTGGGATCTGCTGGTATGTCTGTAACCGTTGTGCTGGGATCTGCTGGTATGCCTGTAACCGTTGTGCTGGGATCTGCTGGTATGCCTGTAACTGTTGTGCTGGGATCTGCTGGTATGTCTGTAACCGTTGTGCTGGGATCTGCTGGTATGCCTGTAACTGTTGTGCTGGGATCTGCTGGTATGCCTGTAACTGTTGTGCTGGGATCTGCTGGTATGCCTGTAACCGTTGTGCTGGGATCTGCTGGTATGTCTGTAACTGTTGTGCTGGATCTGCTGGTATGCCTGTAACCGTTGTGCTGGGATCTGCTGGTATGCCTGTAACCGTTGTGCTGGGATCTGCTGGTATGCCTGTAACCGTTGTGCTGGGATCTGCTGGTATGCCTGTAACTGTTGTGCTGGGATCTGCTGGTATGTCTGTAACCGTTGTGCTGGGATCTGCTGGTATGTCTGTAACCGTTGTGCTGGGATCTGCTGGTATGCCTGTAACTGTTGTGCTGGGATCTGCTGGTATGTCTGTAACTGTTGTGCTGGGATCTGCTGGTATGCCTGTAACTGTTGTGCTGGATCTGCTGGTATGCCTGTAACCGTTGTGCTGGGATCTGCTGGTATGTCTGTAACTGTTGTGCTGGGATCTGCTGGTATGTCTGTAACTGTTGTGCTGGGATCTGCTGGTATAGAATAGAATAGAATAACTTTTATTTTCCCGATAGGGAACTTCAGTTGTAGCGATGTCCGATGTCCAATGTCATCTACCAGTCCAACACACAAACTCCGCCTCCACGACTTTCCTCCATACACGCAGTGTCGCAGGCTCTGTCCACTGTCCTCAGCCTTCCCAGTCGCCACCTCACTCCTCCCCCACATTATCTTCTCCTTCCCTGATGGCCTTTTGGAGATTGTCTGCAGTCCTGGATCAGTCCCGACATGACTCCAGTAAGAGCGATGGTAAACTTTGTGGCTGCAGATCCAACGGACATTCTCGAGCATAATGCAAATGCGTCTCCATGGTGACGACCACAAACAAAATTATAGCGGCAAGGCAATTCATCAATATTATCAAAACGAGCAGCAGGAGTGCCCTGAAAAATCTCCAGCCCGCTTCCCCGTCCCACTACAGACGCACACTGCGTGAAAAAACAAAAGACAAAAGCCAGACTCAACAAAATACATTCAAATTAACAAACAAGAACACGAGAGACAGTTGGACTACATGTCGCCATTACAGTGCCACGTGACGTCATTTGCGTGTATGCCTGTATCTGTTGTGCTGGGATCTGCTGGTATGTCTGTAACTGTCGTGCTGGGATCTGCTGGTATGCCTGTGACTGTTGTGCTGGGATCTGCTGGTATGTCTAACTGTTGAGGAAGTCCTTTGTTTCCCTCCAACGGGGATCAGTGATGTGATAAACACTGTTGTGTAAAAGGCACACACACTGTAATCATGGCTGTTACACCCCTCGGGGAACTACACTCTCGCATAGACTTTGCCCAGTTTAATACAGGCCATTCATCAGCCCCTAAAGATGTGCATTTTAACCACTTCTTATCACTGATTATACCTTTATTCATAATGGGATTGATCCATCTCATCACTGCAGTGCTCTCTTGCATATTTGGGAGCATGCTGACTGGTACGCGCTGACTGGTATGCGCTGACTGGCTGACTGGTACGCGCTGACTGGTACGCGCTGACTGGTACGAGCTGACTGGTACGCGCTGACTGGTACGCGCTGACTGGTACGCGCTGACTGGTACGAGCTGACTGGTACGAGCTGACTGGTACGCGCTGACTGGTACGCGCTGACTGGTACGGGCTGACTGGTACGGGGTGACTGGTACGGGCTGACTGGTACGGGCTGACTGGTACGGGCTGACTGGTACGAGCTGACTGGTCACTGCGTTGGGCAATGCTACAGTGATTTACTGGTTTCCTGTGCTCTTTGAAAATCCTTGGGAATGTTTGCATCCTGGAAAGGTATGGAAAGCGGGACATAAAGGTCACCTGTTGTCTGTATACTACAGGTGTACTCACCTGATCGTGTTTGCCTGACGAACAGTCAAAAGGTCTTCGCTCGCAGTTTGCGGGTGTGCGTAGTATCTGTGTACGCTTCTGTGAAAATGACCGTGTGTCTTTGTGTTCCAGGAAACTGTCACAACCATCGTAAAGAGCGGGCTTCCAGCTGCTCTGATCAAGTGCCTGTACCTGTTTGTGTCCTTACCCCCCCGGAAAGAGGGCGTGGCAGGGGAGGCGGCACAGAACTCCTTCCAGGAAGTCTTTACCCAGGTAATCTCTCTATATCAGCTGTCAAAGTGCACAAAAGCTCGTAATGTGTGTGCTTATGACATAAGCCAGTGCTCTGTCCCTGGGTGAGCCAGGGTCTGAGTAAGGTAACTTTGATCCTCAAACTCATGTCCGGCAACTTCCATGTAAAATGAGCCAAAAATCTAATCATAGACTGGCATGTACGTGGATAATATAGAGAGGACAGGAAGTTATTTTAAATGGCTTTAAAAATAAATGAGCTCACAGGTTGCATTTGTGCATTTAAAATCCTTTTATATTGTAAAAATGCCCAAAATATAATCATAATTCTGCACACAATGGGGTGAAAATTGGGTGCCAGCCACTAGGGGCGCTGTGCATGCAAAGTAAATGAGTTCCAGTTAATTCCAAAGTTAAAATTGAACGATGCTCCAGTGCCACTGGCTTTACTGAAATATTTGAAAAGGCAGTTGATAGCCAGCAGAGTGCATAGTGTAGTACCTGGTTGATCAGGCACCTGTAATTTCTCTGCTTCAGCTGCGCAGTCGTCTGCAGCAGTAACTGCCAAGCTCACCTGGTGGGTTGACGCTCACCTGGTGGGTTGCAGAGTGAAAAGTTCCAGGGGCAGCACAGGGTCATGTGCACCGTGCCGAATTTACAGGACACACTGCACATGTGCCATTGGCCTACAGGTGTGAGTGGGCATTACACACTGCACATGTGCTATTGGCCTACAGGTGTGAGTGGGCATGACACACTGCACGTGTGCCATTGACCTACAGGTGTGAGTGGGCATTACACACTGCATGTGTGCCATTGACCTACAGGTGTGAGTGGGCATTACACACTGCACATGTGCTATTGGCCTACAGGTGTGAGTGGGCATTACACACTGCACATGTGCCATTGACCTACAGGTGTGAGTGGGCATTACACACTGCACATGTGCTATTGGCCTACAGGTGTGAGTGGGCATTACACACTGCACATGTGCTATTGGCCTACAGGTGTGAGTGGGCATGACACACTGCACATGTGCTATTGGCCTACAGGTGTGAGTGGGCATTACACACTGCACATGTGCTATTGGCCTACAGGTGTGAGTGGGCATTACACACTGGGTAACTGGAAATTCATCACAACGTGCGTGAAATTAATCATAACCTGCTCAGGTCAGGTGTGTAGGGATACTGGTAGACTGTGGCACTTGTTTATTGTGCCAGCTGTTGCTATAAGTGCCACTGCAGTGTTGCACGTGCGTGCTGATTGGCTCTCTGTGGGTCAGGTGCTCCTGCAGTGTTGATTGTGCGTGCTGATTGGCTCTCTGTGGGTCAGGTGCTCCTGCAGTGTTGATTGTGCGTGCTGATTGGCTCTCTGTGGGTCAGGTGCTCCTGCAGTGTTGATTGTGCGTGCTGATTGGCTCTCTGTGGGTCAGGTGGTCCTGCAGTGTTGATTGTGTCTTCTGATTGGCTCTCTTTGTGTCAGGTGGTTCTGCAGTGTTGATTGTGCATGCTGATTGGCTCTCTGTCGGTCAGGTGGTCCTGCAGCTGTGCAGGCAGGTGCGCTGTGTGGAGGAGCTGATGGAGACCCAGGAGCTGCAGTGCCTGATCATCGCCCTCACCTCCCTGTGGGATCAGTGCAGCTCCGCATGGAGACGGCGGGCCTCCAGAGTCCTGAGGGCCATTTCTGCTGCCCGTGCCCAGAACACGGTCACCACACTGCAGGGTGAGTCACACACTGTCCCCACAACGCAGGACAAAAACACAGTCCCCACATTGCAGGGTGAGTCACACACTGTCCCCACAACGCAGGACAAAAACACAGTCCCTCCCCACATTGCAGGGTGAGTCACACACTGTCCCCACAACGCAGGCCAAGAACACTGTCCCCACAACGCAGGCCAAGAACACTTGTCCCCACAACGCAGGCCAAGAACACTTGTCCCCACAACGCAGGCCAAGAACACTTTTCCCCACAACGCAGGCCAAGAACACTGTCCCCACAACGCATGCCAAGAACACTGTCCCCACAACGCAGGCCAAGAACACTGTCCCCACAATGCAGGCCAAGAACACTGTCCCCACAACGCAGGCCAAGAACACTGTCCCCACAACGCAGGCCAGGAACACTGTCCCCACAACGCAGGCCAAGAACTCTGTCCCAACAACGCAGGCCAAGAACACTGTCCCCACAACACAGGCCAAGAACATGGTCCCCACACTGCAGGGTGAGTCACACACTGTCCCCACAACGCAGGCCAAGAACACTGTCCCCACAACACAGGCCAAGAACACTGACCCCACAACGCAGGCCAAGAACACTGTCCCCGCACTGCATGGTGAGTCACACACTGTCCCCACAATGCAGGCCAATAACACAGTCCCCACACTGCGAGGTGAGTCAAACACTGTTGACTTTTTTCTGAAACCCGCCACCGTTTCAAAAGGCTTCCAGATTCCTTGGCTTATTTAAACCCAGGGAAAGTGTTTAGTTGGCTGTATGAAGCAGGTGGTCAACTCTCCTCCCTCCCCAGCAAGCACACCCTCACTGTAGCCACAGAATGTAAAGTATTGGGAGAAGTCACACCCCTTTTCAGTATGGAGACTGGCTGTTGAGCTTAGAATGATATCTGTGGTGGCTGCCTGAATATCGGATTTAGAAATCAATAAAAGGAAACCATATGAATCCCGCCCACATTATATGGGGCACAGCTGTTGAAATACCAGTGACACAGAGAGAAGACAGCATGTGATCTTTAACCCTTGTGTGCGCAATGCAGCTTAAAATAGTATAAACCCCAATTCCAACAAAAGGACAGTATAAAATGCACATAAGAGCAGAAAGCAGTGATTTGTAAATTATCTTTTACATGTATTTACATGAATTTAATTGAAAATGGTACAAAGAAAGTATATTTAATGCTTTACCTTATCAACTTTATTAATTTTTGTAAATATATGCTAATTCCGAATTTGATATTTGATGCCTGCAACACTTTTCAAAAAAGTTGGGACAGGGGCAAAAAAAAAAAAGACTGGGAAGTTCAAAAAACACCTGTTTGGAAGATTCCACATGTAAACAGGTGATGCCATCATGACTGAGCATAAAATGATATCAAAAGACTCTTGATATCTTATTTTCCGGTACTCAATACTATAACCTCTCTGCATTTGAATAGATCTCTATGGGAACTGGGGGGTGGGACTACATTATGCTGTAAATTACACAGGAATAGTATGGAACGCATGGTTGGCTAAATGGCTCTAAGTCATCAAGGGTCTGACGTATCAAACAAGCCTCAAACCATCACTCTGCTGCCAGATATGCAGTAAATATGGATGGATCACTTTAAGGGTTGTTTCACCTGACTCATTTTAACATTGAGTTCAATAGGGATCCATCCATGTCTTTTTTTTGCCCATGTCCCAACTTTTTCTGGAACGTGTTGCAGGCATCAAATTTGGAATTGGCGTATATTTACAAAATCAATAAAGTTGATAAGGTAAAGCATTAAATATGTTTTCTTTCTACTGTTTTCAATGAAATATATGTAAAAGAGAATTTACAAATCGCTGCTTTCTGCCCTTATGTGCATTTTACATACTGTCCCAACTTTGCCCCGTTCACGCTACAGCTAAATACGCTTTTCGCTCATTTCATTGCTTAATCCAGTCAAGTTCATACTTACAGTGCCGTTATGAACGAGAGCGACAGCTAGTCGTAACGAGTCCTGTTCAAAACAGGTAGCGACTACCGAAGTTGACTCTTGTTCCTATGCAAATGAGCTTGGTTGTGCGAGTGTGGACGGGAATGGGAGTTGAAAACTGGTAGCAGATTAACTGCACAACTCTCCCTCTCTTCCATAGAGTGTGCTAAGGTTGATGTTGAGTACGGTTATAAGAAGCTTTAGTCAACACTGCTTCATTCGCTACCAGATCAGATGTGGAAACACACGTCTTCTCCTGCTTCTCTCGGCAGAGATGAATAAAAACTGAATGGCTGCATCCATGCTTGTTCACATTGGAGGTCATGTTTACACCTGCGTGATAATTTAAATACGAGATTTACGTTCAGAGCAAATATGGCGCTATTACAAACTTACTGACAGCGCTGTAAATACAGGAGCGAGTCCTGTTACAAACTTACTGACAGCGCTGTAAATACAGGAGCGAGTCCTGTTACAAACTTACTGACAGCGCTGTAAATACAGGAGCGATTCCTGTTACAAACTTACTGACAGCGCTGTAAATACAGGAGCGAGTCCTGTTACAAACTTACTGACAGCGCTGTAAATACAGGAGCGAGTCCTGTTACAAACTTACTGACAGCGCTGTAAATACAGGAGCGATTCCTGTTACAAACTTACTGACAGCGCTGTAAATACAGGAGCGATTCCTGTTACAAACTTACTGACAGCGCTGTAAATACAGGAGCGAGTCCTGTTCCTCGTTCATACTTGGGCGACAGTGTAGTATAATGGTTAACCTCTTCCTGCCGAGGGCAAAATAGGCCAAATTTTGCCTGTTTTCACTAGTGACAAACAAAGGTGGTTATCTCAAAAACTATAAATGGTACAAATATGGTTCATGGCTTTTATTAAAGCAGACACCTGCAGTATTACGACTAAGCAGTGAGAACTCATAGAAATCCAGTTTTTGATACTTAACTACAACAATTTATATACAGAAAATATTAAAAAACTAAAAAACGGGTACCTACATTCAAGTTTAAGAATTTTTACCTGGGGAGCTACAAATGCAATCAAGGAAATGACTCCTATCTGATTCATCAATATGCTGCCTACCTCTGGTAACAATCTGGTGTCAATATCTCAAACCATTCAAATTTTACAGGGTTTTTTTCAGGTGAACCTTTTTCGTTATCCAAATGGTGCCAAATGGTGCCAAATGGTGCCAAATGTGCCAAAAATGGCAATGTTCCAGAAAGGTCTCAATATGATTTATTTTTTAGGTTTTTACAATAAAATGAGATAATTTGTCAATATTGGCAATAAAAGTTCATTTTTAGACGTGTTCTTGGTGTTCTGCATATTACACAACTAACTACCCAAGGTTACAAAAAGCTGTCAAAACCCATGTAGCAGCACAGTGAATCTTGTGTATTTCACCAGAGCCCCATTAGCCAGAAATGAGTCCAGGAATGTGCAAACAGGTTTTCAAATGAATAATGGGAATAGTATGAAACTTCCCTACACATTAATGCTTGCCAGTCATGTCCTTTATTCTGTTGCCACCTCCTATGATAGGGACGTTGGGGTTGGGTTTTAGGAGGCAAAACTTTATACATGACAAACATATATCAACTATATACAAGTGCACTAAGGTGTACTACTAAAAGTGCAGTGGATAAAAAATCAAAAGTCCACCAGTTTCCTAGATAAAAAATAAAAACACCCCTGCTGTAACAAATAAAAAGATCCTTGCCTCTAATTGCTGAAGTTACCGTATTTACACAAAGAAAGTACAAAATGGCAGGGTCCAAAAAGCTAAAAAAAAATGAACTAAAAACAAAAAAAGGTAAAGGATCAAAACATCGGGGTGGAGGTTGAGGAGAGATTATTTAACCATTCATACAGAAGCCATTTAGACTACACATTCCCTCAGGAGAGCAATCTGCATCATTACAAATCCCACTAACCCTGTCCATGGAATTGTCCACCATGTTGATATACCCATTAGTCCCCCTTATACAACAACAATCAACAATAATAATAATCAACAAGTACTCCCTCATGTTATCATGTTCTCTCCCTCATACCATGCATAAATTACCATTTTGTTTACCTGCACAGCCTTCTGTACTGCATACAGAACAATTTACTCAGGTGGAACAATGACTTTACTAAACACTTCCAGAAGCCATTTCACACTCAAAAAAATCGTTTTAGTAGCTCATCTCAGACACAAATAGATAGCTAGCTGCTTGTTACCTGTAATTTTGCTTGCATTACATTACATTTATTTAGCAGACGCTTTTATCCAAAGCGACGTACAGTAAGTGCGCACAGAGACATCAAGATCACTACAGAACAGACAAGGCAAAGCACATCCTTCGCATAATGTAGCAGCTATCCCTAGCAATGAACGTCGACTGTAGTTCACAGTAAGCTGTGGGCAAATCAGCAACACCACACTTCCATTCCTAATACTCGTATAAACTATAATAAACAGACAGGAAAACACAGGGATGCTTGCTAGCTTGCCACTGTAAAGGCAATACTATCTATATTAATTTAGCTGAGAGGGACCGATTTTATGCATAAGTATATAAGGTTAGTTAGCTTCACAGAAGAAACACAGGGATTCACGCATTGCAGCTAAATTTCCTTCGACGCTTACACCAAACATCTGTGTTGTTGGCAACGCCACGTAACACGTGCGAGTTTGTCAACACAGACAATACACCCTAAGTTTACTTCATAAATTATGTATCATACCGTTGGAATGTGCAATTTGTAATATTAATTGTATGAAAAACAATAAAATACAGTTGACAATGTAATTACGAACCCGCATGGCATTGCGTGAATTCACACTGGTATATCGAAAAATCGGTAATACCACCAGCCCTAACGACGTTACCTGCCATGGCGAAATTCAATGCGTTTATAGCATAACACTGTTAGTATGATAAAACAACTTACATGTCAGCAACATCATCTCGGTCATCCGTGGATTCAGCGTCACTGAGACAGGATGAGTCTCCCTCGGCAAAAACATCTTCTGGCTTATCCAGTTCGTCTAGCACTTGGTGCACGGATAAACGCCTCAAAAATCTCGACATAACTACACAAAAACTGTATCAAAAATACTCTAAAGTAAAAAATGTAACTGCGGGCCTTACCTAATTAATTGTGCTTTGCTAAACGGAATGTAGCGAGCTACGCTACAAGGTAAAAACACTGCGCCATTTTGGTTCGATAATTACGCGTGGCTCACCACTTCCTCATACGCACGGCTCGATTTACTTTTTTACGACGGCTATTGTATTCAGTAGCCGGCTTGTTTCAAAGATAAGAGTCTTGGCTATTTCCTGGAATATTTGACAGACAGTTTTAAAACCCAATGGAAAGCTAATAATACTCAGAGTGGAGGCGGGTGGAAGACGGTTTTTCCCACTTCAGATAGGCCTATTGTGCTATCAGTCAAAGAAATACACCCAATTGACGACGGTTTTGCATAAATCTCTGCAAGCATTCTCAAAACTACTCTGGCTAACATATACTAAGCCATGGGATTGGTACTCCAGAAACTGGCTGAGTTTCACAACGCCAAAGTGAACACAGCCGAACAAGTCGTAATCAAGTGCAAAAAAGCACAAGTCGGTTTAAAATTGGAAAAAAATAATGTACAGCCGTATGAAAGTTTTAAAGTATTTTTTCTTGAAGCCTAAAGGTATAATGATTTTTCAAACCAAAGTTTTGTGAAATACAATTAAGCAGAACAGTTTACCAGCACATTGTTTATGGTGTGACATCAAGCTGCAATACATGTTTGAGAATTAGGTCCGAGTTTCCAACGTTATTTACGAAGTTTTATCCCGACGTTTTGGGCTTAAAAACCACTTTCCCAGAAGGAATGGATATATCTTAAGGATATTTAATCAAAATATTGAGGTGAGCAGTTTATTATATATTATTAAATTAATGAAATGTATAATGTAATAATTTCCGTCACGCCGGCGTGACCGCTAGGGGGCGTTTGGCATTAAGAGGTTAAGGAACTGGCCTTGTAACCGAAAGGTTGCAGGTTCGATTCCCAGGTAGGACACTGCCGTTGTACCCTTGAGCTAAAGGTACTTAACCTGATTCGCTTCAGTATATATCCAGCTGTATAAATGGATAATATGTAAAAAATGCTTAAAAGTTGTGTAAGTCGCTCTGGATAAGAGCGTCTGCTAAATGCCTGTAATGTAATGTAATGTAATACTTGTAAGCGTTCTCAGTCTTCTAAATATGCGTGTGTGTACGGACACAGAACATTTGCGACTCCAGCTAATAACTTCGGTTGTCGAGCCCCAAAATGCAAGTGTGAACGGGGCCTATATCTGCAAGACCCAAGGGCACAGAAGTAGAAGTACTTTTTTAATTTAAAAATGTTATTTTAAAGACGGTGGCAAGGTTACAGCTTTATTTTCTTATTTTTGTGGAGAATGGCTTTTGGTGCCCTTTATGTGTTTTCTAGGGAGCTTCTGAAATGACATCATTCATAAACAGATGGAATTAGATTACCTGACAAAAAATAAATGGGGCCATGAAGTGGAAGGGATTGGCTGTGGGAAGCAGGCCTTTGGAGTTAGCGGTTTGCGTAATCGTGTTGTAGGAGAAGCACGTGACGATCAATGTTATTTCAGAACGGGTGGAGCGGTTCAGTTTCATGTGATGCACGTGGCTGTGTTGGGGCAAACTGTCACAGACAGTTATGATTAATCATGAACACAGCTACTGATGTACTGATTACAACTTGATTTATAATTTCATTTCATACATTTTTGGAAAATTTGGGTTTGGGCCTCGTGTATGGCAAGACCAATTAATGCACTGATTAGCGAAATATTATTTCAGCGACACAACCCACAGTGTGGAAACATCCTGAGTGCGCTCGTGCCAGTTCTTCTCACGAATATGCACCACTGAATTCTTGGTGCTGATTAAAAGAAGCATTTTTTGTGAAGTATTTTTTTCACCTCATTTCTTCTGTGTTGCAGATAAAAACTGCATAAAGATCTGCATTCAGAACATGCTGAAGCTCCCGGATCACGTCCCCGGGCCTGTCCTCGCTGAGCTGGCCGTCAGCGTGTTCAGCTTCGTCCGGGACTCGTACCCCTGCAATCCTGCGCTCTTCTACGAGTTTGAAAACAACGAGGGGTACAGCGTCCTGCAGATGATCATGTCCCGGCAAGTTACTCTCCGGCCCCTCGGCCTGTAGAAAGTTACTCTCCTGTTCCTCTGCCTGTAGAAAGTTACTCTCCTGTTCCTCTGCCTGTAGAAAGTTACTCTCCTATTCCTCCGCCTGTAGAAAGTTACTCTCCTGCTGCTGGGCCTGTAGAAAGTTACTCTCCTGTTCCTCTGCCTGTAGAAAGTTACTATCCTGTTCCTCCGCCTGTAGAAAGTTACTATCCTGTTCCTCGGCCTGTAGAAAGTTACTCTCCTGCTGCTGGGCTTGTAGAAAGTTACTCTGTTCCTCGGCCTGTAGAAAGTTACTCTCCTGCTGCTGGGCCTGTAGAAAGTTACTCTACTGTTCCTCGGCCTGTAGAAAGTTACTCTCCTGCTGCTGGGCCTGTAGAAAGGTACTCTCCTGCTGCTGGGCCTGTAGAAAGTTACTCTCCTGCTGCTGGGCCTGTAGAAAGTTACTCTCCTGTTGCTGGGCCTGTAGAAAGTTACTCTACTGTTCCTCGGCCTGTAGAAAGTTACTCTCCTGCTGCTGGGCCTGTAGAAAGGTACTCTCCTGCTGCTGGGCCTGTAGAAAGTTACTCTCCTGCTGCTGGGCCTGTAGAAAGTTACTCTCCTGTTGCTGGGCCTGTAGAAAGTTACTCTACTGTTCCTCGGCCTGTAGAAAGGTACTCTCCTGCTGCTCGGCCTGTTTTTAACCCTTTGCTTTCCCTGCAGATGTGAGGAGGGCGTGGCCGCAGAGGACGTCCAGCCGCTGGAGGAGTTCCTTGACCTCATCGCGTCCCTAACGCTGTGCGGGAGGGCGGAGCTTAAAGTGGCCGTGTGTGTCAACAACCCCCAGCCCCCGGGCTTCAAGTTTGACCCGGTCCTGACCCAAGGTAGCCGTGTGTGTGTCTGCTCAAATCTCCGTGTGTGTGTGTGCTCAAAGCCCCGTGTGTGTCTGCTCAAAGCCCCGTGTGTGTGTGTGCTCAAAGCCCCGTGTGTGTGTGTGCTCAAAGCCCCGTGTGTCTGCTCAAATCCCCGTGTGTGTGTGTCTGCTCAAATCCCCGTGTGTGTGTGCTCAAAGCCCCGTGTGTGTGTGCTCAAAGCCCCGTATGTGTGTGTGCTCAAAGCCCCGTGTGTGTGTGTGTGTGCTCAAAGCCCCGTGTGTGTGTGTGCTCAAAGCCCCGTGTGTGTGTGTGTGTGTGCTCAAAGCCCCGTGTGTGTGTGTGTGTGTGTGTGTGTGCTCAAAGCCCCGTGTGTGTGTGTGCTCAAATCCCCGTGTGTGTGTCTGCTCAAAGCCCCGTGTGTGTGTGTGCTCAAAGCCCCGTGTGTGTGTGTGCTCAAAGCCCCATGTGTGTGTGTGTGCTCAAAGCCCCGTGTGTGTGTGTGTGCTCAAAGCCCCGTGTGTGTGTGTGTGCTCAAAGCCCCGTGTGTGTGTGTGTGCTCAAAGCCCCGTGTGTGTGTGTGCTCAAAGCCCCGTGTGTGTGTGTGCTCAAAGCCCCGTGTGTCTGCTCAAATCCCCGTGTGTGTGTCTGCTCAAATCCCCGTGTGTGTGTGCTCAAAGCCCCGTGTGTGTGTGCTCAAAGCCCCGTGTGTGTGTGTGCTCAAAGCCCCGTGTGTGTGTGTGTGTGCTCAAAGCCCCGTGTGTGTGTGTGCTCAAAGCCCCGTGTGTGTGTGTGTGTGCTCAAAGCCCCGTGTGTGTGTGTGTGTGTGTGTGTGCTCAAAGCCCCGTGTGTGTGTGTGCTCAAATCCCCGTGTGTGTGTCTGCTCAAAGCCCCGTGTGTGTGTGTGCTCAAAGCCCCGTGTGTGTGTGTGCTCAAAGCCCCGTGTGTGTGTGTGTGCTCAAAGCCCCGTGTGTGTGTGTGTGCTCAAAGCCCCGTGTGTGTGTGTGCTCAAAGCCCCGTGTGTGTGTGTGCTCAAAGCCCCGTGTGTGTGTGTGTGTGCTCAAAGCCCCGTGTGTGTGTGTGTGTGCTCAAAGCCCCGTGTGTGTGTGTGTGTGTGTGTGTGTGTGTGTGTGTGCTCAAAGCCCCGTGAAAGCAGTGCAGTTCACAGCAGTAAACCACACCCTCTTCTTTGTGACAGAACCAGGGGGACCACCATGGATTTCTGGCCCCATGAAAATATCTCACATTGGACCCCACCACCCCAGAAAATTCTATGTTCTCATATTTTTTTGAGGGCCCCTGTCAGTCGAGGCCCTTGGAATCATGCTACCCCCCCCATCCCCCCCCCCCCCAATATGTAGCCCCTGGACATTTCTAACCAATCACATCAGCTCAGTGAGTCCGAAGTGAAAACCTTTGGACACAAGGAAGTGGTGTCAAATACTTCCAAATTGCCCTCTTAAGAATCGGAGCGGTGTCTAAATCCCTAGTTACACATCCCTGGTTTGACTTCTGGTTTGTCTTCTGCTGATCCCAGACTATTCCATTTATTGAAAATGGAATAGCGGGAAGAGGCTCTGCTCTGGTTGGTGCGTTAGCGGGAAGTGGCTCTGCTCTGGCTGGTGCGTTAGCGGGAAGTGGCTCTGGCCGGTGCGTTAGCAGGAAGTGGCTCTGGTTGGTGAGTTAGCGGGAAGTGACTCTGGTTGGTGCGTTAGCGGGAAGTGACTCTGGCTGGTGCGTTAGCGGGAAGTGGCTCTGGCTGGTGCGTTAGCGGGAAGTGGCTCTGGTTGGTGCGTTAGCGGGAAGTGGCTCTGGCCGGTGCGTTAGCAGGAAGTGGCTCTGGTTGGTGCGTTAGCGGGAAGTGGCTCTGGTTGGTGCGTTAGCGGGAAGTGGCTCTGGTTGGTGCGTTAGCAGGAAGTGGCTCTGGTTGGTGCGTTAGCGGGAAGTGGCTCTGGTTGGTGCGTTAGCGGGAAGTGGCTCTGGTTGGTGCGTTAGCAGGAAGTGGCTCTGGTTGGTGCGTTAGCGGGAAGTGGCTCTGGCTGGTGCGTTAGCGGGAAGTGGCTCTGGCTGGTGCGTTAGCGGGAAGTGGCTCTGGTTGGTGCGTTAGCGGGAAGTGGCTCTGGCTGGTGCGTTAGCGGGAAGTGGCTCTGGTTGGTGCGTTAGCGGGAAGTGGCTCTGGTTGGTGCATTAGCGGGAAGTGGCTCTGGCTGGTGCGTTAGCGGGAAGTGGCTCTGGTTGGTGCGTTAGCGGGAAGTGGCTCTGGCTGGTGCGTTAGCGGGAAGTGGCTCTGGTTGGTGCGTTAGCGGGAAGTGGCTCTGGTTGGTGCGTTAGCGGGAAGTGGCTCTGGTTGGTGTGTTAGCGGGAAGTGGCTCTGGCTGGTGCGTTAGCGGGAAGTGGCTCTGGTTGGTGCGTTAGCGGGAAGTGGCTCTGGTTGGTGCGTTAGCAGGAAGTGGCTCTGGTTGGTGCGTTAGCGGGAAGTGGCTCTGGCTGGTGCGTTAGCGGGAAGTGGCTCTGGCCGGTGCGTTAGCGGGAAGTGGCTCTGGTTGGTGCGTTAGCGGGAAGTGGCTCTGGCTGGTGCGTTAGCGGGAAGTGGCTCTGGTTGGTGCGTTAGCGGGAAGTGACTCTGGTTGGTGCGTTAGCGGGAAGTGGCTCTGGTTGGTGCGTTAGCGGGAAGTGGCTCTGGCTGGTGCGTTAGCGGGAAGTGGCTCTGGTTGGTGCGTTAGCAGGAAGTGGCTCTGGTTGGTGCGTTAGCGGGAAGTGGCTCTGGCTGGTGCGTTAGCGGGAAGTGGCTCTGGCTGGTGCGTTAGCGGGAAGTGGCTCTGGCCGGTGCGTTAGCGGGAAGTGGCTCTGGTTGGTGCGTTAGCGGGAAGTGGCTCTGGCTGGTGCGTTAGCGGGAAGTGGCTCTGGCTGGTGCGTTAGCGGGAAGTGGCTCTGGCCGGTGCGTTAGCGGGAAGTGGCTCTGGTTGGTGAGTTAGCGGGAAGTGGCTCTGGTTGGTGAGCGCTCTCACAGCACTGCACTCCGGTAAGTAAGCGTGTGAGGAGGAGATGATGTGATTGGATTTCAGTCGTAATTAAAATCAGATCAGAGGGAAAACCCAATGAGTGTGAGAGCAGGCCATGATTCACCCGCCATGATTCACCCGCGCAGCGGAGGGGGAATCCGCGTGTGATAAATGACAGGCCTGGGACGGGGGGGGTGGCACGGCGGTAACGCAGTTAGCCGCAGGTCTTCGCACTCTATCATCCCCTGTGTGTTTCATATGGCCTGGGTGTGATTTGGCCTCTGTTTGGCCTCTGTTTGGCCTCTGTTTGGCCTCTGTTTGGCCTGTGTTTGACCTGGGATTGGCTCGGTTTTGGTGCAGGACCGGTGGCCACAGTGACATGCTCTTGCGAGGATGTAAAAAAGCACTAAGTCAGGACTCTCAGTAAGGCATCAGACCAGCATCCCTGTTTGAAGAAAATATCAAACTCCACTTTAAGGAAAACTGGAGGTTGGTTTTAAGTTTAATCATCAGCTGGATTATCTACCTGGTGTCATGCTGTTACTCTGACATATAGTCTCAGAAACCAGACTTGAGAAAATATGTTATCAATATTGCACTATTGCGAGGTTTCACAATACTTGGGCAAATATGCTAAAGAAATAGCAGTATTTTAAAGTGCTGTGAATTATATTATATATTTTCCAAAATGTCCACATATTTGCAGCGCATTGCACTATATTCCATTCGCGTAAGGATATATCTGAGGAAGATCCACGTCTATAACAGGGTAAAAAGACTTCCTGTAGTTTTATGGCTGGTTTTATACCTGAGGAAGATCCACGTCTATAACAGGGTATAAAGACTTCCTGTAGTTTTATGGCTGGTGCGTTAGCTGTGTGGTACTCCCGGTCACTGTTAACCTGGCATGGTCGGGATTCAATCTTGGGGTACGTCACTGTTCTAAGAGTAGTGTCGTACCCCCAGAGTGGGATGCGCCACTTGGCAACCCAGCCCGCGTGTGACCTTTGACCCAGCTCTCTCTCGCCCCCCCTCCAGGATCTTCAGTGAAAAACCTCACGGCGTTCCGGATCATGCAGTCCTCCTTCCTGCGTTCGGAGAACCTGCACACCTGCTCCCAGATCCTGCTGGCCGTGCGCAACATCTGGACCTGGGACAAAGCCAACTTCTTCCTGCTGGAGTGGACCCTGCAATCCCTGTCCCAGCTGGCGGAGTGCGCCTGGCGCAAGCCGCCGCCCGTGCACGCCCTCTTCTTCCGTCTCCTGGAGACGGTGGTGCTGCAGCTGTCCTACATCCCGCACGAGGCCCTGACGAAGGTCCAGGGCGCGCTCAAGCAGAGCGGCTCCGCCCCCTTTAAAGTGGCGGCGCTGGAGAGTTTCCAGCGGCTGTGCGCCCACAGCGGTCTCTTCTGCGAGGTGCTGTCTGACTCCGGCGTGCTCGAGCTCCTGCTGACCGAGCTCAAGAAGCACGCCAAGCTCCTGAGGAAGGCCGGAATAACGGGTGCGTACTCCGCCCCCAACCGGCTCGGCCGCCATTTTGAATCCCAAAGGTCTCCAATGAAAATAAACCATGGGCCTATGGGCCTGTTATATGTTAAAGCACAACTGAACTTTGGTAGAACATTGGGTTGCGTAGTTACCTGGCCATGATATGAGTCAAAATGGTGGCGAAATATGTTCCTCTGTGCTCCCCTGGGGTCATTATCCAGAATTAGGGTATTTGTCGCTCTCCATTCACTTCTGTAGGGCAGCTAAAACGGTCTCAAAATGACACTTCTAGCATGTATACGAACTAGAAAGAAGTGGATTCTGTCAATACAAACAATAACCAGTCCTCGTACATAATTTTTTTTGTGTAGGCTAATTAAAATTATTTATAAAAGTACTATTTTCTTCAATGTTGTTAGCAAGCTACCAGAAAAGACTAGTAAAATGTCGGCAGGTCGGTTTGTTTACCATAGATATATATATATTACCAGAAACGCTTGCTTCCATGGAAATTTGGACAATGAGTGGTTTCTGACGCATCGTTGCATTAACGCTGTTTCTGGCTCAAGAATTACCTACCGGATCTATGTTCCAAATAAAATACGAAAAAGGAAAGGGCCATTTAATAAAAATTTTTTAATAAATATGTACGAGGACTGGTTATTGTTTGTATTGACAGAATCCACTTAGTTTGCATTCGCATACATGCTAGAAGTGTCATTTTGAGACTGTCTTAGCTGCACTATAGAACTGAATGGAGAGCGACAAATACCCTATTCTGGATATCACCCCAGGGGAGCACAGAGCAACTAACGAACATATTTCGCCACCATTTGGACTCATTTCCAGGTAACTAGACAAGCCAAAGTTCTACCAAAGTTCAGTTGTGCTTTAATACCATACATGAGTGAAATATGTACATTAAGGGCCTGATTTACTAAGACCTTTAGCAGGTGCAAAACCGTTTAGCACACTGGCTAACGATTGGTCATGGTATTTCTTTTGCACCAATCATTGTTTGTGTTACTAGTTTCGTGTGTGCTAAAAGGTTTTGTACATGCTAAAAGTCTTAGTAAATCAGGCCCTAAATACTTTAATTTAAATACATTAAACTCTTTAGATAGTGGCCTGGGAACATTTTTAAATCTTGGTGTGACAGTTGAGATGTTATTTCATGATTTTTCTTAGGAAATGCCGTTTTCCTAAATGTCCCAACCGGAGGCAGAGGATTGGGTGTGTTGTATGCACATGCTTTAAGAGCTTTGCCACTGTCTGGAGAGAATATTCAGTAATAAGGCCACATATTAGTGGCCCATGAGACATTTTGACTCTGGAGAGCATTTCCTTATTAAACTGGAAAGATCTGGCGTAATCACATCCCTGGTGTCCTCTCTCAGAATTAAATTATCTCTGGCCCATGATCCAATTATGGTCATCCATGTAAATGCCAGACCAGGGTGAAATACTTATTTGAAATTCTTTCATATTAAAATCTGAACACACAACAGCATAACCATCACAGGAATGCAGAATCCTCTTCTGAATATTGGGGAAAAAATAAATGCTTCTTCTAAGCTTGTCAGAAATCTGCAGGAAATGTATTGATGTCTTTAGGGTTGCAGAATTTAAAAGAAAATAATTGAACCTGGTCTAGTAAATACCAGTTTGAGCCTGGAGTTATTCCCCTAAAACCTAAATCCCTTAGTTTTCTTAAATGAAAGGAAACTCAGGAAAAGTGTTTGATTGGACATTCAAGTGGATATATACCTTTAACAGAAGCTGACCCTGGGAATTATCTTGTTGCTTCAGCAAAGATACTCTATGTACTGACCACATTGTCATATAGCCAGACATGAGGTCGCTTCCACAGACTCATGGAGCCTGCAAGTCTGACTTATGATAAGAAGCAGCTGTGGGATCTCTCGCTTGGGAGAAGAGAGAGCACACGCTTATCTGTGCTCTCCTGAATCTACAACAGAGGTCGTAGTGATGAGCGCTCATATAGTTAACATCTGCCATTTTTAGATTTGGAAGAAAAAGGGGCAAAAGCATTTAAAAAAAAGAATATCTTTGTTGAATCCTGGAACTGAATCATTTTTAGGGTCTTACTTTGCAAGGGTTTGCCTTGTTTGTCCAAAGTCTGCAGTGGGCGTGTGAGCCTCAGACTGTGGGATGCTTTTGTTAATTCATCATTGGATTCTTCACTAAGGTCAGCTGAATTCTCCCCCGTTTTAGTAACTGACGGCCAGTCGAGTGAGGACAGCTGCGAAAACGTCCTCGTCGCGAACATGCTGAAAGTGGTCGCGATGCTGGCTCTAAAATCAGTCAAAAACACCGGTAAGGATGATACTGGTGTACTGCTACCTTTCAGTGCAAGCTCTTATACTTCCATTGCAATGCAATTCAGCGATTACACATGGCTTTAGAAAACCAGTCCTTCTTAACAATGGCTTTTGCCTGAGTGTTTCCTGAAGAAAAAGATCACTAGCCCAAATTAATACTTATGATCACAGTGTTGTAATATTAGATGTATACGTGAGCAGGAGGTGGTAAGAATGCTGCCTGAAACCATTGGAATGTGGAATGAGTGGAATCCAAGGAGACGCAGCATCTCCCAGCCTCATTTTCAGATATTTAGCATGTCAAGCTAATCCCTTTCCGTGAGTGCCATTATTGTGAAAGGAGGTATTGTGTACAGGGTATTCGGTGGTGACGTTCCTGGGTGTTTTCAGTGTCGATAAGGGACTATGGAATGATCCCCTACATTAAGATCTTTCTGGACGAGGAGCAGTTTCGCGGGCCGACGCTCAGCCTGCTGGAGCAGCTCTCTGTGATAAACCCAGAGGAGTACATGAGCATCACCATCGGAGCTCTCTGTTCCTCCACCCAAACCGAGCTGGGCCTCAAACGGGACCTGCTGCAGGTATAACACACACACACACACACACACACACACACACACACACACACGCACACACACACACACACACACACACACACTGACCACACACACACACACACACACACGCACACACGCACACACACACACACATGCACACACACTGACCACACACACACACGCACACACACTAGAGGCTGACATTTTTTCGGGAATCCTGTGGGTCACGGGATTCCGGTGGGATTCCCGCGGGATGGGAGTCAATTTCACTATTCATCACGTGATTGGGACGGGACAGGAAAAAAAGTCAACGGGAGCGGGCGGGACCGGGAATCATAATAACAATAGGTCAGTTTTTATATATAAATATGCAGTTCGAATATGAATAAACGCTATATTCTCATTCCAATATTATAAATATTGACGCAGATGATTTCAAAAAGGATCCCCGAACAGGACAGATACAGAGACAAGGCATGCCCTTTAAAGGACGCAAAGGAGATCTGCCTGACACACTACAGGTTGCAGAGGGTGCTCGTGTCATGCTTACCAGAAACATTGATGTGGAAGATGGACTGGTAAATGGCTCATTTGGCAAGATTGCAATTTAGATATTAATTTAGCTATTCCAACCTCTCCCGTACGCAATCGCCCGTCATGTACTCCCCCTGTACTCCCCTGTCATGAACGTTACCATTGCTTAGCAATGCTGGGTTAGCTAGCTAGCAAGCTAACGATATCTCACGGCAAGTCGTTTTAACATTTAGCTAGCAAGCTAACGATAGCTTATGGCAATCCATTTTAATTTAAGTTATTCGACTTCCTTAAAGTCATCCTTGCTGGCTGGCCATATAAGTTCGCTAGCTAACGTTACTAACGTTAACCAGCTGCTCTAGCTAGAAATATAACCGGACATTTCTACACGTGGATAATTTTTTTAGGTCCCAAGAATTACGAAAATGTGCGGGGAATAGAGCCAAAGTGTTAGCGGTATGTTTGTACTGACTAAATACGGGGATGTTTAAAATAAAACCAATAATTTATAATTATTTAGAAAGAATACGGGAACGGGATGGGACGGGAGTCATTCTTCCGGGATTGGGACGGGACAGGAATTTTTCTGTGGGAGTGGGATGGGACAGGAGTGAAAATCCACTCCCGTGTCACCCTCTAACACACACACACACACACACACACACACACACACACACACACACACACACACACACACTGACCACACACACACACACACACGCACACACTGACCACACACACGCTCACACACGCTCACACACACACACACTGACCACACACACACACACACACACACACTGACCACACACACGCTCTCACACACACACACACTCCTCCACCCAAACTGAGCTGGGCCTCAAACGGGACCTGCTGCAGGTATAACACACACACACACACACACACACACGCTCACACACACGCACACGCACACACACACACGCACACAAACACAAAATACAGACATATGCATAAATACCTGCTCACACATAGACTAGCGTATCACACTTACACAGAACATATCGCACGTAAACAAACAAGCACCACAGACACAAAATACCTAAATAAGGTTTGAAGAGTAGACGTTTATACGATTAGGAGTAGTTGTCTCATGCTGTACATTTTAAGGCCTTCCCACAAAGAGCAGTCTTTGTTCTTTGTTCAGTGTTACGTGCGGCTGTTTTGTTAACACAGTAAAGTGTATCACCACGTGATGGCTTAGGATAGGTAACGAGGTAACAAGCACATGCTGCGAAACATCTTACGCCTCGTTATCAGGAGATGCGTCAGTACGTCAGATTAACCCATCAGGCTGTCCTGTGCTAGGCCTGTACGAGCCTCCCTCTCTAATCTATTTATTCAGACAGTCAGCCGTTCGTTTGTACGGCTTGATGCTGAGGTGCTGAAGAGGTCTTCTTTCTTGGTCACTTTTAAGGCCCAGCAAACTTTCTTTGAATAAAATTGACTCCTCCCTCACATGGTCACATGACCTTGTCTCAGCAGGGTAGAAACTGTTAACCCCGGGGTGCGCCCCAATAGTCGAAAAATGCACCCTCCCTTCCTCCACTACCACCTCCTCTACTCCGTGCCCCGGAAACGGATCTTTGTGTTTTAATCTAATGTCGCTGATTACATCTTAATTACGCATTAATGGTTACATATTAATTAATATCTCGACACAAACCGCAATGTCAGGTACGTTGTATACTGTACATGCAAATACTTGTACTCGAAACGTTCAGGCAGTTTTGCATACTTCCGGGTAGGAGAGGAGTGGTAGTGGGGGAGTGGAGGAAGGGAGGTGGGGAGTGAAGAATATTGGGACGTACCCCCACAGTGAGTTCTAAGGGGGGTGGGGACTGTGTTAAGTGTGTCTCTATTCTGTGTTTTTTGGGTAGAGAACCCATTAAGAATAAGTAATTGAAACAAAAGATTTTTCTGCTTCAAGAAGAAATAAAGGACTTTATTTTAAATTTGTGTCAACATATGAAAGATCAAATCACTTTTCTGAAATATGTCCTCCAAAGAGATCTGTTATGTAAAATATATTTCAAAATTGATACTGGATACATCCTTTGTTTCCTTTTCTCGAGAGTATTTAAGTGGTCTTGGGTGATTAGATGTCATACACTTGCAGAAAGGACTTTTTGAAGTAAGGTTTTGTTCACTGTAATTCAGTAGTTTTCTTTGTGGGTATGTAAAATCCACAAAGTATAAGTGATTGTGTTTATTTTTTCGACTATTGTAAACATATTTAATATGATATGTGCATCACGGCTGACCATCTGGGATTCCCTGGTCATTTCCCATAACCGCTTAAAACAGTTTCTTCATCTGACACACACTGCTTTTGTTTGAAGCGTACGTTAGTCTCCCAAAATCAGTTGCACGTGCAGGCACACAAATTCAGTTTTTATATCTAATTTTGATAAATTGTAACATGTTTAAAACGGAATAAGCGAGTGAATTTATTATCTTAGCCTCCGTGAACCTGATTGCATTATGGACAAATTCAGATTGATTTGCTAATATATATTTAGCTGTTAACTCGGCCGGGATTGGATTAAACCCCCAGCCTTGCCGTGTAGCACAACAGAAATTATGAGCAATATCAAATCACAGAATGTGAAATAAACTCAATTAGAGCTAACCGCGTTAGCGGGCTACTGTACAACGCGTGGCCAGTTTTATGGATTCAAGCAAGAGGAATGCTAACACTGAGAGGATTAAATTTAACTGGGTTAACGCCGGTGACAATCGGATTCACCCCGACCTTTTCTCCGACGTGTCAAAAGCATTCTGATTACTTCTATTGGTTTTAATTTCATTTCCTCTATCTTTATGACACGTTACCTGTTTGATGTATTATCGCCTTAAATGAAATAAGGCTAATCAAATTCTTCCCGGACCTCAAAAAACCGTCTGCCAAAGTAATAAATATATTATTTATTATGATTTTTCTCGGATGCTGCAGCTTGCCTGCATTAAATGACCGTGGAAAAAAAGAAGATAATCTGAGGGTGGAATTAATTTTGAGAACACTGGGGTATCCCTCCCTCCCTCCAAAAAGCGATCCGTTATCCTGCCGTCTTTATACCCCAGGAAAACACATTTACACCTCTGTTAAGTCCTGCAGTAATGGCAGTATGTATGGCTTGTAAGTGTTTTAAATTTGAAAGCAAACATTTTGTCACTTTGTATTAATGAAGTGTCAACCAAATAACGGTCAACAAATTTTTTTTTTTTTTAGATTCAGATATTAATAATTAATTTTATTATTTGTGTCTACTGCTTTCCAATTTTCCAGTTTTCAATATGAATGTGTAGGTTAATACATCTTATATATTTAACACTTGAATTGTGATTGATAATCGTGTAATAGTGTATGTATATATGAAATGGTGGGCATTGTAAACCATGCCACTGCTTTGTCTGTCTGCTGCTCAGTCTGTGCTGAAGGTGTTGGAGAGCCCAAACTCATGGAATGCGTTTCGGACGGCGGGTGGATTTAATGGCGTTCTGTCCCTCCTGGTGGACATGGAGGGGGCGTTGCGGGCGCGGCCGGCGGGGGTGTGGGCCTCGCTCTGCCCGGACCGCGTGCGCGAGCTCGTCCTCCTCAGCCTGCACACCGTCGCCCTGGCCGTGCACCTCCACCCCGTCAACGCACACTTCTTCCACACCACCGGCCACCACGGCAAGATGGCCGACGCTCTCCTGCAGCTGGGCTGCTTCTGCGAGGGTGAGGGGTCAGCAGAGAACGGACCCGACCACGACCCGGACACAAACCGTGACTGCGACCCCAACTGCGACCCTGACCGCCGGAGGACCTTCCACCAGTTTGTCGAGGCGGCAGAAGGCCCCACATCCAGCCTACCGCCGCCTGTGCGCGACTGCGTGCGGCTTCTCGCCTTCCTGGATCAGTTTGCCATGGGGATCCTCGTTACCATGGAGTTTCCCGCCAGCCATGAGGAGGGATCCGAGATTACGGAGAGCCCGGCGGAGCGGGAACGCTGCAGCCCCGCGGAGGACTTTCCAGGAAGGATCCGGAGCGCCGCTAACAGCGTGTTGTCCGTATCCAGCGACTCTGGGCGCAGGTATGACCCTTGACCCCTGACCTCTGCTACTGTTTCATGACCTTCATGGCAAAATACACAGTGTACTATAAGAGTGAGAACAAGGGAATTATGGGAATAGAAGAGCAGGTAACATGGTAAAGCATCAAGCTAAACAGTGCCAATCCATCCATACATACATATCATATAACAATATGGCTATACATTATGCAATATACCCCAGTAGCAATATCACCCGAGCATTTACTGCAGGTAATTGTGGAGCAAACTTTTACAAGCAGGCATGAAACCATTACCGTTCAAATTGTGTGAATACATTGTTGTTTTTTGTTTTTTTTGTGAAAATCTACACTTAAAATTTTTCAGTCCACGCGCACACTACAGGAGTTTGCCACATTTACTGTTTTATTCAGAAATTTACAGAAATATGTTTATTCCCTGCAGAGGTTGTGTTATCATCTTTTCATTTTGAAAATCAACTAATTTGACCAGGTGTTTGTATACCACTAAGTGCTTATAAAATAACTTATTGGGTAGGATTTGCTGTCAAACACATTAATGTTTTTGCATTATCAATAATTTCATAGTCAGTGCTAATGGGTTCTGAAACATGGAACTTATATATCTGCAGAACATTTTAATCCCTGGACAAGCCACACCCTCCCATGTTTACTGTGTAATTTATCCCCTCAGGTCTTTTGATCAGACTATCCTTCACCCTGGGGCTGTCTGTGTTACCATGACTCTTCTTCCAAAAATATCCAGCCTCGAGCACACGCAGGTATAAAGTACACTCGCATCTATACCATACACACGCAGTTATACTGTACACGCGCAGGTATAAAGTACACTCGCATGTATACTGTACACACACAGGTATATAGTACACTCGCATGTATACCATACACACGCAGTTATACTGTACACGCGCAGGTATATAGTACACTCGCATGTATACCATACACACGCAGTTATACCATACACGCGCAGGTATAAAGTACACTCGCATGTAAACCGTACACACGCAGGTATACTGTACACACAGGTATATAGTACACTTGCATGTATACTGTACACACACAGGTATATAGTACACTCGCATGTATACCATGCACACGCAGGTATACCGTACACACGCAGGTATAAAGTACACCCGCACGTATTAATTTTTTAAGAAAGCAAGTAGGCTTTGCCCCAATCAAAATTTTTAAATAACTAGAATGTTTGAAGGACAAACTTTAGTTTACCTAAAGCTACTTTTAAAAGCATAAAATTGCTGTAAAATAGTGGTATCATCCTGAAAGTTTCAGTTTTATGTAAAATTATAAAGGGCAAGTTTGTAAACATGTTTCGCTAGATCGCCATGACCTAACTAGCTAAAGTTAGCTATCTCAGTTACAGATGAGGCCGTGATGGCATATTGTGACTGTTCGCCAATTGTGTATTATGGCTCATTTGAAAATTGTATTCCCTGAAGCAATTTGCTTTTATGTTGTTTGTTGCAAACAAATGATGCAACAAACAAACTCAACAGGTGTCCGTTGGTTTTTTTATGCCTTATTCTCCCTGGAGACAAGGAACTCAAGCCATAATGCAAATAAGAGAGAATAGCAGTTGACTACTAACAGAAAAATAGTCTCTTTAAACTAGTTAACAGAAAAAAGTCTCTTAAAAATAAGTTGCTTATCATAAACAAATGATTTCATGGCACTTTTGAATTTGTTTTTGTGCATTAGATTTAATGCATGTTTTTTTTTTTTTTTATTAATAAAATTTTGTTTTGTCCAATCAAAATCATGCACTAAAAGTGAAATTCTATTTAAAAAAACACAAGAAAGTGAACTGGGCCTATTTTTAATGGATGGCTTTTATAAGGATGAGCTGCTAAATGCGTTTGCGGCCCCATCAAATGACATCATAATGCATGCATTCCACAATGACTTCTGAACCCACCATCTTGCTCCAGCTGGTTGCCGAGCTGCAGTGGGCCGTGGCCGATCGCGTGCAGTCCCTGGTCAAGTTTGAGCGGAACCGGCAGATCATGTGCGAGGCCGGGCTCCTGCTGGTGCTGCTGGTCCACAGCGAGGCCATCCTGGTCTCCAGCGGCCACCCTCTCCACCTGCCGGTGGTCCGAGTGTTCGAGAAGCTGGCCTCACAGTCCATTAGCCACGTCTCACTCAGGTCAGCCCTGCCTTTAAATAAACATGTTTCTGTTTCTTTGTGATTTTATGTAATCTGTACATACAGTAGCTAACTGAAATATGTCCTGCATTTGTACGTTGTTAAAGGTTGTATCAGCGATTTTGGGTGGAAACATAAATGATCACATTCATCTGATTTTTCCTCACGATCCGCTAGCTGCCCGCCCCATAAGCAGGCCGTCAAAAAACCGCGTCTCTGTAGGCAGCCTATGCTCCGAGATCGTACACAAAAACAAATGGTAGCCTACTACCAACCACTCAAAACCAAAATAAACAGTATTCCAACCAATCACAATGATCTGCACAAACGCTAATACTCTTATCTCGCTGAAATCTTGACGGATTTACAAACGGTTTGGTTTTTTTACAAACGTTATTAACGTGGTTATAATTCTGGATGCTTGAACACTATTTTTTAAAACATAACATAATTATTCATAAGTATGTTTGTTTGGGATTTCGCTTCAGAAGTGACGTCACCCAAAATCGCTGATACAACCTTTAATAGTTTTTAACTGTTCAGCACCCCTGTGACGCCTTCCTCTGAAGAGTGCTATGTAAATTTACAAGCAATTAATCACGTAAACGTTTATTTTGCTTTTAGGTAATCTGAACATAACTGACAGATTTTCTTTCCTCATTTTTATATGTTGTGTGCCCTTGGACATATTGACGTGAAGAGTGTTCTATATAAATAAAATAATGTTGATTGATTGATTAGTTAATTGATTATTGCCATCAGTAATGGATGTCAGTGATGAAACGCTGGCTTCTTTACCTTTAGAGATGTAATGCGTGATGATGTCATCTCTCCTGTCAGGAAGTTTCTGTGCCTGGGGAACCCCTTCATGTGTGGCGTGGAAAATCACCTCTCTCCCCAGCTTCAGGCTGCCCATGCGTCAAACGGTAATGATAATAATAGTTATAATAACTAGTTGTAGCGTACATTTATTGCTTGGTGTACACAGTGCTTTACACTATAAAACCACAAGAGGCAAATGACCCCGGTAGGATAAAAGATAGGATACAGTAGATAGGGTGAGTGTCCACATGGCTTGTAAAAATGTTTGGGAGTTTTTAACTGATCCTTTTACTTGATCTCTACCTAAAATAGCAATGATATGATAATACAGATTATTTGATTGGTGCCTCTCACTCAAGGTCACTTTACATAAATTTTTATTAATTTTTTTAAATCAGAAAATTAAAAACGGTGGATAGAAGAGAAACAATACAGACATAGACATCAAAACAAGAATGTAGGCCAACTGCCCATTTTAACTGATCGCAGTAGCAGATAAAACCTGATTCAGTGATCAAACTGTGTTTATGGGATTCCCCACAATTCCCACTTCCTCTTTCAGTCAGTCTTATATATCATTGAGTCAGACGTGTATTAAGTCAGGTTAATATGGGTTATGATTGAAATATGTTTAAAATAATAGTTTTTATTTTACAATGTTCCTGTGGTGAGTTTATGTTTTTGCTTTAAGGTCATAGCACCGAGGCAACGGACGTGTCCGTCGGTCAGGAAGGGAAGCCGTCGAACAGAGAGCTGAAACACAGCTTCAGCCTGCTGAACCGTTCCGTCGGGTCAGGGGTCCCCCATCACCGAACCGTCAGCCTCGTCTCCATGACGTCACCCCGCAGTTTCAGGCCACACAAGCTGTCCGTGTCCCCATCCTTTGTGGAATTCGATATGAGTGACAGTGGTTTTGGGTACGGTGGTTTATACTATTTATATATTTAAGCATTATTTTTCCCCATGCTTTTACATTTTGTGTAATAATTTTTTTTTACAAAGATTTTATAGACCCTGTAGTAAATGGCATTGCTTTAGACTGTACTGATCCTATTATGTTTATTAATGAGTGTGAATAAACATGTAATCTTGTCATCTGTACTTTCTCGCATATTGGATGGGTTTTGAAGCTCAAGCTGAAATATTGCCTGAGCACTTTTGGCTTGACTGAGATGCATTACTTTAGTTTTTAACAGCCCCCTCCTTTAACATCATATTGGGGGTTTGTCCCAGGCTCATAGCTGTTGCCAGGTAGGGCAACCAGCGCAGACTTGTTTTCAGTGGCTAAAGGCTGGGGTTGACTAAATTAAAACATTACTTTAAAGGGCTATACAGTGAAGCGGGAAAGCTCGCCTCAACAACCACCAATGTGTAGTCGCCACCTGGGTGGTGTACGGCAGCCATTTTACCCTGGAACAGATCCTCTCTGGGTGGTGTACGGCAGCCATTTTACACTGGAACAGATCCTCTCTGGGTGGTGTACGGCAGCCATTTTACCCTGGAACAGATCCTCTCTGGGTGGTGTACGGCAGCCATTTTACCCTGGAACAGATCCTCTCTGGGTGGTGTACGGCAGCCATTTTACCCTGGAACAGATCCTCTCTGGTTAAACATGGTTGCAGAACCACTTGAGCATCCTGATTAAAGTTTTTAAAGCAAGATTTTAGTTGAATAGTTTTTTTTTTTATAAACGTCACATCCTCTGTGTTGCAGGTGTCTCTTCCTGCCGTCCATCGCCACGGTGAAGGGCGTCAACGCAGACTCCATCTCTAATGGAGGCATTGGCTGTGGTAAGCGCTTTCATCCGGCTTTGCAGTGCCCTTTGAAGGGCCCGTAACTATTGACCAGTGGTTTTTGTGTCACTGTGTATTTTCAGTGATCTAAAAATAGCTTAGCTTACCAAGAAGAATTGGGGGACTTTAAAAAAAGGAATAAGATTTTACCCACTTCAACTAAGTTTAATTTTGGAAAAGTCAGAGGACTACAAATTAATTTCAAGCTGTGTTACGCCTGAGTTTGACTGTGCATAGTTATGTTAAATGCTGATTATTAGCAAAGAGCTGATTGAATGCTATGCACAGTATTGTGTGAATCGTGTACTGTCAGTAATGTGAGTAGTGTGATAAGTGTACTATGAGTAATGTGTGTTATATGAGTAATGTCTGTAGTGTGAGTAATATATGAGTAATGTTGGTAATGTCAGTAATATGAGTAATGTTGTTAATGTCAGTAAGGTTAGTAATGTCAGTAATGAGTAATGTCAGTAATGTTAGTAATGTCAGTAATATGAGTAATGTCAGTAATATGAGTATTGTCAGTAATGTTGGTAATGTCAGTAATATCAGTAATGTCAGTAATATGAGTAATGTCAGTAACGTGATTAATGTTGGTAATGTCAGTAATATGAGTAATGTCAGTAACGTGATTAATGTCAGTAATATGAGTATTGTCAGTAATGTTGGTAATGTCTGTAGTGTGAGTAATATATGAGTAATGTTGGTAATGTCAGTAATATGAGTAATGTCAGTAACGTGATTAATGTTGGTAATGTCAGTAATATGAGTAATGTCAGTAACGTGATTAATGTCAGTAATATGAGTAATGTCAGTAACGTGATTAATGTTGGTAATGTCAGTAATATGAGTAATGTCAGTAACGTGATTAATGTTGGTAATGTCAGTAATATGAGTAATGTCAGTAAGGTGATTAATGTTGGTAATGTCAGTAATATGAGTAATGTCAGTAACGTGATTAATGTTGGTAATGTCAGTAATATGAGTAATGTCAGTAAGGTGATTAGTGTTGGTAATGTCAGTAATATGAGTAATGTCAGTAATGTGATTAATGTCAGTAATATGAGTAATGTCAGTAACGTGATTAATGTTGGTAATGTTCTTCTCTCCTCAGACTGCCGAGGCTTCCCTCCGTCGGCGGGCCTGTCCTTCTCCTGCTGGTTCCTGATCAGCAGATTCAGCTCGGCCTGCGAAGCACACCCTCTCCGCTTGCTCTCCGTGGTGCGCCACATGTCCCGCGCCGAGCAGCAGTTTGTCTGTCTTTCCGTCTGCATCTCCGCCTCTGATGGCTGCCTGGTCATCAGCACCGAGGAGGAGGCCTATCAGTTCCTAGGTACTCCACTGGGTGGCGCTCACGTTTGTCACTTTTCTTGTTTCATAACTGGGTGACGTCATATTGGATTAAAAAAAAAGAGGACTGGGGCGGATGGACGTTATGAACATAATACTAGCCTATTTGTTTCTTTATATATACAGTACTGTGCAAAAGTCTTAGGCACATGGAAAAAAAAAAATAATTAAGATGCTTTCAAAAATAATGAAATTAAGTTTCTAAATATCAAACAATTGACTATAAAGAGCAGTAAACAGTAAAAAAAAAACTAAATAAAATCTGTATTTGGTGTGACCACCCTTTGCCTTTAGAACTGCATCAATTCTCTTAGGTACACGTTTGTGAAAAAAACTTTTATAAGAAAATCAGCTGGTAGGTTGTTCCAAGCATCTTAGAGAAAATGCCACAGTTCTTCTGCAGACTTTGGCTGTCTCGATTGCTTCCATCTGTCCAGGTAATCCTAGACAGCCTCGATGATGTTGAGATCAGGGCTCTCTTGTTCTTAATTTCGCTGAAGATAGTTCAATTCATTTTTTTTGGAAAATTAATGTTTGGAAATCTAAAATTAGCAATTTTCTACTGACACACTAATGCAGAAGACAAGACAAGAAAAAAAATCATATAAAGAATCTACGGTGCCTAAGACTTTTACACAGTACTATACGTCTATGGAACCAGACATTTTAGGAATTTAGAAATCCCGCCTGGATGGATTTGACGTTTGGATGTTTGGTCAGCCTATTGACTTCACCAGTCAGTTTGTAACTGATGAACAGGTTCATATATCTTTATAGTTTCCTCATGCAGTTTGCTAATCACTGAAAATAATGGGAAATTATTAGTGTTAAACAAAAGTTTAGCTCCTGCTAAAATTCGTTGTTCTATATTTATGAGAAAATATATTATTAACCAGTGAACATTGAGGCCTCCCTTGAATCCAAATCCGGCGGAGGTTTTCTTTTCTCCCAGGTAATTAACTGAACAATTAGTGCCACTGAGACCGTCTTCACACCTGACTCCCAGGTAATGGGTGGGTGGAAGACCAGCAGTTCCTGGGTCTCGAGGTCGGTGATTTGAGTAACCGGGTCTAGTGTTGGGTTGGCCGGGTTGATATTGTGGTTTTCTTACGTTAGATATTATGGAGCCGGAAGTGCACACCCCCAGCCCCCTCCCGTCTACAGTCCGCTTCAAATGCGCTAAACATCTCATCCCCGACCAATGGCATCATCTCGCCGTGGTGCTCGCCAAAGACATCAAAAAGAGCTGCCATGTCACAGCCTACCTCAATGGCAAGATGGTCAACACCTCAAAGGTAGGCTAATAGGCTAATTCATATGCATATCCACTGTAGCAGATACTCCTTGGTAGGCTAATAGGCTAATTCATATGCATATCCACTGTAGCAGGTACTCCTTGGTAGGCTAATAGGCTAATCCATATGCATATCCACTGTAGCAGATACTCCTTGGTAGGCTAATGGGCTAATCCATATGCATATCCACTCTAGCAGATACTCCTTGGTAGGCTAATAGGCTAATCCATGTCCATATCCACTGTAGCAGATACTCCTTGGTAGGCTAATAGGCTAATCCATATGCATATCCACTGTAGCAGATACTCCTTGGTAGGCTAGTAGGCTAATCCATATGCATATCCACTGTAGCAGATACTCCTTAGTAGACTAATAGGCTAATCCATATGTATATCCACTGTAGCAGATACTCCTTCGTAGGCTAATAGGCTAATCCATATGCATATCCACTGTAGCTGATACTCCTTCGTAGGCTAATAGGCTAATCCATGTCCTCTTTCTGGGAATGACCATTCAGGACCAATGTGTCAGTTTGATAAAACCAGGGACTTACAAATCAATTTTGTATGGGGCTTTTAAGTTTGGGACATTTAATGAAAAACATGCCCTGGAGGTTAATTCTCAAATACTATACTAGATATAGGGCTCCAGAAGAAACCCCTGTTTGCATGCCAAAGTTTAAATGATGAATTCTTACGTACAGCAAATCTAGTAAATAGTGATGCAGAAGTAGCAGTTGTCTTAGTAATACTGGTAGTGAAGTACCCAGCCATGTATAAAATGCAAATAAAGATGAACTTGTGATACTGATAGAAAAAGCTTAAAATTCAAACGTAGGTATTTACATTTTCTTAGGCCAAGGTACAGCACTGTATTCACACGTACTTGCCTGCTCGCAGCAGAAATGCCGGTGTAAATCTAACACTGCTGGTGTACATTTAACACCCACACACCACACCACCACAGTCTCATGTAAGCACCATAGGGTGTAAAATGTACACCGCCATTTTTGCTGTGCGCTCTCGATAGGGGCCGGTAGCGGAGGTTGCAGAAATGAGTGTTGATGATGTAAAATAATCGTGTATTCCCAATTGGGGAGAAAATGAAAAAAGGAGAGTTTATTGCTAGGCCTGCATGTACGTATATTTACAGCGCTGAACGTGTCCTTCTGTTGTCGGATAGATGAAATACATCCAGCCCTTCCCTGGCCAGTGCGTCTCCATGGATCCCACCGCGGTCATCGACGTGTGCGGAATCATCGGCACGCCGTCGCTATGGAAACAGCAGGCGTCTTTGATCTGGCGCGTGGGGCCGGCGTACCTGTGGGAGGAGGCTGTGACGCCCGAGTCTGTGGAGGTCATGTACAACCAGGGCACCAAATACCTGGGGAATTACCTGTCTCTGTCTCTTCAAGGTGGGTCCGTCTGTCGTATACAATAGCATATTCGGGTGAAGTACCTCGTTCAAGGTCCTATCTGGGAATTGAACCTGCAACCTTTTGGTTGCATGCCCAGTTTTCTAACAAGCCCGCACTCTGTTTCAGTGTTCTTGTATTTCATTGGTCCCTCCTCTTTTTTTTTCTTCTGTTTTTTTCCAAATTTGGATTGTCCAGTCATATTTAAATGCTCATAACTGGACCCTCGGTTATCAATTCGGGAAAGCCCCAACAAGCGCACGCTCTCCTCCCAAGCGTGTGTAAAGTGCCGCTTCTTATGACGGACACTCGTGCAGCTTAACGGCTGGACTTGCAGGCACCACATCGGCCAGCAGGGGGTCGCTGTAGAGCGAGGAGACGGGGATCCCTGCTGGCTGAACGCACCCTAACCCTGGGCCGCACTACTGCCAATTAGGGGTCACCCAGCTGGGTTTCATTTTGGGGAAAAAAACTTTAAAAACTTTCAGTTTAACTGTCAAAATACCTTTATAAATACTCACAATTCCATATTAGTAAAGGCATTTTATTAATTGTTCGAATTAGAAAAGAATGCCTTCTTGATATTTTTTAAATAATGAATTGAGTGGACTTTTTCCCAAGATGACTTTAAACACTTATGTCAACTGTGCCAGTAGTGCTTCCTTTGGCTTAATTTAATAAATACTTATGTCAGCTGTGCCAGTAGTGCTTCCTTTGGCTTAATTTAATACATTTGATTCATGTTGTATTTTTGGTGGATATTTCAGCCGATGGTCCAGAGAACGTCACGTCCCCAATCAGAATAATCCCAGAGGAAAGGATTTCTTTCGGTATCAATCCCACTGTGTCCTGCGTCACCACGGTAGCCGAAATCCGAGACCAGTACAACGAGGTGGACTCCCGCCTCATTGCCAAAGAGGTTGGACATTCCTGCGTGTTTTTCCTCAGAAAAGTGAAACAAAACTATGGAATATGCAGAGACTAAATGCCCCTGCTTTTACACACAGTCACAATTAAACAATTCTGATCTTCTGCTTGACATTACCGAGCAGATTTTCATTTTTTCTAGAAATTGTTCAGTTTACCAGACCACAATCATTTTACACGTGTGATTTCAATATGAACTTTTCTGGGCATCAAATGTGTTGAAAATGAACCCCAATGAATGTGTTTAGTTTGACACACACTACAGAGCACAAATGCTGTATATAACACTTATACACACACAGTGCATTAATGTGTGATGCAGTCAAGCAAACTGTTCCTCTAAGTTTTATTTCTTAGTAAAATAACCCTAGGTCATATATAATCTCTTATTCCAGACAGGTGGGGTATTCCCTTCTGTTGACTGCACTGGATAAGCTTACTCACAATGACATGTGTCCCGTTTTTCCTGGTTTCACTTTCAGATGGGAATAACTTCACGGGATAACTGGACTCCGGTCTTCCTGGCCAGTAACGTGGCACAGCATCTCAGCGGGACCTCTCGTACCATTGGCGCCGCCCTGGTGGGCCGTTTCGGTAAAGACGCAGTTCTGCGGGATGAAAACGCTCCAGATATTTCTGTCACGCTGGCGTGTTATTATAATTTATGTCCGGCTCTAAACATTTGCATGTGGTGTGTAATGCCTGGAGCTTGACCTCTCGAGCTGAGGATTATGGGTTCTAATCATGGTAAAACACTGCCGTAATGCACTTGAGCAGGGTATTACGTATTTTGCTCTTATCTAGTTGTATAAATGGGTTGTAAGGATTATGAGCCTGCCCAATGCCTCTATGTACTGTGAGTGGCTACTTGGTAAAAAAAAGAATGTTATGCCCAGGCTAGTTGATTATTTGTATGTACGAGCATCTGTCTTTTTGTCTGAGTGAACTGAGGGTTCTTTCCAAAATAGAAAGTTCTGTTGGTGCTCTTTATTGCAGGACAGCTACGAATGCTGTCCACTCCAGGATGAAAATAAAGTTGCTGCACAATCATGCCCAAATAGCACGGGAGTTCACTATTTTGGTCACAATTTCCGTTTGCGAAACATTTTGACGTTTTTGGCCATCAGATCAGCCTTCATGAGATCTGTTTTTGAAAGAGGGTTGTGTGCCTCATCTCAATTGTCTGGGAACAGCTTTATTAACCCAAAAACAAGTCTCACGTTGTCTTCAAATGCTGGATTTGTGTAAAATTTGCTCGCGCCTACATTTGAATCACAGACACGATTGGTTGAATTACCAGCCAGTGGACCTCTTCTGTATTTTTTTGAACAACTTACTATCTCAGTGCATAGAATTGGACCATTTTGAATGAATGATTTTTTATTAAAGTAGCCTGGCTGTTGGAAGCTTTATCTTAAAAACTCCGTGCTTATGGCAAGTGGTAATTGGCATTGTTCTTCTTAAAAAACGCAAGTCACTGTAAACTTGGCATCATGTACTAATAAACACTGTAGGTATCCGTAATGCCTCAAACCCAGATCATTACGTAGCTTCACTGCTAACACGTACTGTCTCACTCATGTCCTCTCTCAGGAGTCAGGACGTTCGTCTCCAACAACGCCGCCGACAGCTTCTTGTACGTCGGCGGGCCGGCCGCCGTCCTCAGCCTGGTTGCCATGGCGACGGACGACAGCTCCCTGTACGCCGCGGCCAAAGTTCTGCTGTCCGTGCTGAGCACCAGCCCCAGTGTGGAGAGGGAGATGAACAGGACCCACAGTTATAAGGTATCTATACCCAGCCCCAGTGTGGAGAGGGAGATGAACAGGACCCACAGTTATAAGGTATCTGTACCCTCAGTGAGAGAGAGAGTGAGAGAGAAACCGGACCCACAAGTATAAGGTGACTGTACCCTCAGTGTGTGAGAGAGAGCGAGAGAGAAAGAGAGAGAGAAACCGCACCCACAGTAATAAGGTCTCTCTACCCTCAGTCAGCCTGGCACTCCGCTGCACTCACTTCTGTCCTGGAGGGCAGGTCTGGCTTCTGGTTTTTGTTCCAACCGTTTATTCAGGCTTAATTTTTCTAAACGTCTGTATAACACCAGTGCTGGTTCACTCCTATATTGAACCGGAATAACATATTTTCCCCAAGGACAGGTGCAGTGTGCACATTTGGCTCTTTGACTTTTTACACTAATGCCAGATGAAATAAGTGACTGGGCTCATGAACTCATTCAGCGCAGGGGTTGGCACGGGATCCTGAAACGCACTGATGTACCTCTGGGACAGTTTAACGAAAAGCTTTCTCATGTCTGGTGACTTTCATAGTGGCTGGGTGACATTGTGAGTGCAAATTGAGTGCCTCATTCTTATTTATTTATCATTATAAAGTAATATGACGTGTGTCAATCATACCCAAATACATAGACGTAATGTGCAGGACGTGGCAACATTTGATTCCAAGAAGTGGCTTTTTTATGCTTTTCCCCAATTTGGAATGTGCAATTGTATAAAAATAAAAAAATTGCTTATTGCTGCGCCTTCTGTTATGGATTTGTGCAGAAAAGCACGTGCTCTCCAGCAGGTTATATCAGTTATCAGGTCTTATCAAGTCATGCTCGCACAGACATGAGTCAAAGGAAGACGCTTCATGCAACTCAACAGGCAGGCAAATTATGGGGCGTCTCATCAACCAGCGGGGGTCAGCAGTGTGCGGCTAGATGCTGTCACCCCAGCTGACTGAAACCCTCTGGATATGTTACCAGATCATAGAGCCCATCCATGCACTAGAACAGGGCTTTTAACAGATTCCAGACCATAGAGCTCATCCATGCACTAGAACAGGGCTTTTAACAGATTCCAGACTATTGAGCCCATCCATGCACTAGAACAGGGCTTTTAACAGATTCCAGACTATCGAGCCCATCCATGCACTAGAGCAGGGCTTTTAACAGATGCCAGACCATAGAGCTCATCCATGCACTAGAACATGGTTTTTAACAGATGCCAGACCATAGAGCCTGTCCATGCACTAGAACAGGACTTTTAACAGATTCCAGACCATCGAGCCCATCCATGCACTAGAGCAGGGCTTTAACAGATGCCAGACCATAGAGCTCATCCATGCACTAGAACAGGGTTTTTAACAGATGCCAGACCATAGAGCCTGTCCATGCACTAGAACAGGGCCTTTAACAGATTCCAGACCATAGAGCTCATCCATACACTAGAACAGTGGCCTAACTCGATGAGCCACCAAACAGCCCACCAAGAAGTAAAGAAAGGAATGATTGATGGGAAATATGGTAGTGTGAAGAGCTTGTTCTCTTCACTCTTCTCTTTCTCTCTCTCTCTCTCTCTCTCTCTCTCTGTCTCTCTCTCTCTCTCTGTGCTCTACAGCTGTGTGGGATAATGAATAATTAAAATACACACATGAGGCAAATGCTTTTGTTCAATGCTGCTGTAGCAAGCTTCTTCGTAATGAGCTGCTGATGAAACACTGTTATGAATTTGGAATCTTTTTGTGATTGTCTGACTGAAACCTTTGAAAACAAGAAGTGTGAATTACTGTGCTACTGAGAAGTTTATTTGTTCATATCTGTCCCTTAAACAATTTTATAATAGACTATTGTCTGAGTAAGTACATTTAGGTTTATTTTGTTTAGTACTAATTAATTAAATAGTACTAATAAAGTATTGGACTTAAACAAGCTGCTATTTCAGTTAACTACAGGTCAGATATTAACAGAATAAGATGGGAAATGCCCTTGGTGTACACAAGCTGTATCTCTCAAGGACTTAAATGAGAACTGACAGGGATTGTATAATCTCTAATAGTGTTCAATTCAAGATCATTATTAAGAATGTAATGCAATTTGCGATTCCATATCTGCACCTCTAACTCAACTCTGCTCTATGCAGGTGCCCTCTAGTGGTCACCTCAGACATGAGCAGACTGTGATTGGCTACTCTTATACTGTAGCTACATGCTAATCAGCTTCCATTATGTAGATCTCAATGAGGATTTTTACCAGTGTTGAGGAATACCAACAACCCCACAACCACCCCCCCCCCCACCCCCCAACATGTCAATAAATAACACCACTTTGACAATTAATATGAATATTATTATTATGGTGAAGTTGTTGATGGTGGCTTCCATGCAACTTTGAATTAATGAAAGGAAATGGTGTAAATATACAGGCAAGTCCAGTTGTGTCATGTGACATTTACTTTATAATTCGTTATTTAGCAGTTGTGCTTATCTCGCGTGGTGACATACGCACTGTACGAGTCAGTTGGGAGATACAGATTCACAGTTCAGTTTGAGCCTTAGCCAGCACAGTCAGGGGTTCTGCGGGCTCATAGCTGTACTGGGGGCTGATGGGTAATTTCTCTGTTCAGCTCCTCGCCTTCCTCCTGAAGATGAAGGCCCATCTGATCAGCCACAGAACGTTCCAGCTCATCCTGGCCATCGTGGGAACCATGGAGCTGGGGAGCGGTTCCGTCTACGTGCAGAACCTCAGTGCCTTCCGGGACATTCTTTGTGACTTTGAGGTGAGCTTTTTTGGGTTTTCTGGGGGGCGTGGCAGGGTGGGAGTATCGCAAACCCCCAGACCTAATCCAACCTTCTGTGTGCTTTCTCTGTAACTGATGAGCCAGTTTAAGCGTGCGTACATTTATTAATATCCATCAGAACTGGATGGCTACTGGCGTCTTCATGTCAGTTTCAATGTGATAGTCAAAGTTGATGGCAGTGTGTATATATACGTATATCATGTTCAGTTAACATCAACAGATATCATCCTATTAATTTTCCTGATTATTCTTGGATTTTCATGAAGGATTAGGATCTTTCTCAGGCTAAAGAGCATCTCTGAAATTGCCGAAAGCTGACTCCAATAACAGACTTTTTAATTTATCTTCAAGGTGTGGCAGAACGCTCCTGATAACCTCGACTTGCTGGTTTTAAGCCATTTCGCTGACATTCTGAAATCGAGGTATGAACCCACTACTGCACATTCTCATAAATTATTACCGGTATCACACTGCTGCCTTAATCAATGTGCCGGCTTTAGTTAGTCGCCTTGATAACTCAACGGAGAGAGCAGCTGCACAGTAAATAATCTCTGAGTAACCGCGCCAGAGACAAACAGGAAGTGGAAAAAGTGAAAGGTTCTCCAAGGTGAATGAGTAAAGGGAGGGAGGACCAGCCTCTGCACTGGAATAACTCTAGGTGCTTTCATTTGTTTTATGGTGGCACTAGAGGTACATTTGTTTGAATAACACTCAAAAATCTGAACAAATCACAGAACAGTGACAAAGGTTACACTTGGCTCTTATAATACTGTGTGGCCTGTAGGGTGTAGAATAGTCACTGGCTCTCCTGTAGTACTGTGTGCGGCCTGTAGGGTGTAAACTAGTCACTGGCTCTCCTGTAGTACTGTGTGTGGCCTGTAGGGTGTAGAATAGTCACTGGCTCTCCTTTACATTACATTATATTACATTATAGGCATTTAGCTTATAACACTCTTATCCAGAGCGACTTACATGAACCCACTACTGCAGAGCGACTTACACAACCTTTTTTATCATGTTTTACATATTATCCATTTATACAGCTGGGTATATACTGAAGCAATTCAGGTTAAGTACCTTGCTCAAGGGTACAACGGCAGTGTCCTACCTGGGATTCGAACCTGCAACCTTTCGGTTACAAGGCCAGTTCCTTAACCATTATACTACACTGCCGTACACTCCTGGAGTACTGTGTGTGGCCTGTAGGGTGTAAAATAGTCACTGGCTCTCCTGTAGTACTGTGTGGACTGTAGGTGAACTCTTCCATTCACTCTGCTGTGATTAGTGTTCACTTGTATTCTACTCTGCTGTGATTGGTGCTCTCCTTCCCTCCAGTGATGACGGGCAGAACGCAGAGGTCCTGCACAGCCTCAGTGTGACGACCAAGCTGCTGTTCCTGCTGAATGAGCCCACTCTGACCTGCCGTAAGACCAGCCTCATCTCCACCATCCTCAAACGGCTGCTCGACGGCCACTTCAACACAAAGGACATATGCAGGTAGCAAGATCGCTTTGGTTTGGGTGTCATCCGCGAATTAGTTCTGGATTCAATCTTACCTGCATTGCGGTTTGGCCTTAATATGGCGTTATTCAGGAGTTTTCAGCAGTATTCCTTTTTACTACTTACAGCACATAATATTATGTGTCTGGCGGTAAGTGAATATAGATAAAGAACTAAGGACAAAACACAGTGAAGTAGGTTTGACTCCCGGCTGTGATGGTCTTGTGAGTGTAGTACGTAAACAGAGATGCAGTTAACACACTAATCGAGTTTGGTTTCTTAAAATGAATACAGATGTACTTCTAAAAGGTTAAAAGTTTAAACTATTTGGCTATTTGTACATTTCTGCATTTCTCAGGTTGAGGTTCAAACTGAGGTTCCTCTTTTTCAGTGGGAAAAAATAAAAAGTATTTTCCAAATTCCCCATGAAGAGAAAGTCTTATTTTAAAGCCATCATCTAATATATTAACTGAATTTGAGCCAGCCCTAAGTCAATCATGTGTTTTTGTGTGTGTGTGTGTGTGTGCTTTTGCGTACGTGGGGTGTGTGTCTGTGCGTGTGCGTGTGTGTGCTTGTGCGTACGTGCGGTGTATGTGTGCGCGTGTGCGTGCATGGTGTGTGTGCGTGTGCTTGTGCGTATGTGGGGCGTGTGTGTGTGCGTGCGTGTGTGTCTGTGCGTGTGTGTGCTTGTGCGTACGTGCGGTGTGTGTGTGCGCGCATGGTGTGCGCGTGCGTGCGTGTGCGTGCATGGTGCGTGTGTGTGCGTGCATGGTGTGTGCGTGCGTGCGCGTGTGTGTGTGTGTGTGTGTGTGTGCATCTCTGCAGACTCGGGTTGTTTCTGGCTTACACACTCCTGCCCCCTTCGCTGGATGAAAACGCCATTTTCTCCGGCATCAACTTCGATGTCTCTTCCCAAGGTGAGAACCATATAAGCTTTCAGGGATTTCCCTTCATAAAACTCCTCCCAAAAATATTTACACTTTTTCATTTAAAAGGTTTTCGCTTTACAACGAAAAAAAAAATTGCCCTTCCATGGAAACTTTGTCATCACTTTTCTAATTGGCCTAATATCGGTGTTCCCCTGGTGACTACATTTCCCAGCATTGGGGATCTCCCGCCAGCATGTGGTAATGCAAACGCTTTATTGGACTTGACTTTTCGCAGCCTTGAGCCAAACACCTGCCAGGACTGTGTGGATCCGGAACCAGCTGCTGGAGATGCTGTTCTCTCTGATCAGCCCCGACAGCGCGCTGTCTGTAAAGTAAGCCTCTCGTGGGGTTGTTCTCTCTTTAGCCGCCATTTCCCTGTCAGCACAGATGGTGGTCAACTAAGGACATAAAAGTTCCGTTTTTTTTTTTGTTTGTTCACTGTGCACATTGATGGTGGTATGATAACAGTTTCACAATTACTGAGATTACTGCTTGAATCGCCTATATGAGGGGTGCCCACACTTGGTCCTGTGGATCTACTCTCCGGAATGTTTTACTTTCAACTCCACTACTGACCTCTTCATTTTAATTATTTAATTAATTTAACTTTAGTATTATTTAATGAAATCATTAGTAGAATCAGTTGGTTAAAAAATGAAAGGTTGGAAGTAAAACGTCCCCAGGACTGAGTGTGGGCACCCCTGGCCGATATGATGTACTGATGCTAAAAGGGAATGATCATGAGGTTTTAATAATTTATCAAAGCTTTATCAATACACATTTGAAAATGATTCAAGGGGAAACTTTTATGTGGAAAAAGGGCACTGCACAACTCAAAATCTTAACCCACGGAAAACGGGTCTTCACCCGTCTTTTAGAAATATTTGAAAAGCCTTTAGAATATTTGTGTTCACACTGATAATTGTTTAAATGGGCTCACAGATTTGTGCTAATAGAATAGGCTCATGTTGTGTTTGCTGTGCTGGTTGGTGTTCTGATAGGAACCAGGAAGATATGTTCTCGGCTCTTGGACCGGACTGGTTCCTGCTGTTCACACAAAGCCACCTGCACTCCAGCACGGTGACGCTGGCGCTCAGACTGCTGACCCGCTTCCTGTCCTACCCCGCCATTTTAACCCGCTTCAGAGAGGGCATTTCCCCTGGCACGCTGGTGGCCAACATGGCTGAAGAGACCTCGGCTGTAACGGGTACGTCATCTCTCTCAGTGCATTATGGGTAAACACCTATGGCTGAAGAGACCTCGGCTGTAATGGGTGGTAACAGAACTCAGTAACGGGTACGTCATCTCTCTCAGTGCATTATGGGTACACACCTATGGCTGAAGAGACCTCGGCTGTAACAGGTTTGTTAACCTGACTCATCTCTCGCAATGCATTATGGGTACACCTATTCTTCATCACAAGGCTGGGCACAAGTCGCTAGGCAGGTGCCTCGGTGGCGTAGATTGTAAGAGCGCCGTCCGCATGCTCACTGTGATCCGCATTGTGAGCCGTGATGTCAGCGGTTTGAACCCGGCCGCCCCACCTTTCCTTCCCTCTCTCTCACTCCCATTCTTCCTGCCTCTCTAAACTGTGCTGTCCAATAAGGCTGAAAACATAACTATAATAGGGCATTTAGGCTAAAAAAAAACAGAGCATCCAACACACTGGCCATTTTGCCGTCGTGTAATTAGAGTAATACCCATATCCGCCTCTATAGACGTATAACATTAAAGACTCAGTCCTGGTCACATGATCCCTCTGTATCTCCCACTGCAGATAGCTTAAAGACTCAGTCCTGGTCACATGATCCCTCTGTGTATCTCCCACTGCAGATAGCTTAAAGACTCAATCCTGGTCACATGATCCCTCTGTATCTCCCACTGCAGATAGCTTAAAGCAGGGATCTCAAACTCCAGTCCTGGAGGGCCGCTGTGTCTGCTGGTTTTTGTGATTTCCTTTCAATTAGCAGCCAATTTAGGCGTTGGAAACAAGGTGTGCAGACTCTTTAGCCAATCAATGACTTAAATTAAACACTTAAGTGCAGGAACACATCGAAAACCAGCAGACACAGCGGCCCTCCAGGATTTGAGTTTGAGATCCCTGGCTTAAAGACTCAGTCCTGGTCACATGATCCCTATGTATCTCCCACTGCAGATAGCTTAAAGACTCAGTCCTGGACACACGAGGGCGTGAGCTGCCCGTGTCCGGGGTTCGAGGTGCTGCAGAGGCTTCTGGTCAGCCATGTGGCCACGCCCGAGGTCTACATGCTGCTGGCTGGCCTACTCCTGCAAAAGAGCAGCTATGAACCTCCCACAGGGCAGGTAATGTGTGCGTGTGCGTGTGTGTGTGTGTGTGTGTGTGTCTGGAGCCAATCACTGCTGAATCTCTTCAAGCCCCTCCCACATGGTACGGGATAGTGGTTATTGTAGTTACACCACTACTGATGTTTTCTCAGAGGAATGTCTTACAAAAGTGAGAATACAGCGTTTAACATAGTCCTAAATATACTACAATTGTTAGAAAATATAATCTAAATTATTGCTTCCATATTTGTAATTTAAATCGTAGTCTGTAAAATACTTTGTAAAAACTATTTTGCTACATGAATGGAAATAGCAGTCATTACACAAATTTCTTTTAAAAATACCTTCCTTATATTTAGTATTTATTGAGGACATCCTTCCTCTGGATAAATGGGTAACATAATGTGGGAGACAGGCTTCTATATACCAGGCCATGAATAGATAATGTACATGTTCTAAATGAATAGATAATGGTAATTAATACAAATTAGATCATGTATTCAGGGGTGGAGTTGTGTAATTAGCATATTTCCATGTTTCTGAGCTCACTGTCTCACTTCATTGTCTAGAATCTTTTTGTCCTTTTTTGAGCAGCAGATGGATGGTTTTCCACTACAAATTATTTAAAAATCCACACAAATGATTATTAAATGATTGGTATTGGCATGTTGGTTTGTAAGTCAGGCGAATGCACTTTTGATTTATTGCCTGCAGGTATGGGAATCTCTGGTGAGCACCAGTTAGCTCTGAAACTTGGAAATTCTGCATAACGGCAGTGTTGCATGATGGTTAGGGAACCGGGCTTGTGACCCCCCCACCCCCCCCCCCCCCCCCTTCCCCCAGGTGGATCTGGATGAGCTCCTGCAGGGAGTGATTGACTGCAGCAGCTGTGACGGACGGGGACTGCAGCTCTGCGCAGACGCAGCTCAAATCCTCTTAGAACTGGTCAAGGTCATCATTAGTAAGGTCAGGGAATAAAATCAGTGGATATTTATAGAAATCACATCTTTTTCAAAAAGGTTGAATAACACTTTCATTGTTAAATTGTATCTTGCAGAGGTAATCCATATTGCTAGGAAGGGTTCTTTGGCTGGTCTCCACAGGGGAACTCTTTTTAGTTCTTTATAGAACCCTCTGTGGTAGGTGTGCCTAGTGTGAAAGCTCCCAGATTGAACCATTTTGCTCAACAAAGTACCCTTGAAATAGACAGGGTTCCTCTATGGAGACACAGAGGAGCCTTTTGGAACCCTTTCTTCTGACTGTAGATCCAGGACCTTTTCCAAGCAAACAAAAGCTAATACCATAGAAAATATTTAGTTAATTATTTTGGTACGAAAGTTATACTAAACTCAATAAATTTGGTGTTGTTTTTTTTTCAATTTGGTCCTTTCGGCCTCGTGAAGCCCTCCGGAAGTGAGGGCTCTTGGGAAATGCAGTTCCCAGGAAGTGTCATGCAGTTTTTCTGTTTGGTGCACAGCCTGCACCCCCGAGACCCCCTCTGGTGTTCCCCCGACTTCCTGAACGTGCTGGCAGCCTCCGTGTTCCCACCCCCCCCACCCCCACCAGGTGAGCCAGGAGCATTGCTGCTAACTTTGCTACTTTTTCCACCAAAAGTGATGGGGAACTAAAAAGATTTCGCTCAATATTTAACCTGGATACTTTTAACGTAATTCCATTAGTCATTCCATAGCAAAAACTGGTATTAATAAAGAAAAATAAATGTCTAAATTTGTAAAATAATCTGTAGTAAAGAAAATGTTTGCTCTGTGCAAATTTGATTTGATAACACCGTAGTACATTGACGCCATTTTTCATATCGACATTGTAGCGCACAATCAGCCAATCACAACAGACATCCCATGTAAAAACAAAAAAAAAAATGTTGGTCCCACTGGTCAGGTTAGACGCTTTCTCAGAATATTAGATCCTGTTTAGCAGGTTTGCTATCGCCATGGGAACATGCTGACCCCCACCCCCCCACCTCACCCTCTCCCCCAGACCGCCACAGACCCCTCTCCCCAAAACGGCGCAGTCACAGCGGAGGTCCCACCGCCCCCCATGCCCCACCCTGCCCGTAAGCAGGTGTGCGACTTCATGCGCATCTTACTCATGGACAGCCTGATCAACGTCGCCCCCAAAAACAAGCTGCACCCCTTCCTGCTCCTGCTGGAGGTCAGTGTGCCACTCCTCTCTCCGCCTCCCCTCTGTGCCTCCTCTCTGTGCCTCCTTCTCTCTGTGTCTCTTTCTCTCTGCGCCTCCTCTCTGTCTAAGACCAGGGGCGTGTCTGAATCAGTGCACTTGCCTACTATGAAGTTTGCCAGTTCAGTATACTTTAAAAAAAAAAGCTGTTAAGTATGTGACAGTTCTGAAAATTGAGTGTTCTTAATATCCCCGGATGATTTTGCTACTTATTTCTGGATTTTCACTGATAATAGTATGGAGGATATATTTTGCATACTGCATGTCACTAAACACTATGCAGTAAGCAGTATAGAGTATGCTAGTACATGCTAGTACAGGACGTGACCGAATATGATCCCTTCACCCCTTTGAGGGCATATATTTGAGTCTTCATCAAGAAGTTTTTGAGTGGGCGACTTTTCTCACAAATGGGGGCACTTAAAATCCCAGGATGAAACCCTTATTTCCAGGGTTTTGTTGAGGGAATTCAGGAGCACACTCATCCACAGAACTGTGCACTCATCGGACAATTTCGGGAAGTACACCGGAAGTAAAAACTACAACTTGTAGTACAAGAGCTGGACATACTACTACTACGAACTACTCTTTATTTTTGTTCTTCATTCATAATCTACACTTTGTAACCATTGTCATATGTAAACTCATTGATGTTCTCAATAGAACTAAAAAATTAAAAAAATTATTACAAACTACTTTCTCACTGGTTTGGAAAGAGTTTTGCGGGGTTTCGTTTGCACACTGCTTACAATATGAGGGAACAGGGCACATAGTAGATAGGGGCCTGATTGGACAGGGGACAGGGAACAGGGGGCAGGGGACAGGGAACAGGGGGCAGGGGGCAGGGGGCAGGGGACAGGGAACAGAGGTCGTATTCGGTCACGGCCCATGTGAAACTCACACAATTCCTCAGGGAAGGGGAATTCCTGCACCGGAGTGTGAAACAGGAAGTAAGACCCGCCTGGGGAGTGTACAGGTTTACCAGCAACTTCCCCTAAAACTGTTTACTCTACATGTCTCATACTCTCTCTCTCTCTCTCTCTCTTTCTCTTTCTTTCTATCTCTCTCTCTATTTCTCTCTCAATTAAATTAAATTCAGAATGCTTTATTGGCATGACATTGCAATATGTGTTGCCAAAGCGTTCCAAAAAACACATTACAATGTACATAAAATACAGTATAACAGGACCTGAAATACAAATATAAAGAAATAAACACATAACAAATACAAAACTCCCTCAATAACTCAATCACAAGCACACACATAAATCGTGTCTATGTATACATATATGCATATATACACATAGGATAGACATACCTGTCGGAGTATCGCCTTCCATAGGAACTGAAGGGCAGCTGGCAGTCAGTCAGTTCCCAGTGGCAGTTGAGGGCTGTGTTGTGTTGTATTGTGCTTTCACCAGGAGGTGGCACTGTTTCCTCAGTTATGAGGTTTCGCAGGAGCTGCTCGGTGTCGTGCTGTGAGTTTGTCAGAGCTGCTCTGCCGGAGAGCTGCCAGGTCCCTCTCTAGTCATCATCACCACTTTAATACAATTCCCATGATCAATTAAAACAATAAGAACAACCTTTCTCCTGTGGTATAAACAGTCTTTTCCGTGTGTGTGTATGTGTGTGTGTGTGTGTTTTGGGTTCAGTTTTCTCCAGAAACAGCCACACAGGAGCAGAGGCAGAGCTTTCAGACAGAGATGCTGGAGTTCCTCATGGACATTGTGCGCATGACCTGCCAGGAGGAGGGCCAGGCCACCCATCTGGCCAGAGACGGTACTGCACCCTCTCACACTGTGTTACAAATGTACCATACACCTGAATATACCTGCACCCTCTCACAATGTGTTACTAATGTACCATACACCTGAATATACCTGCACCCTCTCACACTGCGTTACTAATGTACCATACACCTGAATATACCTGCACCCTCTCACACTGTGTTACTAATGTACCATACACCTGAATATACCTGCACCCTCTCACACTGTGTTACTAATGTACCATACACCTGAATATACCTGCGCCCTCTCACACTGTGTTACTAATGTACCATACACCTGAATATACCTGCGCCCTCTCACACTGCTTTACTAATGTACCATACACCTGAATATACCTGCGCCCTCTCACACTGTGTTACTAATGTACCATACACCTGAATATACCTGCACCCTCTCACACTGCGTTACTAATGTACCATACACCTGAATATACCTGCACCATCTCATACTGCTTTACTAATGTACCATACACCTGAATATACCTGCGCCCTCTCACACTGTGTTACTAATGTACCATACACCTGAATATACCTGCACCCTCTCACACTGCGTTACTAATGTACCATACACCTGAATATACCTGCGCCCTCTCACACTGCTTTACTAATGTACCATACACCTGCATATACCTGCACCCTCTCACACTGCTTTACTAATGTACCATACACCTGAATATACCTGCGCCCTCTCATACTGTGTTACTAATGTACCATACACCTGAATATACCTGCAGCCTCTCATACTGCGTTACTAATGTACCATACACCTGAATATACCTGCACCCTCACACTGCTTTACTAATGTACCATACACCTGAATATACCTGCACCCTCTCACACTGTGTTACTAATGTACCATACACCTGAATATACCTGCACCCTCTCACACTGTGTTACTAATGTACCATACACCTGAATATACCTGCACCCTCACACTGCTTTACTAATGTACCATACACCTGAATATACCTGCACCCTCTCACACTGTGTTACTAATGTACCATACACCTGAATATACCTGCACCCTCTCACACTGTGTTACTAATGTACCATACACCTGAATATACCTGCACCCTCTCACACTGCGTTACTAATGTACCATACACCTGAATATACCTGCACCCTCTCACACTGCTTTACTAATGTACCATACACCTGAATATACCTGCGCCCTCTCACACTGTTACTAATGTACCATACACCTGAATATACCTGCGCCCTCTCACACTGTGTTACTAATGTACCATACACCTGAATATACCTGCACCCTCACACTGCTTTACTAATGTACCATACACCTGAATATACCTGCACCCTCTCACACTGTGTTACTAATGTACCATACACCTGAATATACCTGCACCCTCTCACACTGCTTTACTAATGTACCATACACCTGAATATACCTGCGCCCTCTCACACTGTGTTACTAATGTACCATACACCTGAATATACCTGCACCCTCACACTGCTTTACTAATGTACCATACACCTGAATATACCTGCACCCTCTCACACTGTGTTACTAATGTACCATACACCTGAATATACCTGCACCCTCTCACTGCTTTACTAATGTACCATACACCTGAATATACCTGCACCCTCTCATACTGCTTTACTAATGTACCATACACCTGAATATACCTGCACCCTCTCACACTGCTTTACTAATGTACCATACACCTGAATATACCTGCACCCTCACACTGCTTTACTAATGTACCATACACCTGAATATACCTGCACCATCTCATACTGCTTTACTAATGTACCATACACCTGAATATACCTGCGCCCTCTCACACTGTGTTACTAATGTACCATACACCTGAATATACCTGCGCCCTCTCACACTGTGTTACTAATGTACCATACACCTGAATATACCTGCACCCTCTCACACTGTGTTACTAATGTACCATACACCTGAATATACCTGCGCCCTCTCACACTGCGTTACTAATGTACCATACACCTGAATATACCTGCACCCTCTCACACTGCTTTACTAATGTACCATACACCTGAATATACCTGCACCCTCTCACACTGTGTTACTAATGTACCATACACCTGAATATACCTGCGCCCTCTCACACTGTGTTACTAATGTACCATACACCTGAATATACCTGCACCCTCTCACACTGCGTTACTAATGTACCATACACCTGAATATACCTGCACCCTCACACTGCTTTACTAATGTACCATACACCTGAATATACCTGCACCCTCTCACACTGCGTTACTAATGTACCATACACCTGAATATACCTGCACCCTCTCACACTGTGTTACTAATGTACCATACACCTGAATATACCTGCGCCCTCTCACACTGTGTTACTAATGTACCATACACCTGAATATACCTGCACCCTCTCACACTGCGTTACTAATGTACCATACACCTGAATATACCTGCACCCTCTCACACTGCTTTACTAATGTACCATACACCTGAATATACCTGCGCCCTCTCACACTGTGTTACTAATGTACCATACACCTGAATATACCTGCGCCCTCTCACACTGTGTTACTAATGTACCATACACCTGAATATACCTGCACCCTCTCACACTGCTTTACTAATGTACCATACACCTGAATATACCTGCACCCTCACACACTGCGTTACTAATGTACCATACACCTGAATATACCTGCACCCTCTCACACTGCGTTACTAATGTACCATACACCTGAATATACCTGCACCCTCACACACTGCTTTACTAATGTACCATACACCTGAATATACCTGCACCCTCTCACACTGTGTTACTAATGTACCATACACCTGAATATACCTGCACCCTCTCACACTGCGTTACTAATGTACCATACACCTGAATATACCTGCACCCTCTCACACTGCGTTACTAATGTACCATACACCTGAATATACCTGCACCCTCTCACACTGCTTTACTAATGTACCATACACCTGAATATACCTGCGCCCTCTCACACTGTGTTACTAATGTACCATACACCTGAATATACCTGCGCCCTCTCACACTGTGTTACTAATGTACCATACACCTGAATATACCTGCACCCTCTCACACTGTGTTACTAATGTACCATACACCTGAATATACCTGCGCCCTCTCACACTGCTTTACTAATGTACCATACACCTGAATATACCTGCACCCTCACACACTGCTTTACTAATGTACCATACACCTGAATATACCTGCACCATCTCACACTGTGTTACTAATGTACCATACACCTGAATATACCTGCACCCTCTCACACTGTGTTACTAATGTACCATACACCTGAATATACCTGCACCCTCTCACACTGCTTTACTAATGTACCATACACCTGAATATACCTGCACCCTCTCACACTGCTTTACTAATGTACCATACACCTGAATATACCTGCACCCTCTCACACTGCTTTACTAATGTACCATACACCTGAATATACCTGCACCCTCTCACACTGCTTTACTAATGTACCATACACCTGAATATACCTGCACCCTCACACACTGTGTTACTAATGTACCATACACCTGAATATACCTGCACCCTCACACTGCTTTACTAATGTACCATACACCTGAATATACCTGCACCCTCTCACACTGCTTTACTAATGTACCATACACCTGAATATACCTGCACCCTCTCACACTGCTTTACTAATGTACCATACACCTGAATATACCTGCACCCTCTCACACTGCGTTACTAATGTACCATACACCTGAATATACCTGCACCCTCACACTGCTTTACTAATGTACCATACACCTGAATATACCTGCACCCTCTCACACTGCTTTACTAATGTACCATACACCTGAATATACCTGCACCCTCTCACACTGCTTTACTAATGTACCATACACCTGAATATACCTGCACCCTCTCACACTGCTTTACTAATGTACCATACACCTGAATATACCTGCACCATCTCACACTGCGTTACTAATGTACCATACACCTGAATATACCTGCACCCTCTCACACTGCTTTACTAATGTACCATACACCTGAATATACCTGCGCCCTCTCACACTGTGTTACTAATGTACCATACACCTGAATATACCTGCACCCTCTCACACTGCTTTACTAATGTACCATACACCTGAATATACCTGCACCATCTCATACTGCTTTACTAATGTACCATACACCTGAATATACCTGCACCCTCTCACACTGCTTTACTAATGTACCATACACCTGAATATACCTGCGCCCTCTCACACTGTGTTACTAATGTACCATACACCTGAATATACCTGCACCCTCTCACACTGCGTTACTAATGTACCATACACCTGAATATACCTGCGCCCTCTCACACTGCGTTACTAATGTACCATACACCTGAATATACCTGCGCCCTCTCACACTGCTTTACTAATGTACCATACACCTGAATATACCTGCGCCCTCTCACACTGTGTTACTAATGTACCATACACCTGAATATACCTGCACCCTCTCACACTGCGTTACTAATGTACCATACACCTGAATATACCTGCACCCTCTCACACTGCGTTACTAATGTACCATACACCTGAATATACCTGCACCCTCTCACACTGCTTTACTAATGTACCATACACCTGAATATACCTGCACCATCTCACACTGTGTTACTAATGTACCATACACCTGAATATACCTGCACCCTCTCACACTGCGTTACTAATGTACCATACACCTGAATATACCTGCACCCTCTCACACTGTGTTACTAATGTACCATACACCTGAATATACCTGCACCCTCTCACACTGTGTTACTAATGTACCATACACCTGAATATACCTGCACCCTCTCACACTGTGTTACTAATGTACCATACACCTGAATATACCTGCACCCTCTCACACTGTGTTACTAATGTACCATACACCTGAATATACCTGCACCCTCTCACACTGTGTTACTAATGTACCATACACCTGAATATACCTGCACCATCTCATACTGCTTTACTAATGTACCATACACCTGAATATACCTGCACCCTCTCACACTGTGTTACTAATGTACCATACACCTGAATATACCTGCACCCTCTCACACTGTTACTAATGTACCATACACCTGAATATACCTGCACCCTCACACACTGCGTTACTAATGTACCATACACCTGAATATACCTGCACCCTCTCACACTGCGTTACTAATGTACCATACACCTGAATATACCTGCACCCTCTCACACTGCGTTACTAATGTACCATACACCTGAATATACCTGCACCCTCTCACACTGCTTTACTAATGTACCATACACCTGAATATACCTGCACCCTCTCACACTGCTTTACTAATGTACCATACACCTGAATATACCTGCGCCCTCTCACACTGTTACTAATGTACCATACACCTGAATATACCTGCACCCTCTCACACTGCGTTACTAATGTACCATACACCTGAATATACCTGCACCCTCACACACTGTGTTACTAATGTACCATACACCTGAATATACCTGCACCCTCTCACACTGTGTTACTAATGTACCATACACCTGAATATACCTGCACCCTCACACAGCTTTACTAATGTACCATACACCTGAATATACCTGCACCCTCACACACTGTGTTACTAATGTACCATACACCTGAATATACCTGCACCCTCACACACTGTGTTACTAATGTACCATACACCTGAATATACCTGCACCCTCTCACACTGTGTTACTAATGTACCATACACCTGAATATACCTGCACCCTCACACTGCGTTACTAATGTACCATACACCTGAATATACCTGCACCCTCACACACTGTGTTACTAATGTACCATACACCTGAATATACCTGCACCCTCTCACACTGCTTTACTAATGTACCATACACCTGAATATACCTGCACCCTCACACTGCTTTACTAATGTACCATACACCTGAATATACCTGCACCCTCTCACACTGCGTTACTAATGTACCATACACCTGAATATACCTGCACCCTCTCACACTGCTTTACTAATGTACCATACACCTGAATATACCTGCGCCCTCTCACACTGTGTTACTAATGTACCATACACCTGAATATACCTGCACCCTCTCACACTGCGTTACTAATGTACCATACACCTGAATATACCTGCACCATCTCATACTGCTTTACTAATGTACCATACACCTGAATATACCTGCACCATCTCACACTGCTTTACTAATGTACCATACACCTGAATATACCTGCACCCTCTCACACTGCGTTACTAATGTACCATACACCTGAATATACCTGCACCCTCACACTGCTTTACTAATGTACCATACACCTGAATATACCTGCGCCCTCTCACACTGCTTTACTAATGTACCATACACCTGAATATACCTGCACCCTCTCACACTGTGTTACTAATGTACCATACACCTGAATATACCTGCACCCTCTCACACTGCTTTACTAATGTACCATACACCTGAATATACCTGCACCCTCTCACACTGTGTTACTAATGTACCATACACCTGAATATACCTGCACCATCTCACACTGCGTTACTAATGTACCATACACCTGAATATACCTGCACCCTCTCACACTGTGTTACTAATGTACCATACACCTGAATATACCTGCACCCTCACACAGCTTTACTAATGTACCATACACCTGAATATACCTGCACCCTCACACACTGTGTTACTAATGTACCATACACCTGAATATACCTGCACCCTCACACACTGTGTTACTAATGTACCATACACCTGAATATACCTGCACCCTCTCACACTGTGTTACTAATGTACCATACACCCGAATATACCTGCACCATCTCACACTGCTTTACTAATGTACCATACACCTGAATACACCTGTGCCATTCTCAAACCTGCACACATCTGTACCGTTCTCACACCTGCACACACCTGTACCACACTCACACCTGCACACACCTGTACTATTCTCACACCTGCTTTACTGCCTGCAAACAAATTTGAAATATACTGTATTATAGTGTGTAGTATGTTTTTTATGCATAATTGCCGGACATGCTTTAAAGTGTATTATTTTACTATAGAGTCAGTACATGTAATAAGTTAGTAAGTTTTAACAAGTTGATTTGTTTAAGCTTAAAGCTGCAGTAGGCAAAAAGACTTCTCCCTTATGCTCTCCTCCCTCCTATCTCTCTCCTAAGCCCCTCCCACCAAATGATGCTCCAGTGCACGCGCGGAGACGGGCAGACAGGGAGGGGTTTATTCGACGGGGAGGAGATTTTGCTTGTAGATAGTTGCCCTGATTGGTAGCCACATAGCTAGCCCTGATTGGCTGGTTTTTAGAAGTCCGGCTTGAGATTTTTTGACAGCCTAATACAGAACCCAGGACACTCACAGAAACCAGATTTTTTTCCCAGAACACCTGATTTATTGATGGCTGCTGGAATGAGTAAATTTTATAATTTCGCCAAAATTGTATGGAAAAATTCTTGCCTACTGCACCTTTAAGTAATGTAATATTTAACGTTATTGATGGATTCCCCTTTGAAGAGTATAAATGAGTACATACAGCAATAAAGGTCAGAGAACTGTGTGCATTTATTGGGTTGTTTGTGCAGATGTTAAAAAGCCCAGTGACAGGCCGGTGGGGAAAACGACCACGCTGATTGAGAACGTCGCTTTCTTCAGCAAGAGGCTTGTGGAGAAGCTCTACGCCGGAATGTTCTTAGCTGAGCCGGAAAAGATTCTGCTGTTCATCGCTGAGCAGATTGTTGTGGTAAGTGTTCTGGAAAAAACACACACACACACACACACACACACACACGTACATACCTACACACAGCCTTTCAAATGCAATTAACAGAATGTTGAACCTTTGAATCTCTACTTAGACACGTCTCATTAGATTACCAAACACCCTTATGGAGATTTACATAAAACCTAAATCTTACTCTTTAACCAGCAATGCAGCAGCATATTTACTGACGTTTCTAAGCTGCTTCTCTCCACGGTACAATAGCGCCACCCCATCCATCATATAAGATTCAAACCTGCATCTCTCTCTCTCTGCTCGAGCTGCTGTGCCACACTGTGTGTCACTACTTGGTAGTTGGTAGCTCACATCTCGGAGATCACCTTATTATCTGCATTGTCCTTCTCTGGCAGAGAATGTTAAAGTGATCGCAGGCGGCCCGTGGATACATTTGGGCCTTGCCAAGTTATGAAAATAGTGTGAAGAATGTATTTAGCTTCCTTTTTTATTGTGAAATTTCTTAAAATCCTTACGGCCATAATGCCCTGAGTCCCAAGTGTGTGTTCCTGAGCACCCTCACCCTGTATGTCTTTGTGTAACCGTATCAGGCCTTTGTGTAACCGTATCAGGCCTACCTGAGATTTCTGCTTTCTCTCTGTCACTAAAATAAGACCCCACAGGATGTGAACAATATGACAGGTCACAGGATGTGAACAATTTGACAGGTCACAGGATGTGAACAATATGACAGGTCACAGGATGTGAACAATATGACAGGTCAGGATGTGAACAATATGACAGGTCACAGGATGTGAACAATATGACAGGTCACAGGATGTGAAGAATATGACAGGTCACAGGATGTGAAGAATATGACAGGTCACAGGATGTGAACAATATGACAGGTCACAGGATGTGAAGAATATGACAGGTCACAGGATGTGAAGAATATGACAGGTCACAGGATGTGAACAATATGACAGGTCACAGGATGTGAACAATATGACAGGTCACATGATGTGAACAATACGACAGGTCACAGGATGTGAACAATACGACAGGTCAGGATGTGAACAATATGACAGGTCACAGGATGTGAACAATACGACAGGTCAGGATGTGAACAATATGACAGGTCACAGGATGTGAACAATATGACAGGTCACAGGATGTGAAGAATATGACAGGTCACAGGATGTGAACAATATGACAGGTCACAGGATGTGAACAATATGACAGGTCACAGGATGTGAACAATATGACAGGTCACAGGATGTAGGCCATCATGCTGTTCCCCACGATTTAATAAGCGTAAAACCGTTAGTTTATAGTTTCAGGGTTCCCGAGCTTGGTAATAACCTTCCCCAGGTTGTTTGGGAAGCAGAAACTGTTTTGGTTTTTGAAATCGAGACTGAAGTGTTACTTTTTTACCCTCTCATTTAACACAGGTCCCTAATAATCCAGATCTATACCCTACTACTGCCTGACCCCCTGTCGTCCCCAGGCTCATTTGAAGTGCTGTATGGCATGGATTGATTATTTGAATGATTGGTTGGTAGATTGATTGATTAGTCTTAGTTGACGCAGGTTGACTGATTGATTATTCTGATGGATAGGTTGAGTGATGATCCCGAGATGATGGCAGTGTATTGATTATTCCAGGCGGTGGAGAGGATGGATGGATTGATTGATTTTCCCCAGATAATGGCAGTGTATTGATTAATTGGGTTATTTATTTGCTTGATTGATTGACTGATTGGTGGAATAACCGATTGATTATTCAAAGGTGATAGGAATTGATGAATACATTGATTATCCCCAGGTGATGGCAGTGGATTAAGTGATTGACTGATTGATTAATTGATTGATTATGCTCAGATATAGCAGGATAGTGGGTTAATTTATTGACTGGCTGATTATCCCAAGATGATGGCAGTGGATTGACAGTCGATTGATTATCTCCAGGTTATGGCAGTAGATTGATTGATTATCCCCAGGTTATGGTAGTGGATTGATTGATTGATTATCCCCAGGTTATGGTAGTGGATTGATTGATTGACTGATTGATTATCTCCAGGTTATGGTAGTTGATTGATTGATGATCCCCAGGTTATGACAGTTGATTGATGGATGATCCCCAGGTTATGGCAGTGGATTGATTGATTGATTATCCCCAGGTTATGGCAGTGGATGAATTGATTGATTGATTGATGGATGATCCCCAGGTGATGGCAGTGGGTTGATTGATTGATGGATGATCCCCAGGTGATGGCAGTGGGTTGATTGATTGATTGATGATCCCCAGGTGATGGCAGTGGGTTGATTGATGGATGATCCCCAGGTGATGGCAGTGGGTTGATTGATTGATGGATGATCCCCAGGTGATGGCAGTGGGTTGATTGATTGATTGATGATCCCCAGGTGATGGCAGTGGGTTGATTGATTGATTGATGATCCCCAGGTTATGGCAGTGGGTTGATTGATTGATTGATGATCCCCAGGTGATGGCAGTGGGTTGATTGATTGATTGATGATCCCCAGGTTATGGCAGTGGGTTGATTGATTGATTGATGATCCCCAGGTTATGGCAGTGGGTTGATTGATTGATTGATGATCCCCAGGTGATGGCAGTGGGTTGATTGATTGATTGATGATCCCCAGGTGATGGCAGTGGGTTGATTGATTGATTGATGATCCCCAGGTGATGGCAGTGGGTTGATTGATTGATTGATGATCCCCAGGTTATGGCAGTGGGTTGATTGATTGATGGATGATCCCCAGGTTATGACAGTAGATTGATTGATTGATTGATTGATTGATGATCCCCAGGTGATGGCAGTGGGTTGATTGATTGATTGATGATCCCCAGGTTATGGCAGTGGGTTGATTGATTGATGGATGATCCCCAGGTGATGGCAGTGGGTTGATTGATTGATGGATGATCCCCAGGTGATGGCAGTGGGTTGATTGATTGATTGATGATCCCCAGGTTATGGCAGTGGGTTGATTGATTGATGGATGATCCCCAGGTGATGGCAGTGGATTGATTGATTGATGGATGATCCCCAGGTTATGGCAGTGGGTTGATTGATTGATTGATGATCCCCAGGTGATGGCAGTGGATTGATTGATTGATGGATGATCCCCAGGTTATGGCAGTGGGTTGATTGATTGATTGATGATCCCCAGGTTATGGCAGTGGGTTGATTGATTGATTGATGATCCCCAGGTGATGGCAGTGGGTTGATTGATTGATTGATGATCCCCAGGTGATGGCAGTGGGTTGATTGATTGATTGATGATCCCCAGGTTATGGCAGTGGGTTGATTGATTGATTGATGATCCCCAGGTTATGGCAGTGGGTTGATTGATTGATTGATGATCCCCAGGTTATGGCAGTGGGTTGATTGATTGATTGATGATCCCCAGGTGATGGCAGTGGGTTGATTGATTGATTGATGATCCCCAGGTGATGGCAGTGGGTTGATTGATTGATGGATGATCCCCAGGTGATGGCAGTGGGTTGATTGATTGATGGATGATCCCCAGGTTATGACAGTAGATTGATTGATTGATTGATTGATGATCCCCAGGTGATGGCAGTGGGTTGATTGATTGATTGATGATCCCCAGGTTATGGCAGTGGATTGATTGATTGATTGATTGATTGATGATCCCCAGGTTATGGAGAAGGCCCCATTGCAGCGGGAGAAGACGGTGAGCGTCCTGTACAACAGCTCTAACCGAGCTCTGCTCTACTTCCTGTCGCGGCGGCGACAGACGTGGGCGGAGCTTCAGGCCGTGGCGCAGACCCTGGGCGTTCTGCAGCAGCAGTGGGACATTCTCCTGGCCACCTACAACGCCAACATCAGCTTCATCACCTGCCTCCTGCACTGCCTCCTCATCCTCAAATCCGGCAGGTCGGAGCCAGGAGCCAATGCACCAGAGGTGGAGAGTCCAGGGTTCAGAAAGTTAAAAGTCCTGCCGTGTTTTTTCTTCCACCCATGAACTCAGTCAGCTGATTTCACTAATTACTTCTACCTTGTGGGGTAAAGCCCCACAACAAGCGGTGAAATCGCATGCCATCGCTCTCGCCTCCCACATCTTTAATCTGATTGGTTATTGTGCCACGTTCCCCGTCTCGTCTGGACGCCTCGCATCGCAAGCTATCCCAACATGCTTTGCAGAGACGAGGAATCGCCTCTCATTGAAAATGAATGGAGGCGGTATAATCGCACGAGAAATCCGCTCCACATCGCCTTCTGTGGGGCTTGGCCGTGAATAATTGTGGTAATTATCTAATCCAGGTGATTGGAACAAAATACTGGGGTGGACTTTTACTTTCTGAACCTGGATTTTACACCTCTGGAATGCACTTACCCTGAACTGCTTCTGTGAAATATTCAGCTGTGGAAATGGGTTATACATGAATGAAAAAAAACTCAGTTCGTTTTGAGAAGAACGGCTCCTGAACGGCTCAGTGTCATGCACTGGAGCGTATCCTGGGGCACTGAGGACAGAAATATACTTTCCAATTTATAATTCAATTAATAACACAAAACGATTATTAATAACACTTTAACGATATAATTTATTTTATCTATTTTTGTTCCTGCATTAGTGTTTTTGTGTGTCCGTGTGTATTTGTGTTCACACTGTGTTCAGTCCTGTGTTAATGCAGATGGCATGCAACATTCTCCTTTTATCTAATATTATATTTTTAAAAAGGCATTTACTTTGGTTAATTTTCTAATGCTGATTGAACGTTTCTACATTGTTCATGTTAAATGATAATTAAACTGATAAGTGTACTTACTCACTACAATCTGCGCACTTCTAAGAGAGCATCTCCTGGATGCTCCTTTTGACGCTTGCCTCGTTTCACTTTGTCCTCCAGTTACCCAGAAGGCTTTGGGTGCGAGACTCACAAAAAGCAGAATAAGAAAATCTGGTCTCACCTCCTGCCCCACAAGAACAGCCAGCCGAGCTCCCCCCCAATTGAGGCCCCCAACTCCACTGAAGGTGAGCGACGTTAGTCAGTGCTGTGTGAGGCCCCCAACTCCACTGAAGGTGAGCGACGTTAGTCAGTGCTGTGTGAGGCCCCCAACTCCACTGAAGGTGAGCTACGTTAGTCAGTGCTGTGTGAGGCCCCTAACTCCACTGAAGGTGAGCTACGTTAGTCAGTGCTGTGTGAGGCCCCCAACTCCACTGAAGGTGAGCTACGTTAGTCAGTGCTGTGTGAGGCAGCTGGCTGGGGATTAGGGGGAACCCCCCCCAAAAAAAAAACATTTTCTTTTACCCTCTGAATAATTGGTGTGGCTTGTATTTAATATGTCAAAATCAAATCTTTAGTTTGTGTTTCTGTTTTTTCTGAAGGACATTGTAACCCCTCCCCCCTCCTTCATATCATTGAAGGCATTTAAGTATTTTGAATAGGAAAATACTCACTAATGTGACAATATTTATTTATTTAGTTTCTGTTCAATATTTCAGAAGTCACTCTCGCAATATCTGAAACATTACTGAAGGTTCAGAGTATTTTTTTTTGTTTCATCTGAACTGCAGCCCCAGCTAAATTTTCTCAATGCTACGGGGGAAAGGGGAGGAGTTATACCCAGGTGACATCATGGTTTAGGGTGGGGCTCCGTATATTTTCTTTGTTGTGGACTATAGTGTTATGTGTGAGAGAGATCAATCATTCTAAAGGTTAGAACCAACATATAAAATAATGTTTTTTTTATTTTTATTTTTTTAAAATGGGGAATTCCCCTTTAAATCCTCTCTGAAAAGTGACCCTGGTTTATAGTCCATTTTAACTGGTCTCATTCAGAGCAAGCAAAGCCCAGAGCTTCCCAGCGTAACGCCAAACCAAAGCATTTAGCGTTTAAGCCCCTTCACACCCGCCAGTCCATGTAATTCTGGATTAATGAGCCATGTCCTTAGCTTGTTTTAGCGAGCCATGTCCTGTGCTTGTTTTAGCGAGCCATGTCCTGTGCTTGTTTTAGCGAGCCATGTCCTGTGCTTGTTTTAGCGAGCCATGTCCTGTGCTTGTTTTAGCGAGCCATGTCCTGTGCTTGTTTTAGCGAGCCATGTCCTGTGCTTGTTTTAGCGAGCCATGTCCTGTGCTTGTTTTAGCGAGCCATGTCCTGTGCTTGTTTTAGCGAGCCATGTCCTGTGCTTGTTTTAGCGAGCCATGTCCTGTGCTTGTTTTAGCGAGCCATGTCCTGTGCTTGTTTTAGCGAGCCATGTCCTGTGCTTGTTTTAGCGAGCCATGTCCTGTGCTTGTTTTAGCGAGCCATGTCCTGTGCTTGTTTTAGCGAGCCATGTCCTGTGCTTGTTTTAGCGAGCCATGTCCTGTGCTTGTTTTAGCGAGCCATGTCCTGTGCTTGTTTTAGCGAGCCATGTCCTGTGCTTGTTTTAGCGAGCCATGTCCTGTGCTTGTTTTAGCGAGCCATGTCCTGTGCTTGTTTTAGCGAGCCATGTCCTGTGCTTGTTTTAGCGAGCCATGTCCTGTGCTTGTTTTAGCGAGCCATGTCCTGTGCTTGTTTTAGCGAGCCATGTCCTGTGCTTGTTTTAGCGAGCCATGTCCTGTGCTTGTTTTAGCGAGCCATGTCCTGTGCTTGTTTTAGCGTAGCGCAGGCGTCATTTCAAATGCGTCGGTAAATGGAATTTAGGTAGTTCGACTGGCACAAAGTTCAAAACCTAAAAACATCATTAGGAAGAAAAGCATTATTTGTAATATATATGTACAGTCTGCGGTACCGTAGCATTGCTTTTAGTATTTCATATAACTTTTTAATTGTGCCCTCAGGTTTTTCTTATGAGAGCAATAATTTTTTGATGTTCCATTAATCTTATCGTTTATATTGTTCTTTATCTCTTACGTTAACATTTTAAATATGATTAACTCAAAGAAAAGGACTTTTAAAAAATCTTATTTTGCAGCTGCATACCATGTCTAGTGGTAGTGAAATCTGAGGGCAGGACAGATCATACCAAGTCATTATTTATGGGGTGCAGTTCCGTTTGTATCATTGCATAGCTGTGTGAACATTTACTGTGCATCCAGCCTGGATCAACTTTTAGATATTTTATCTCCAGTTGCTGGTAAAAGTTTAAAATACACCGACAAGTACCTGGTAATTTTCAGAAAAATCATGCTATCAGCCACAGCATACACTGCCTGGTCAAAAAAAAAGTCGCACACACTAATATTTTGTTGGACCGCCTTTAGCTTTGAGTACGGCGCGTATTCGTCGTGGCATTGTTTCGACAACCTTATGCAACGTCACAACATTTATTTCTGTCCAGAGTTGCATACATCTTTGGCCGAGATCTTGTATTGATGACGGGAGAGTCGAACCACTCCGTAAAGTCTTCTCCAGCACATCCCAAAGACTTTCAATGGGGTTAAGGTCAGGACTCTGGTGGCCAATTCATGTGTGAAAATGATTCATCATGCTCCCTGAACCACTCTTTTCACAATTTGAGCCCGATGAATCTTGGCATTGTCGTCCTGGAATTTGCCCATTGATGGGATAACCTGGTCATTCAGTACATTCAGGTACTCCGCTGACTTCATTTTAATGCTGCATAAAGTTGCTGAGCCTAGACCTGACCAATTGAAGCAACCCCAGATCATAACACTGCCTCCAGAGGCTTGTACAGTGGGCATTATGCATGACGGGTGCAACGGCGACTTTTTTTTTGGCCAGGCAGTGTACAATCAAATGAAAGAAAATATTTTGCTTTCAATATTGGTGAAAATAGATAACTAGCTTTAAAAATGTTAGTAACTTGCAGGAATCTTTACTGGTGTCCTAAGGCAGTGGTTCCCAAACTCGGTCCTGGGGACCCACTGTGTATGCTGGTTTTCGTTCCAACCACAATTGCGATCCGAGAATTTTAACAAGCTGCTAATTTTTCTTAATTGCACATTTCATGTTTTGATGGATTATTTACCCTCTTAAGCCAAATTACACTACTCACAAAAAGTTAGGGATATTTGGCTTTCGGGTGAAATTTATGGAAAATGTAAGTTCACGCTACAGTGATATTATACGTATCATGAAAGTAGGGCATTTAAGTAGAAGCATGCAATGGTGATTTCCTCATCTCAAACAATTTATTGAAACAAAAGCCAACAACAGTGGTGGGTATACCAGAACAAAAATGTCAATGTCTCAATAACTTGTCATGTGCCCTTGAGCATCAATTACAGCTTGACAACGACGTCTCATGCTGTTCACAAGTCGACTTATTGTCTGCTGAGGCATGGCATCCCACTCTTCTTGAAGGGCGGCCCTCAGGTCATTGAGGTTCTGGGGTACAGAGTTACGAGCCTCTACACGGTGAGTCAGCTGATCCCATAGGTTTTCTATGGGATTCAGGTCTGGAGAAAGTGCAGGCCACTCCATTTGAGGTACCCCAGTCTCCAGCAGCCTTTCCCTAATGATGCGACCTCGATGAGCTGGAGCATTGTCGTCCATGAAGATGAAATTAGGCCTGTGTTGTTCATGCAGGGGCACAATGACTGGATTAATGATGTTATTCAGGTAGTATGGGCTTGTCACTGTACCATTCACAAAGTGTAGGGCAGTTCTGTATTGACTAGACACACCTGCCCACACTGTAACACCGCCACCACCAAAGGGTCGTCTGGTGACAACAGTGGCTGATGCATAGCGCTCTCCTTGACGTCTCCAACATCGTTGGCGGCCATAATTTCTGCTCAACGTGAATCGACTTTCATCAGAGAACAGCACTGAGGCCCACTGGTCCCTCGTCCAGCGTAAATGCTCCCTGGCCCATGCAAGACGATGACGCCTGTGCCTGGTGGTGTGGTCAGGTACCCTTGCAGGTCGTCTAGCACGCAGACCACGCTGATGTAAACGGTTTCGAATGGTCTGACGTGACACTTGGGTGCCTCTCACCTCCCTTAAATGTGCCTGGAGTTGAGTGGCATTCATCATCCGGTTCCGCAGGGCACTGTTCACAATGAAGCGGTCATCAGTGTGGGATGTGGCCAAAGGACGTCCACTTCTATGCCTTTCTGTGACTCTTCCAGTCTCTCTGTATCTCTGTTGCAACCTGCTGATGACACTCTGTGACACTCTAAGCTCAGTGGCCACTTCCCTCTGAGAACATCCTGTTTGAAGCCTCGCAATGGCGAGGTACTGTTGATCAATTGTTAGGTGTCGTCTTGGTCTCATGATGTCAAAATGTGAACAGCATGATGAAGAGGACTGTTTAAATACCAATTCTAATTGAACCAGGAAATTTATTGGTCGATTCATGGATCAAACACCTGTTGTGAATTTTGCCGTTCAGCTCCTTGTTAGAGAACAGCAAGTTGTGCAAAAAGTACTGAAACATTGAATAGTTGGACATGTGCATTCAAAAGTTTAGAGAAGGTCAAATTAATTTCACCTGTAAAGGTTATAGTGCATTTTAGGTTCATCCTGAAATTTCACCCGAAAGCCGAATATCCCTAACTTTTTGTGAGTAGTGTATGTCAGAAAATAGCTATGCACACCATGAAGTATAAATGCCCCATGTTCACATTTTGCTAATTGTGCTATATTGCAAACAACTACGTTAAAAGAGTTCACAAAATGTTATAACTGATCAAATTGAAGACTGAGGTGAATCAATATGCTCCTGATTAGATAGTTGAACACATGTTTAAATTCTTTCATAATTTTGTTTCTTTAAACTTATTAACACAATGCAGGTTTGGCTCATTATCAATTTGCGTTGTCTTTGAATTTTTCATTATCAACCAAATGGTTAGTTTTCGTGGCCATGTGTCCACACTTTCACCAATTAGGAGCCTATTGATTCACCTCTGCCTTTCATTTGCTCAGTTTTGTTACCTCTTTTAATGAAATAGTTTTCAATATAGCACAATAAGCAAAATCTGTACATGGGACATTTATTAATTTATTCATGGGGCATGCGTAGCTATTTTCTGACATAATTTGGCTTAAGAGGGTAAATAATCCATCAAAACATGAAAAGTGCAATCAAGGAAAATTAACAGCTTGTTAAAATTCTCGGATCGCAATTGTGGTTGGAACGAAAACCAGCATACACAGTGGGTCCCCAGGACCGAGTTTGGGAACCACTGTCCTAAGGGATGAATAATAGTAGCTATTTGTAGGATGCTTCTCTTACACGCTGCACAAAGCTCTTTGTACAATAAAAGTATAGATTAAATAAACAATGAGAACAGAATAAAAACATTGAACGGAACAGTAATACACTTAAAATACCGGTTCTGTGACATCACATTTGCAGCTGAGTTGGGGGCCGTGGCCGAATGAGCGCACTTGCCTACTATTGAGTATGCCAGTTGAGTACACTTTTTTTAAAAGCTGTTCAGTACGCGACAGTTCTGAAAATTATTTGAATAATTATTTGACGTGTGTCTGGTTGTTTTGGTGTATTTCTGACTGGGATGTTGTGTGTGGTTGTTGTGGCGCATTTATGACTGGGATGTTGTGTGTGGTTGTTGTGGCGCATTTATGACTGGGATGTTATGTGTGGTTGTTTTGGTGCATTTCTGACTGGCGTGTTGTGTGTGGTTGTTTTGGTGCATTTCCGACTGGGATGTTGTGTGTGGTTGTTGTGGCGCATTTATGACTGGGATGTTGTGTGTGGTTGTTGTGGCGCATTTATGACTGGGATGTTGTTTGTGGTTGTTGTGGCGCATTTATGACTGGGGTGTTGTGTGTGGTTGTTGTGGCGCATTTATGACTGGGGTGTTGTGTGTGGTTGTTGTGGCGCATTTATGACTGGGGTGTTGTGTGTGGTTGTTGTGGCGCATTTATGACTGGCGTGTTGTGTCTGGTTGTTGTGGCGCATTTATGACTGGCGTGTTGTGTGTGGTTGTTGTGGCGCATTTCTGACTGGGATGTTGTGTGTGGTTGTTGTGGCGCATTTCTGACTGGGATGTTGTGTTGTTGGTGGCAGTGGAGGTGGAGCTTAGGTCACTGGTGGAGAGCACGTGGAGCAGGCTAATGGCGGAAAGGAGGCGTGAACTGGAGGAAACTTACAAGATGGAGGTGTCGGCAAAGCCTGGCGCTCGGGAGGGCGTGGTGAGCCTCGCTGACGTCAGCCCACTGTGGGAGGAGACCACCCTCAGAGCATGGCAGCTCTTCATTGGTCAGTCACGGCCTAGCCTCCCCTCATTGGTCAGCCACATTCCCTTCCAAAGCCTAGCAGCTCCTCATTGGTCAGAAAAGCTGGCGCTGCATTGAAAAACAGAAAAAGAATGGGAGGTTTTTAACCGGTTCACATTTGCGGCTGAGTTGGCGGCTGTGTCCGAATGAGCAGACTTGCCTACTATTAAGTATGCCAGTTGAGTGCACTTTATTAAATGCTGTTCAGTACGCGACAGTTCGGAAAAATTGAGTGTTCTTCATATCCCCAGATGATATCCTTATTTCTGGGTTTTTGCTGATAATAGTATGGTGGAATTTTTTTGAATACTGCATGTCACTAAACAGTATGCAGTAAGCAGTATACAGTATGCCCGTACACCGTAAGCAGGACACAGTAGATAGGGCTCTGGGTGTGGAGATGAGCGTTTGGGCTGTTTCTCCCTCAGATTCACAGAAGAAGAAGATAAGCAGCTCCCAGCAGAGGAAGATGGGTTTGCTCAGCGCTGCCGTGCGCTCTGCTCAGAGGAAGCTGGGAAAGGCCTCCAGCTGCACCGTGGAGGTAAAGACGTCTCCATTTACTGCAGATTTACAGCACAACACCGCTTTACTGCAGCACAACGCTTTACTGCAGATTTACAGCACAACACCGCTTTACTGAAGCACAATGCTTTACCGCAGATTTACTGTCATTTGCAGCACTTGTCTAATTTGGGCTTGACAATGATTTTTGTATTCTCTTTACTTAGCACATATTTAAAAATTAATCCCAGGGAAGGTGTTATGTTGGGCAAAGCAAGCCATTTAACATTTAAAGGGATTTGTCACTTTAGGGTTTTATGATATTATTTCAGGTTAGTGTGGGTTTTCCATTTCTCCTAGAGTGGTTTTGTGTGCAATGAAGGATATTTTAGATGTTTACAGGAGTTTCTGATTACCTGAAAGCTTCACAATGGCAGGGGGCATTATGGGGTTTGTAGTCTAAAAAAAGAAAATACAGGCCAAGTAACTGCAGAGCTGCTTCTCCATTGATGTTATGCATCCAAAAGTTGTTTCTGTATATTACTCAATTTATTCTTCAAAAATTAGCTCTTAATCTTATTTTCAGTTTGAACTACTTTCTATGGCCCATGCAGGATGTACCGGTCCAATATAAAACTGATATTTATGTTTATAATCGTGATTAAACGTAATAAATCAGTTTGTATGTACAGGAAACATAACAAGGCTGTGCAAGTCTATTTTCTGCTTTTAACCACAAATCCCATAATGCATCTGTACCAGACAAAAGCTGGCAGGTCGTCTGAAACTGAATATCTTGCATCGCACAGAAAAACTGCCTGGCCCAATCGGAAACGTACATTAAAAGTAATTTAAAAGCCCCGAAAGTAAGTAAATTATCCCTTAAAACTATATCCACACTATATGCTGTGTTAGTACCATATATGGCATTACTTGTGTATGTATGTATATTTGTGTGTTTGGGTGTGTGTGTGTGTGTGTGTGTGTGTGTGTGTTCATATGTATGCAGTATATTTATATTATTGTGATGTGCAGGCAGTATGTGTGCTGTTTGGATATGAGTAGAATGTGTGTGGTTGTAAAAGCCTGTGCATGTGGATGTTACCACTTACTCAGTCTGCAACCCGTGCTGTCTGTGGGCCGCCATTTGGTGAAAAACATGCACCCATATATCATTAATGACACGTTTTCAATCAAGCAAAAAAAACAAAAAAAAAAACATTTCTTGCCACTCTGCTTTGGGAAAGCAAACGTGTACCCACCCCCCACCACACACACACACACACACACGCACGCACAAACACACACACACACACACGCACAAACACAAATGTTTTTTCTGATTGGTAGTAGCTCAGTGCCTCTGTCACGGCGCTAGTCTTTTGTGACTGACAGGCGATGGAAGTTTTGAGTCCTCTTCGACATGGAGGATTATTAGCATCGTGAGAATCCGCTCACAGGTGTACGCCCGCCTGGAGTGGCCCCCTGGTACCACGCCGCCAAGCGGGGGCCACTTGCCCTGGGGTCTGTTTAATTATTTTTTAAATTAATTTTGATTATTACAGCCGATTACACCTCAGTGAGCAATGTAATTGATATTTGTTAATTTTTCCCAGGGAACATTCTGTTGAACATACAGTTTGCTGTTGAAGGTTAAAGACTCTGTTATTGTTGTTTTTTTCCCCCCTAAACGTACCCACATCATTAGTTCCTCCTGTGGAAAACGTCGCCATCTGGAAAAGGGAAGCACTGCGATATTATTCAGGCACGAGGGCATGAAATTGGTGTTTCTGCAACTGCTGTCTGTGTGAGCTGACAAACGGGGGCAGTAATTATAAGGAGGCTCAATCTGATGAAAACATTATTCATTTTGTGTTGTTCTTTATCATATCAGGCCCTGACAGCCTATCAGCAACTTTGATAAATTGTTCTTCTCCGAAAATGAGGCACCACAATATAATGCATTTTTTTTCTCTTCAAATTTGATTTTAAGAAGTTGTCTGCATATTGCATGAACAAAGTAAAAATAAAAAAAAGAGCCGTCTGAATGTCATTTTAACTGTTTGTTTGAAGTTTCTCTCTGAAATGAAATTGGTTATTTGTTCCGTTGAATTATTATTTCTAAAGCCGTTAGCGCCAATTGGTAAAAAAAATGCCATTATTTAGCACAGCTAATTATATTATTATTAAATGCAGTTTTATCAATTGAATATACAGATGGGGTGTTATACTTCAATTATTTTTGTCTTATTGGAGCATTTGGGATTATTTATATTCTGTGAATTACTGCTTTCACCTGGTGTGTAGTTTACCGTTTATATTCACTTGTTTTTTTAATTTTTATTTAAAGTTTGGTTGAGAATTTGATCATTTGAATTACAACATTTACAAGCCTTAGTAGACTAGAAGATAGTTAGTGGTGGGATATTTAATAATGATTTATTTTGGTACCGTGTATCTGTGTAGTACACTCATCACAATAGTAAACCTGTAATAGAGGGATGATGGGATTTAATGGGACCAATTGTGTCGTCTGTTTTTCCTCAGCTTTCTTATTTATCCATTAGATTTTTTTTAAACTTCCTGGGTTCCGTTCCCCGAAAGCTTTTTGTGTTTGTCCTTTATTCATTTTATGATTACAGTGATAAAAATTTACTGACATTACAATAAGAAAAGATCATGAAAGACAGAAAAACAAACAAACAATGAAAGTAATATAAAAACAAAATGGCTTAATGTCCTGTTTGTTACAAGAACCGAGATTGAAATCAGCTGACCGGCATGCATGAGAAGTTTGACGGATTTTAGATTTTTTGGGAGTCCCGTTCATTGTGAGCGCAGTCTACTCTTGGAATATCGCCTTTGACAGTTATCAAAATTGTGCTTTTTTTAATGAATAAATGTCCCATTAGTGCGCTTGTGACAGGACATCTGTTACGTGCTGATCGTCAGACAGATGCCACGTGTCCCTTTAGAAGTTTTCCCTGGAAAGTGCTTTAGCACCAACCTTAAAGGGATTTAATCTGGAAACGACCGTAGCATTTGCATAATCATATCTTTATCTTCGTATTAGAAAGATAATTAACATCACTAATGATCAAGTTAAGTTCATTACACATTCACCAACAGCGCACAATGAAGTTGACGTTATGTTGCATTATCAACAAAGGTAGTGTTTTCTTGGGAAGCAATTAAAATGTAAATTAGCATGATGTTAATTGCAGAGGGGATGTTTAGTTGTATATTTAATGCAAAATGCCTATAGAACCAGTGGAGTTCTTATTTAATGAACATGGTAATTGATACGGTGTATTACTTATGCTTTTCTTAATAAAGGATTGGGATTATGAGATAGGGAAAAGTTTTTTTTTATTGAACAATGTGCCGGCTCGTTCTTTTACATGTGCTTTACACACAGGCTACTTGCATTTTCCACTAAGGCCTTTGCACACTCATTTTTCTTTTTTCTTCTGCTTGGAATTCATAACAATGTCTTTATTTAAGTGTTATAATTACGCTTGTAGCCAGTATTTTGCAGAACTTCTCAGAACAGTGATGCAAGTGCTTTCCTGGGAGAAAACTGCAATTTAATAAAGAATTTACTGTTAGTTGGCTGGCTGTATAACCAAGAAGGCCTCTCTGAGAACAATATTAAGAGCTTTATTTCTCCATAAAACACCAGAGAACTCCGTAGTGCAGCAGAGAGCGCTGGAAGAGCACGTACACAAACCCTGTTTTTAATCAGCCGTAGCGTTCATTTCCATTAACACCCTGTCTACTACTGTGTGAGTTAAACTAATATCCACGTCTGTGTAAAAATAAGACTTAGCTACTGTCGTGCTGTAGATTTGATGTGTCTGATCACTGTGTTTTTTTAAATAACGATGTTAATTGTCATTTATAAATGTATGCTCTATAAAAGGTTAGCGCTAGACTTTGCTTGTGATTCTGAATCCCAGAGGGTATTCTTTTGTTGCGCCCTCGAGCAGGGAAATTGTAAAATGCCTTACCGTTCCACATCCAGCAGATTCCTGGAATAGTACCGCGCTTACAAGCGAGCCTCGCAGTGGTCACGTGACTTGCGTTCAACCGCGCTGGCACCGCACGGGAAAAGCAGCTTATAACCTTTTTCGCGGTTCCGTTCAGTCGCCGTAGCTCCTTCGCAACCCCCGCGCGGGGCGGGAAATGCGTTTCCCGGGTTACGGCTTGTAGCGGTGCCGCGCGGATCGCTGACTCGCTCCGAGAGGGGACACCACTGTGATGATTGGCTTAATGACCCTTTAAGCAAAGTGGATATGAGCGTGTTGCCAGCACAGCGGCCAGCTCCCCTGCAGGGTAAATGCCAGTCAGCGTCATGTATCAGCAGGACACCCTTACTGGCCTAATGCCCAAAGCCACCTTGCACCGCGGTGATATTATGGCTTAACTTAATTATATCACACTGAAAAAACAATTGGATTTAGAGACCGGTTTTATTGTAGGCTCCGTAGCCTAGTAGATTCTCTAGCCTGGTGAGTGCAGCTAAGTCTACCGTAAACAAAACCGTACAAACAAGACTAAAACAGAACGCGGGCCTGCTAATGATGACGCGCGAATCGCCCCGGAAAAGATCAGCGAAAACTCATTGTTTGTCGTGCCAATTAAATGGAAAAAAAAAAAACATTTCCTCAGTGGACTGAAGGCAGTTTTCCGGGTGTCACGTAGCAGGAGGTGCCTGGCTTATTAAAAGCAGGCCTGTCCTCTCCCTAAGGGCTCCTGCATGCATTTAATTGCTTTGCCTCTTCTCTTTGAAGGAATACTTGATGTGTATGGAGGCCCACCGGAAGACCGGCCAGGAGATGTTTGAAAGGTTACTGAAGAACCACATACAGGTGAATTGTTTGTCTCTCACATCTTTGTGTCATGATGTTTTTTTGACTAAGCAGAATGGGTACTATAGCTATAGCTGTAAGTGTTTAAAACCCTTTGAAGAGTAGATTTTTTGGAATGTTAATATTTTTTTCAGAATTCTAAGTCAGTGTTCTAGAACGCCATTGCTTTCAGTTACCAGCAGTGGTTGTTACATCATCAGCATCAGAATGTTCAGTTGAGAACATTCTAATGACATATTTACATATCTATTGCACTGTAAAGGGTTAACTAAGTATGGAAATGCAAATGTAACGTTTTCTTTTCAATACTTAAACCGTGTCTGGTGCATTAAACCCTCCCCCGGCGCAGACGCTTCGCTGTGAGAACGACAGGGTGGCGAGTCGCTGGCACAGGGCGGAGGAGGAGCTCCTTAGAGAGAGGGGTCTGTTTGGGGCCGGGTCCCGGGGTGTTCCTCAAACAGGGCTGGGTGCAGGACGCTGCTGAGGGGCCCGGCCGAATGAGGCCTCGAATCCGCCGGAAAGCCCAGCGCCGATCAAAAAAGGTACGGAATCGCTACAGCGATACGACCACCGCAGATACACAAACACTACAGCTGTGTGATCCCCTCAGATACACAAACACTACAGCTGTGTGATCCCCTCAGATACACAAACACTACAGCTGTGTGATCCCCTCAGATACACAAACACTACAGCTGTGTGATCCCCTCAGATACACAAACACTACAGCTGTGTGATCCCCCTCAGATACACAAACACTACAGCGGTGTGATCCCCTCAGATACACAAACACTACAGCGATATGATCCCCTCAGATACACAAACACTACAGCTGTGTGATCCCCTCAGATACACAAACACTACAGCTGTGTGATCCCCTCAGATACACAAACACTACAGCTGTGTGATCCCCTCAGATACACAAACACTACAGCGATATGATCCCCTCAGATACACAAACACTACAGCTGTGTGATCCCCTCAGATACACAAACACTACAGCTGTGTGATCCCCTCAGATACACAAACACTACAGCTGTGTGATCCCCTCAGATACACAAACACTACAGCTGTGTGATCCCCTCAGATACACAAACACTACAGCTGTGTGATCCCCTCAGATACACAAACACTACAGCGATATGATCCCCTCAGATACACAAACACTACAGCTGTGTGATCCCCTCAGATACACAAACACTACAGCTGTGTGATCCCCTCAGATACACAAACACTACAGCTGTGTGATCCCCTCAGATACACAAACACTACAGCGATATGATCCCCTCAGATACACAAACACTACAGCTGTGTGATCCCCTCAGATACACAAACACTACAGCTGTGTGATCCCCTCAGATACACAAACACTACAGCTGTGTGATCCCCTCAGGTACACAAACGCTACAACTGTCTCACCACAGGTTCCCCTCAAAACATAGATGTGAATCTTACTGGGGCTTCTGAGATAAAAAAAAAAGGAATAAATTATGTGTGTCACATCATCATAGGTATGATGATAGCATGTCACATTTACACATGTGTAGGGTATTACATAATGTGTGTTACCCAGGTAGGGTATAACTAACGTGCACACAGGTAGGGTATTACTAAAATATGCACACAGGTGTATATATATACTTATGTGTCACATGGGTAGATGTGACTAATGTGTGTGGATATAACTAATGTGTGTCAAACAGATACGGTATGACTAATGTGTTACTCAGGCTATAACCTGTGTTGTATTGATAGTGTATCACTTTAATGAGCATGCATTCTGTTTTGTGAGTATTGTGTTGCCATAGTTTCCAGTATCATTTCAAACCCATAATGTAATTGAACCTTGAAATGACAATTTTTTTGCGGTAGATAGTAAGTATATGATTAATTCTAGGGATATCCTTTCCTGAAATATAACAAAGGAATGCCTTTAAAGTTAGATTTATAAATGCTTGGTATGTCCAGCCAAGCTCTTGTGTTGTTTTTCTGGAGCTACCGTACTGCAGGGTCCGCTGCATTACTGCTAGGATAGAAAAATCTGAAGATGATGACTTCACAGGAACCGGAATAGAGGTTTTAACAGATACCTGTCTGCTGACATGTTCTTCTGCAGTTTCCCGCATCCAGTACAGGGATGTATGGGAAATGGAGTTTGGTTGAAGAGAACAAAGGTGTAGCAGAAAGCAGTGACACAGATTCAGGTAAAAAGTTTAAAAACCAGAGTTTGTTTTTGGTGAAAATGACTGCGCCATGTAAATGACTGCATTAAGAAGTAAATGAGTGGACTTTTCTGTTAGTATAAAGCCTCGTATAATCTTTCTGAATTTTGAATGAGGACAAAATAGATTTGTCTCATTGTTCAAAGTTAAGCACAAATTGTATTGGGGTTAGATTGAATGTAGCCCAGTGCATTCATTTGGAGTCTACTACAACACATTTGTGTCTGTCTGTGCATATGTGTGTGTGTGTGTGTGTGTGTGTGTGTGTGTGTGTGTGTGTGTGTGTGTGTGTGTGTGTGTGTGTGTGTGTGTGTGTGTTTGTGTTTGTGCTTATATGTGAGTGCATGCTGTGAGTGTGCTTTGTGTGCACATGTATACATATGAGGCTTTACTTTGTGTGTGTGTGTGTGTGTGTGTGTGTGTGTGTGTGTGTGTGTGTGTGTGTGTGTGTGTGTGTGTGTGTGTGTGTGTGTGTGCGCGCGCACGTCTGTGTGTTTGTGCTTATATATGAGTGTGCTCTGAGTGAGCTTTCTGTGTGTTTACATGTGAGATTGTGCTTTGTGCGTGTGTGCATGCGTATGTGTGGCTGTGCTTTGTGTGTGTGTGTGTGTGTGTGTGTGTGTGTGTGTGTGTGTGTGTGTGTGTGTGTGTGTATGTATGGGGCTGTGCTTTATGTGTGTGTGTGTGTGTGTGTGTGTGTGTATGTATGGGGCTGTGCTTTATGTGTGTGTGTGTGTGTGGGGAGCTGTGCTTTATGTGTGTGTGTGTGTGTGTGTGTGTGTGTGTGTGTGTGTGTGTGTGTGTGTGTGTGTGTGTGTGTGTGTGTGTGTGTGTGTGTGTGTGTGTGTGTGTGTGTGTGTGTATGTATGGGGCTGTGCTTTATGTGTGTGTGGGGAGCTGTGCTTTATGTGTGTGTGTGTATGGGGCTGTGCTTTATGTGTGTGTGTGTGTGTGTGTGTGTGTGTGTATGTATGGGGCTGTGCTTTGTGTGTGTGTGTGTGGGGGGCTGTGCTTTATGTGTGTGTGTGTGTGTGTGTGTGTGTATGTATGGGGCTGTGCTTTATGTGTGTGTGTGTGTGTGTGGGGCTGTGCTTTATGTGTGTGTGTGTGTTTGTGCAGAAGCTAAGATCCTGTGTGAGGCGGGGCAGGAGGTACAGGAGAACGGGCTGGACTGTGATCAGCTGACCTTCTTCCCGTCGCTGAACGAGTCGTCGCCGCTCTCTGATGATTTCTCTGAGCAGTGCACTGAGACCCAGCTCATCCTGCAGCAACTGCACACTGCTGAACAGGTACACACACACACACACACACACACAGCTCATCCTGCAGCAACTGCACACTGCTGAACAGGTACACACACACACACACACACACAGCTCATCCTGCAGCAACTGCACACTGCTGAACAGGTACACACACACACACACACACACACACACACAGCTCATCCTGCAGCAACTGCACACTGCTGAACAGGTACACACACACACACACACACACACACAGCTCATCCTGCAGCAACTGCACACTGCTGAACAGGTACACACACACACACACACACACACACACACACACACACACACACACACACACACACACACACAGCTCATCCTGCAGCAACTGCACACTGCTGAACAGGTACACACACACACACACACACACACACACACACAGCTCATCCTGCAGCAACTGCACACTGCTGAACAGGTACACACACACACACACACACACACACACACACACACACACACAGCTCATCCTGCAGCAACTGCACACTGCTGAACAGGTACACACACACACACACACACACACACACACACACACACACACACACACATAGAGCACAGCCCCATACATACACACACACACACACACACACACACACACACACACACACACCCAGCTCATCCTGCAGCAACTGCACACTGCTGAACAGGTACACACACACACACACACACACACACACACACAGCTCATCCTGCAGGAACTGCACACTGCTGAACAGGTACACACACACACACACACACACACACACACAGCTCATCCTGCAGCAACTGCACACTGCTGAACAGGTACACACACACACACACACACACACACACACAGCTCATCCTGCAGGAACTGCACACTGCTGAACAGGTACACACACACACACACACCCAGCTCATCCTGCAGGAACTGCACACTGCTGAACAGGTACACACACACACACACACACACACACACACACACACCCAGCTCATCCTGCAGGAACTGCACACTGCTGAACAGGTACACACACACACACTCTCTCTCACACACACACACACACACACACACACACGCGCACACACACACAGCTCATCCTGCAGCAACTGCACACTGCTGAACAGGTACACACACACACACACACACACACACACACAGCTCATCCTGCAGGAACTGCACACTGCTGAACAGGTACACACACACACACACACACACACTTTCTCTTACACACACACACTCTCTCTTACACACACACACACACACACACACACACACACACACACACACACACAGCTCATCCTGCAGGAACTGCACACTGCTGAACAGGTACACACACACACTCTCTCACACACTCACACACACACACACACACACACACACACACACAGAGCTCATCCTGCAGGAACTGCACACTGCTGAACAGGTACACGCACACACTCACACTTACACTCTCACACACACACACACACACACACACACACACACGCACACACACACACACACACACACACACACACACACACACACACACACACACACACAGAGCTCATCCTGCAGGAACTGCACACTGCTGAACAGGTGTACACACACACACCCAGCTCATCCTGCAGGAACTGCACACTGCTGAACAGGTACACGCACACACACCCACACACACCCACCCACCCACCCTCCCACACACACACACACACACACACACACACACACACACACACACACACACACACACACACACACACACACACATCCTGCAGCCAAGGCCATGCAGGTCAGCACCTCTGTAATATTCCAGATAAACTACTGCTCTACGACCATGCCGTCACCCGAGTGTGATTCAGCATGATCGGACACGCATGTGCAAACACACACATATATACACACACTTGCACTCACACACACACACATGGCTTCCCCCTCTCCTCCAGAGAAGCTTTCACTTCTCACTCAACCCTTGTCCTCAGCTATTGACATACAGATAAATTAACTGTTAATTTCTTCTTCACAAACACAGTTGGGAGAGTTCATTTTGTTGCTTATCGAACTTTACACCTCAAATTGTGTTTTATTTGCAAAAATACAAACGCTTGCAATTTCACAGAGTCAAAGTTAAGGACAGATATTGATTGAATGGAGGCCACACTTGGCAGTGAACTATACGAGCGCGGCTTATTTCTCTCAGTCGGTGCTGTCGTAGGCCTCGCTGTCTGTCACTTTTCCTACACCTCTGCTTCACGATCCAATTAGATGAGATCCGTGGCAGTGCGGATCCCTCCGGAAGCCCAGCGGGGGGCGTTGCGTGCGCTTGTGAGGCGCGTTAAAGAGGACCGCCGCCTTCCGCAGGTCACCGAGACCTTTAAACGCCGAGCACCGGCAGGCTTTTTCCGCCCGCCTGACACAAGTATTAATAAACACGGTAGGGGGTGACGTCAGCTGTCTCGTATTCATTTAGAGGTTCTTAGTCCCGCTGTGCTCCCTGTCAGATGAATAGTTGGTTTCATGCTCATTAATCCACAAACACAGTTCACGCTGTCTTGCGTGCAACACTCCGTCTCCGTGAATAATTAGACGTCTCTCTCTCGCGCGCGCGCGTCTTTCTCGTAGCGCTGAACGGCGGCGGGGAAAACGAGTTGCGCGCGGCGTGCGTTTGCAGGGGGTTTCTCGTGATGTCAGGTGAGCTTGGTCCGGGGAAAAAAGTGGGAGGTCCTGAAATCAGGTTTGGAAAAAGAAGGTTATCGCCATGGTTTCTGACGACAGGAAGTAGACGGAGAGACTCTACAGCGCTTGGTAGTGCCTTGCACATGCTCCAGGTTTCTCTAATGTTCCTGACTTCGCTTGGTTTTTTCGTAGTTTTATGTCCATAAGAGAATACACTGTGAATCATTTATTATCTTAGTTTCAGTGATTTAAAAAAAAAGCTTCTGTAGCAAAATCATCTTGGGCACAAACAAATTATTGAACCAAGCAGCAGCAGTAATAAGCAGAAAAATGTGGTGATGTACAAATTGTGTTGTGCCAGGCATTACACTTTACAATTTCAATGGTCAAAGAGGAATATATATCTGCCGGTGATTATCTAATCCTGCGCTCTAACATGCCCCTTCAGAATTCATACATGCACAACATTTTATACATGTTGGTTTCATTTGAATGCTTAAAAACATAATATTGCATTTAGTGTTGCACATACGGGAACAGTAACCGAATGTATGCTTTTGGAATGCTATAAAAGTGATAATACTGTGAGAGGAAGCATCTCACATTGGGGCCCATCACCATTGGGGCCCACCACCATTGACTGGAGTTATACATGATCCTACTTTATTTTTTGTGGGCCCCTTTTGCTGACTGTCAGATTGTTAACAACAGAGACGTGAGAGTTATTGCTGTTTTAATCCAGCCTGTGTGACTCAGCGAGGCAAGGACACCCTGGGAAAGTGTTTGGTTGGACATCATGACCAGCCTCGTAACAGCCATGGGCCGAATGCAGGCTTCTCGCATCCGACCAAACGCTTTCACATTTTCACATGCTTATTGAACCACCCCCACCCCAACCCCGCGATACGTTAAATGAATTCTATATCTACATGTTAAACAGTTTTGATACACACGTTAAGTAACCGTCGTTGGTTTAATTTAGTTTTGTTCAGATGAACAACATCAGGGCAAAGGAGGAGATGACCAGGTGGAGCTCCGTGCGGCCGGCCCGGCTGTAATCAGTTAGCGCACGGCGATTGTTTGTGTGTCATTGATTAATACTCGCAATAAACACACCGCTTTCTGCACCGTGGGCTGGCGGATGGGAGGGGCCCTTGATTTGATTTGTATTAATGGCAGAGTGGGGGGGGGGGGGGGGGGGTGCGCCGGGGTCCCATATGGTATTGGGCCCCCCTGGGGTCATGCAAGGGGAGGGGGAGGGGGGGGTCCAGGTGCAGGCGAGGCCCGTGAAATGAAGGGGAGCGCTTGTAATTAAGGCGTTCGCCCGGTGACCCTAGATAACCGCGCGCTGGTTATTCCGGAACACGGCGGGGCCTTCCGTCCCACAGGCCGCCTCCTTTTGCGGCCTCGTCATGCCGCGACGCGTCAAACGGCCCGGGTCGACAAGCGAGCGCTGTTCCTTTGTTGCTTAGCGCCGAAAGAGTGTCAACTGCAAGGACGGTGTTGGGTTGCGCCTTCAACAATGCAAGCCTCGCAACTCTTAAGAGTCTACAAGCCACACCGCAATCTGTGTGCGATTGGACACTGTGAGCCAGGGAGATGGACAAGCTTTGCATTTGTTTTGGTTCCTCGTGAAGATTATCTGTACAAGTCGCTATGAAACTAAATGTCTAGTCTGTGGGTCACCATTTAACAAACAGATTTGACGATGTAGCGTTAACACAAAATAAAAAAAAATGTGTGTGTGTTAAAGAGAAAAGGGCTAGATAGAAATAAACAAGAAATAGATGGCAGACCTCTGAATATTTACTTAATGGCTCAAAAATACCTCTTCAAAAAAAGCTTTTTTCAGAGCTTATTAGATTTGCTGCTTATTAGATTTGCTCTCATGTTGAAAGGTTGGATGTTACCCATGTCACCCATAAGAAAATTGGATTCCCCTTTTTTTTTTGCTTATTTATTTACGTTGCTCTGTTATTTAGTTCACCCGTCGCTTCCAAGGAAACTTCGCAAAGATTGTACATTTAATTTAATTTAGTTTTTCATTTGTAATGTAGCAGAATGAAACAAAGATGTCTGGACTTATATTGCAGAATTTTATGTATGCTTGTTGGTAGTATGACGACACTCATATTAGACATTTTTCTGGGGTGCTCTGCAGCTGTAGAGTTTAGGACAGGTTTAGGATTTGTTCACACCTGGTATACCTGTCACCTGTCACCTGCGGCTCAATTTCACTGGTTCATCGTGTGGCTGGTGACGCTCAGCAGGTTGCCAGTGTTGTAATGTGGAAATGCTTCTCTCTCTCTATCTCTCTATCTATCTCTCTCTCTCTCAGGTGAAAGGGAAGCTTTGCGTTGTCATGGTGAGTGGACACATCGTTACCGAGGGAGTGCTTTTATTTGGGACGGCCCATTTCTACACGTGCGAAGGCTTCACGCTCTCTCCAGCAGGGGACGTATGCTGTAAAAATCACCATCCAACCAGGTACTGAACATGAACAGATTTTATTCATAAGCAGTCTGACTGCCACTAAACCAACAACATTTACCTTTGTATTATCTTTATAACCAGCTAGAAATGACTTACTTTAGGGTAGCGCTTTACAACTCTAATTCAATTTCATCTTTAACAGAAATGGAAATAAACTGCAGTATATTATACAGTAAATACTGTATGTGGACTGTTAAAAAAAAACATAAGTATATTTCATAGCATCTTGTAAAGCATTTTGCAAAAAACTTGTAAATTGCATAAATATTAAAGGCTAAATTATAGCCTTTAAATTATAGCCTTTTATATAAATAATCGCTAAATGATATGATAATGTTTAATTTCTATTGATTATTTTCATTAATATTCCATGACTGTGTGGGTAACTGCTCTTAGTTTGCGATGTGTGTCGTACTATGGGAGCGGTGCACATTGCACCATCACATCTTTAATCATGCGCAGTACTGTGTAAATATTAAAGGTGCTACTGAATGAGCAGTGTCTACTCTTACACACATTGACAATAATACTATTCCCTAAACATAATTTAATAACAAAAACCCTGTTTTTTATTTACTTTATAAAGGATGACGATGAGAACATTTGATGATAATGATTATTATTATAAGTATTAGTTTAGTAATAATTATAGTAGTTAGTAGTAATTAATAGCAGTAATGAAAAAATACATGCATATTAATTGTAAGCTGTTAATGTGAGTGCAAAAGGCTTTCAGTTTTATAAACTATAACAGTTATATATTTTTCTACTTATCTTTTACTCCAGCTGAAATGTTGATTAATATGTGTTTGTAGTGTTTGTAGTGAGTGGGATTGGTAGTGATGAGTTGTGTAACGGTGTTTTTGTGTGTTTGGAGTGAGTGAGTGGGATTGATTGATAGGTTGGTGGTAAAGCTGAAATGTTGAATAATGTGTGTTTGTAATGTAGTGGGATTAGTAGTGATAAGTTGTGTAACTGTGGTTTTTGTGTGTTTGGAGTGAGTGGGATTAGTAGTGATAAGTTGTGTAACGGTATTTTTGTGTGTTTGGAGTGAGTGAGTGGGATTGATTGATAGGTGGTGGTAAAGCTGAAATGTTGAATAATGTGTGTTTGTAATGAGTGGGATTAGTAGTGATAAGTTGTGTAACTGTGTTTTTGTGTGTTTGGAGTGAGTGGATTAGTAGTGATAAGTTGTGTAACTGTGCTTTTGTGTGTTTGGAGTCAGTGGTGATTGATTAGTAGGGCGGTGGTAAGGCTGTTTTTGTGTGTGTTGAATAAATGAGTGGGATTGATTGGTCGGTTTTTGGTGTAGTTTTTAGTGAGTGACTGGGATTGGTAAGGGTACTAAAGCTCTTGTGGTTCGTTTGATTGACAGCAGCGTTCGGGATTCGTTCATCTGCAGTATGTTCAGTAAGGCCACGCCCACCAGCCACGCCCTGTTGCAGACGCTACCCTTACGAGGACGTGAAGGACGTCCATTTCACTCGCTTCCTTCTGGAGGTGAGGCTTAATAAGGAGAACCGAGCCAAAGCCTTCCCTGGGGCCCACGACTGAACACCCCCTTTTTTTATATCTCCCATTTCTACGGGCCGCCTCAAAAATGTGCTTCAGCATCTTCATAACGAGACAAAAATCATTGCGCTGCCCGAATGGAAAATGTTATTAAATTGTGGCAAAAATGCATTTTCCTTCCAATATTCCGAGCGCCTGTTCATCGGAAGTGTGTTGGCAGGTGGAGGAAAAACAAGTCCCCCCCCAACCCCGCCCCCAAGAAGTTCATAATAAAAAATATCGGAGCAAACTAGTAATATGGAAACACAGGTTTAATTTATTTTATGTGTGCTCGTTGTGTGTTTTCGGTTTGATTGTTTTTATTTATTTATTTTTCTCCCCAGGGACAATGGCCCTGGAGATCTTCATGAGAAACGGGCAGTCGACGTTCCTCGTCTTTCAGAACAAAGAGCATCTTCCCGCTTTCAAAAGGTAAAGTCGTAACGTGGGCGTTAGCGTTGGGTGGCGCCCCTGCGATGGCGACTTGCGGGCTGATTTGTGCTCTCTCTCTCTCTCTCTTGTTCATCTCTCTCTCTCTCTCTCTCTCTCTCTCTCTCTCTCTCTCTCTCTTCTCTCTCCTCTCTCTCTCTCTTCTCTCTCCTCTCTCTCTCTCTCTCCTCTCTCTCTCTCTCTCTCTCGCAGGCTGTGCTCTGTCGTGCCTTCGCTGAAAGGGGAAGAGGAGCCTCAGACGGCAACGTGAGGTAACCCCCCACCCCGTCCTGCCCACTGTACCCCGAGTCCCTGTCCCTGTCTGGCTGATCCAGAGGGGTACCCCTCAAACCGAGCTCTGCTCTGTCACACTGCTATAAACAGATCCACTCTATACTGGCTCAGGGCACTATGATCACTCTCAGCGCAGTTAAACTGTGTCAGGCACTATGCTCACTCTCAGCGCAGTTAAATAAACTGTCAGGCACTATGATCACTCTCAGCGCAGTTAAAGAAACTGTCAGGCACTATGATCACTCTCTGCGCAGTTAAATAAACTGTCAGGGCACTATGATCACTCTCAGCGCAGTTAAATAAACTGTCAGGCACTATGATCACTCTCTGCGCAGTTAAATAAACTGTCAGGCACTATGATCACTCTCAGCACAGTTAAATAAACTGTGTAATGCACTATGACCACTCTCTGCGCAGTTAAATAATCTGTCAGGCACTATGATCACTCTCTGCGCAGTTAAATAAACTGTCAGGCACTATGACCACTCTCTGCGCAGTTAAATAAACTGTCAGGCACTATGACCACTCTCTGCGCAGTTAAATAATCTGTCAGGCACTATGATCACTCAGCACAGTTAAATAAACTGTCAGGCACTATGATCACTCAGCGCAGTTAAATAAACTCAGGCACTATGCTCACTCTCAGCGCAGTTAAACTGTCAGGCACTATGATCACTCAGCGCAGTTAAATAATCTGTCAGGCACTATGATCACTCAGCACAGTTAAATAATCTGTCAGGCACTATGATCACTCTCAGCGCAGTTAAATAAACTGTCAGGCACTATGCTCACTCTCAGCGCAGTTAAATAAACTGTCAGGCACTATGATCACTCTCAGCACAGTTAAATAAACTGTCAGGCACTATGATCACTCTCAGCGCAGTTAAACTGTCAGGCACTATGATCACACTCAGCGCAGTTAAATAAACTGTCAGGCACTATGATCACTCTCAGCGCAGTTAAATAAACTGTCAGGCACTATGATCACTCTCAGCGCAGTTAAATAAACTGTCAGGCACTCTGTATTGCACTGAATTTATGCCCAGTCATGCAATAATATTCATGCAATATTAATAATAATAATAGCAACAACAAGAATTTGAGTAGTGTTGTAATTGATAGTAAATTTAATAACTGTCATTAAAAGTAATACTGCCAATAATATCAGTGTTATAGTGTAATGCTTATATGGGAGGGAAACATTTTTTCTATTTGTGTGTGCATGAGTGCGTGTGCATTTTTATGTACATGTGCAATGTATGTTTGTTTGTGTAATTATGTGTGTCTTTTTACATGTGCATGTTGTATGCGTGTATACATGTGTATGTCTGTTTCTGTGTGTGAGTATTTGTGCATATGTGTGTGTGTGTGTGTGTGTGTGTGTGTTTGTGCGTGCATTTGGCCCCAGAAGCCCAAAGACTAATCTCATAGACGCTTGACAGTGTATCATTGACAGTAAGAGCAGGCTATTATGCTGATACATAGCCACTATAACCTGAAAATTTGCTCCCAATTAAAGAAAAGCCAGCTTGCGTTCTTCAGATGTTTCATAACGGCAATAGGACCCGGCGAATTTAGTGTTTCCACTCTGTAATTGTCTGCCAGGGTGCGGTAAGCCCATTTTAATGTTCTCCTACAAACTCAATCTCATGCCGCTCCTATCGAGCATAATTTTAGGGGCTGTTATCTGACATTAAACCGTGTATCTCCACAGAAAATCACGCGTGGGCAGGGAACTTACAGATCCGAGGCCACTGTCACTTTTAAACCAACGTGATTTAAATGCCCTACATGTTATCAGCCACAGACCATAATAAGTGTTTTCCGTAGTCTTTTTGGCGATACTGTAGAAACTCCATTGTAAGATATTTACAGATTTACTGTAATTGCCAGTGTGTCTGTAAAAATGGAGTACATATTGCTAGCTGGCATGGTAGCAGAATAAACATGCATATATGTACATAAATGTGTATATATGAATACAGGAGAATAATAATACATGCATAATTAAAACTGTTTTTGAATTTGTTTCTGAGTTGCATTGATTAAATTTACTCAAGTATTTGAGTTGATATAATAGATTTCAAATAATAACAGGATGAGCTTTTTAAAAAAAAAACATATCAGTTAATACAATTTCAGTTAATATTTTTAAAGCGTTTACAATATAAAGTAAATATAACATCCAGTCTGTCTTTCTATGCAAATGAAAGTCTTTAAGTGGCAGTTCACTGTGAAATGTTGCGTTACTGTTAAAATAATCAAGTTTGATATCAATCCTTTTTTGATTTTTCTGTTTATTGAATTTGCAGCATAATAAAGAAAACAGTCATGGTCATCAGAAACAGTTGCTGTATTTTTTCCTTTGGAAAAGTTGTCATTGAAATGCATTTTAATGTAGAAGAATTTCTATGAAGAAAATGTTGAGCTTTATATTTTAGAACAACTATCTAGAACTACTCTAATAGGTCCATCTATGTGAGCTTTATATTTTCTTTGTAACATGTATTTTTTGGTTTATATATATGTTGTACATATGTATTTCCCATATGTTTATATATATTTGTATATATTTATGTACATTATATGGTGTTATGTTTGGTTCGTTCAGTATTTTTATTCAGAAACACGGCCATGTGTGATCAACAAAAACGCATCACATGATCACATGGAAACCGTATCAAAAACCCAACAGACAGGACCGAGGTTTTCTTTCCACAAAGTATTTCATATGGCCTCTGAAGTTTAGTGGTTCACTACAGAATCAGGTATGATTACAGAAAAAAAAACTATGAAAAGAAATCGGATACGGCGCGTGGCAGCTAGGTATATTATCGTGGTCACCTCACCTACAAGTTTTCCACAAACACATTTTACTGCCTGCCGCCTGGGAAGGCCCTTCAAACAAACGGTAATCTCACGGAATGCCACGTTGCATTCTGCGAAAGCCAGGTGTTGAGGTGAAGCTTTTGAGAGGGGGTCGGTACGTCTCCGCAACGGCGTGTTTCTCCCGGTTTCATCATCTCATCTCTGGTGCGCTGGAGTTTCTCACCCTCCAAAGGCCCTGTGTCTCCCAGGCGATGGAGTTGGGGTACTCAGCCCCGAGAAACGGTGCCGTCCCATTGGGCTGAACCCCCTCGGGTTCAGCCCCTCCCTCCTCTCCCCTGCTCTTCCTGAGGCAGGCCCGGCACAGGTCGCGCTCGTCCCGCAGGTACAGGTCGCCCGTCTGGTGGACGTGGCCTTCCCCGTCGCCCCGGGCGTCGAAGGGGTTGCGCTGGGCGTTGAGTTTGCGGAGGTGCGGAAGGTTCCGGACTCCCTCGGGCAGCTCGGTGAGGAGGTTGTCGAAGAGGCCGAGCTCGCGGAGCTCGGAGAGCCCGTCGAACGTGCGCGGGAGCGTCTCGATGCGGTTCAGGCCCAAGTTGAGTGAACGTAGGCCCCACAGGGCGCCGATCTCCGAGGGGAACGCCGGGCCCGAGCCGGTTGTCACACACGTCGAGGTGCCGGAGGTTCTGCAGCTTCCCGACGGCCTCCGGGAGCCGCTCGATCCGGTTGCTGTGCAGGTCCAGCCGCCGCAGGTTGACGAAGCACTCGATGCTTTCCGGAATCTTCTGCAGGAGGTTGCGGCTGAGGTCCAGCTCGTCCACGTCGGCCAGCTTCAGGAGGCACTTGGGGAAGGTGTCGATGCCGCGCTTGCTCAGGTCCAGGCGCCGCTTCCCGTCGGCGGTCACCTTCACGGCGCTTTTGGCGACCTTGAGGGTGATCCTCACCTTCGCCGCCCCCTTCTTCTTCCCCACAGCCATGGTGCTGCGGAAATTAAATTAAATCTCAGTCCCATTTAATGACGCACAATCACAAGAGCTCTGTAACCGCTAATGAACACAATCTCTCTAATCACCCGCTAAAGAAGCTTGTGGCTACATGCCAGCCATTCCACGGGTTTTCGGAGTTTGAAAGAGAAGTGTGACGTAGGCCATTGAGCATTGCGGGTGAAAGCCTGAGTTGTAACGTCCGTTAGCCTTGCTTGCTCGCCCGTTTTAAGCCCACACGAGGCGCCCAGCTCGCTAATTTACAAGTGGTGAAAAGTAATTCTACGAGAACCATGGCTGTGGCTACCTGCCATCTGAGGCAAAGGGATAAACTTGGGAGTTTTTGGAAACGTTATTTTAAAAGGGGGCGGCAGTCGTATACGCTTTCTAAGCGCCGTTGAGGGAAGCGTGGCCTTAGAGGAAATAAAAAGGGGTGCAGTGTGTGTCTAGTCCTGCTCGTTCACCCCGTCTTAGCCTAGAGGGATAGGGTAAGACAATCTTTGCTCTAATTAACATTAACACACAGTAACAATAGCGGTGAATGTAATTTTGCGGGGAGGAAATGCGCAAATGGCTGTTGATGGAGAGCCGAAAAAACCAACACGCGTTTCAGCTGATTGATCTACGCCGTATTGCACGGCTCAGGCTTGAAGTGAATGAAGTCAAACCAGGGCTTGATAAATGACGGTTCGGAGGGAAGCGATACGAATTTTGTTATTCACACCTCCCCATTTAAAAAAGGCAGGCATTTTTATAAGGCCTTCAGGGCCTTTGGCTACTCATTAATCATATTCAAGAGCATGAAGAGGAGCTAATGGTGTTTTAGCTGATTCCGATGATATCCCGGCTCTATGAAGAAACTTGCACGTACGTGTGGAAATTCGCAGATCTGTCCGTGTGAAAATATTCACTTAACAAGCTTTTTAAAAACAAAAAAGCTTTTTTTAAAAGAATGATTTCAGCCAGACACAATTCCATTATAATATATTTACATTATAATGGGATTATAGTACAACTAAATTAACGTAAAACTATTCTATACTAATCTATAATTGGTACTCAATATTATTACGGTTTATATTTTGACAGAAATATTCAAATGCACCCTAGATTCAGAAACCAACTGACCAGTTGAAAAGTTTTATTTATTTTTTTTCTTTTACTTTTTTCATCTTTGGAATATTGCTGATTTTATTTGAGAAATAAGCCATGCAAATTGATTAAATAGGTTATTTTTAGAAAGTAATGTGGACCTACCATCATTGAAATTAGATTTTATTACAAAATATTTTGAAAAAACACCATCGAGTTAGCTTTGAAATATAAAATGAGCATGTGTATTGTTGTAATGTATAGCTGGGCTTTTTAAAAAAAAAAAATGAATAGGAGCATCTCTTGTCTATGTAGGCATTGTTTATTGTGATGAATCTTACATTCTCTTATTACTTTAGCTTGTTAATAATCACTTGAAACATTGCCTCAGCTAAGTAAAAACAGTTGAGCACACCTTTATATCGGTTCATAAGACAAAAGAATGATTTACAGTAAAGTTAACGCTGATAATTAAAATGTTAGTCCTACCAGCTGTTCAGGGAATTCTCTCACATAGATGAATGTAGGCCAGTAATGGTTAGAACACAACTGCTAACACACTGGATGGTCCTCAGAAGTACAGTCCAGCGTCAGAGATTTCTTCAGTTGCCGCTCTTCACAAAATCAGCCTAATCGTTAGGCCCCTTCTAAGAAACACTGTGTTTATAACCAGGGATTTATATTTTGTAGTTTTGAACAGAAATGGAATTACTTGAAGGAAGCAGTGCCTGGCTTGTGTGTCCCTTGTGTAGCCTACTTCTATTGAGAGTGAGAAGCAAGCTCGGTCTTGTTAACTGTTACTAAGCAACAGAAATCTGCTGTGTTTGAGGTTTACTGCCTTGTCACGAGCCTGTACAGGGCAGAGAGGGTGGTGTTTTTTGGTTGTTGAATTTTAAAAACTTTTTCAGACAGGGGGAAAGCAGAGGGTTACAGATAGAGTTTGGATCACAGTACAAAAAAATGCCAGCAGGAAATTAAATTTAAGAAAATAATTTAATTTTCTTTGGAGGGGTTTCGTAATGTGTTGAAAGTTTTTAAAATCTGTGGTCAGCACCACATATCTCGGGGGGAGGAGGGGGTTACGGTGTGTAGTGTCTTTTTCTCTGTTATATATATATATAAAAGATGGGATTTATCTGTTGTTTTATTAGGCTACAGTAACCGTATAAATATTTAACTATTGAGTCGGGATTTCAATAAATTTAAAAATTAGTTGCCAGTTAAAGCATTTGTTGATTATTCAGAGCGATTAATCAGTACCCTACGATTGATCCATGATCGCAGTTTTCTAGTCCCACTGGGCATCCCTTACAGTAGGATCTATCCCCACCTGCACTCTATGGTACATGAATGAGTCAGAGAGGCATTGGAAGGTACCTCAGCCAGTACAGCACATATCCATAAGAACACATAATAAAGAGAACAGGCCAATCAGGACTTTGCGTTTACCTACGCACTAGAGACTGTCCAGCGCTGCGTTAAGTCTCTGGCCTCTGCCTCCACAATAGGACCTGGCAAACTGTTCCTCACATTGGCTCCTCTCTGTGTAAATAAATACTTGCTAGTATTCGTGTGGAATTAACCTCTTCCTAATTTCCACCCTATGGCTACCCTGTTCTAGTGTCAGGCCTGAACCAGTATTTACATGCCAGTATTTACACAGGGCTAAGCCAGAATGTGAATGGGTCCAGACCAGAAACAAGCGACTGAATTCGTTTAATGGAAAAATTTGCTTCTAGTTTGATAAGCGGATATTGAACTCTGTATCAATAACCCTGGCTAAAGTGTGCCGTACATCGAGATTGTAAATTGGCACAAAAGGCTTTGCGGTACAAAATAGGCTATAGCCTTTCCCCCATAACTCTGCGTCTGCTCAGAACTCAGACAAATAAGTGTCTCGTTACGGTCTCCAGAAATGATCTTGTGTGGTTACACGCTACTATAGATTATGCTCTCGATGTTCAGCACAGGACCCAGGTCTTTTTTTTTTTTCTTTTTTTACCTTGAATGAGGTGATAGGGCTGCATTTGCAATTGGTTTTATTGCGGAGTCGGGTAGCCCCAATGTTCCGTTCCCAATGCCTGCAATTCTCTTACTGTTTTTTTTATGCTGACTAAATTAATTTACACAAATAGGACAGCTGAGGCCTGTTCTTTCTTTTTTTCTTCTTCTCAGTAAGTTTTTATTGTTTTTATTATTCAGTTATCTACTGTGCTAAGGTCAATCATAGACTGGCTGTGCACTGTCAGCTTTGAGGTGATTTTTTTTTTCTTTCTATTTTGAGTGCTAACCTTACCTTGAGCGCTAGCTTATTAGCCACGATGCTGTTGAGATAAAATGTGATTTCAATTTGCTTAATCACTTTCACAACGGACTCCCTATAGCCGCGGTGCCGGAGAGCCGAAATGCGATTTCACTCGGTTTAATCGCTTTTACAGCTGCTCTGTAATCACTAATGAACGCAAGCTCTCTAATGACCCGCTAAAGAAGCCGTGGCTACCTGCCAGCCACGGAAGAAGAAAGGGGAGGAAACTTGGTTTTGGAGTTTTTTTTTCTTCGGATAAGTGTTGTTATTTACCAAGAGCGGGGGTGACGTATTCCAGTGAGCGTTGCAGGGGAAAAGCCCCGCGGAGTGACGTCTGCAGCTTTGCTCGCTCAATCCGCTTCATCCCAGAGCGTTCGCGCGCGGCAGCTCTCTCCCTAATTGCGGTTAAATGCGCGCGAGTGCATTCGGAGGAAGCCGCGAACGCAATTCCGCGGGAACAAATGGGTGCTGATGGAAAACGTACGTTTCAGCTGATTGATCTGTGCCTTTCCCCTGAACGTTGCGGAGGAAAATCGGGCGGCTTTTGATAAATGATGGATCAGCGACTGGTATGGGGGGGGGGGGGGGGGGGGGCTTCTGTGCTTTGCTCCCACCCCTCTATTTAAAAAAGGGAGCTTCGTTATAAGCACTTGAGGGCTTTTAGCTACTCATTAATCATATCCAAGCACTTGAAGATGGGCATACTTTGACATCCACTTGTCCTTTGGGATGGATTACACCCTATTGAGCAGCTTGGCGATGATTTCGATTTGAGTCGCTGTTTGCTGTGCCAATCCAGTACTATCAACTGAAAACTAAATGTTTTTATTTTTCAAGATCATATTGACTCCACAAGATATTGAATCATGCTGATTTTATGATATTTTTTTCCAGTGAATATAATTTTTTTTAATGTTATCATTTCTACATAGCACCCTTGTTTTTGGAATAAAAACATAATTACTGTAGAAAGATGTTACATGTTGTCTTTGTTTACACTACTGTGAAAATTAGCTGAAATATTCCAATAAGTTGAAACAAACAATGAATTCTATTAAAATATTCAGATTTATACAGATCCTCTACCTTCAAAACCACTGAAATTATTGGGAGATTTATTTGTATTTTTTTGCAATAAACTCTTGTGGAATAAGAGTTCCATATGTATTCCAGGACCTTCCAATGGTACTGTGACCTGTGATGTCTTATTTATTCCTTCATAATTTCTCCTGTCTAAAGACTCAGTGTAGAAAAGTGCCACATTAGCAGTCCATACCAAGGATATTAGATTTCAGCAGCGTTTCCAACAACCGGCATCATAATATAGTAGCTAATTTACCTGCAGTTACCTGAAGCACAGCTAGTGAACCATACTTAAAATACAGTGACATCACTAAATGCTCCTAAATGAGCGGCCCATGGTAACCAGGGCAACAGAGACACTACCCATCTTCAAAGGAAAGCTGAAGACCCACCATTTAGATAAAAGTGGCTGGCTAATATTAGTGAAGTGGGTTATAAATATCAAACTAGCTTACGGCTAACAGTACAGTAGTATGCAAGCTACTACGAGACTACTTACAGTAAGTTGACTAATAGTAGCTTGCTAGTTATATTTATATAGATGTCCCAAAAATGATTTATAGTATAATTTTGTCATTTGGTTAATGAGAATTTGTATTATATGGATCCATAAACCGACCGTTAATATTGTACTATAAAAAAAAAAGAAGTTATTCTATACCATACTTAAGTGGAATGTATTCCTCCGTTTCTTTTCAGGAAGACAACAGGTGGAGATAAGACAGTAATACAAAAGTGGCAGGTAAGATGGCTTTAAAGCAGGTTCCCTATGAAATGCATGCTATTACAATGGTCAGTTTTGATATAATGTGCCATACTGTAAATGCCTTTACAGTGACTGCAACTCCTTTGATCTATCATTTTGTAATATTTTGGCCAATCACCAAGCTACCTGGGATGACCAAAGGTGATTTAACAGAGCAACCGAGACTGCTAAAGAAAAAAAAAAAACAGTGGAAAGCAGAATAACATCTTTAAGGTGTAAGATGCCAAATACGTGATTAGAATGTTCTTAATTGAACATTCTAATGCTGATGTCACAATCCCTACTGGTAATTGAAAGCAATGGAGTTCTAGAACACTGAACACTTTTTGAAAATTTTTGAATTTTGAAAAAAATTAAAATGAAATTCCAAAAAAACCTACTCTTCAAAGGGTACATGATTTACTCTTCGTCTCTGTCACATGTTCTTCTGTTTGCCTTGTCTGTACATAGTTTGAATCACAGAACTAAGAGTGGATGGGTTGAACTGATGCATTATGTGGATGACACTTAGCTGCACGCTGACTGACTGCATTGATTCTCTGCAGAAAGGAGAGATGAGTAACTTTCAGTACCTCATGCATTTGAACACCATGGCTGGCCGCACGTACAATGACCTAATGCAGTACCCCGTGCTCCCCTGGATCCTGGCCGATTACCACTCTGAGGTGAGGCCTCAACATCTCCCTTAAAGCCCTGATTTTCATACTCCAGTGGGGTCCCTGGTGTTTGGCTTAGCTAGCTAGCTAATCCATTTCAGTGGAAAGTGAAGCATTGTGGGAATTGTGGTCTTATAACAACAAATGAAGATCAAGCTTCCAAAATTTGATATTCACACAAAGTGATATTTTGAAATGTAGAAATCCTCCAGAAATCCTTGGTGCTGAACATCCCCCCCTAGCTATTAGCTATTAGCCGTCATAGACTTCTCAAGCTCTTGGAATGAGTGATCTTATGACCTTCCCTGGTTTAGGGTTTCAGAGTTTGGATCTGAAAAACAATAATTTCCAGATTAATCAGGAAAAATTACTTCCCTGATTATATGGTGCATTCTTTTAGTTTTATGATACTGATAGTGTGTGCGTGCGTGTATTGTTTTTGAGGGCATCCAGCCAGCCTTCCTGTTCGGCCAGTTCCTGTGACGTCATTCAGCTGTTGCATTGACGCACGTAATCCACTGATCGTGTCTGCTTTTCCCCTACGCAGACACTTGATCTCTCTAGTCCCGCAACGTTCCGAGACCTTTCCAAACCTATGGGTGCCCAGACGGACAAAAGGAAAGAGAAATTTATCGAGAGATACAATGAAGTGGAGAACAATGATGGTGAGGCGGTTCATTGGAATAAATTGCACCTGTTCAGACCTCATGTCATTGTGTAAAAACCTTTCTTTTGTAAGGAATAGTAATAACAAAAAAAAAACAATTTCCTCTCACACGAAGGGCCTGCTTTAATAAGACCTTTTAGCACATGCAAAACCAATAACATGACCAATGATTGGTCATGATATTTGTTCTGCACCAATCATTGGGTGTGTTATTAGTTTTGCATGTGCTAATAGGTTCTGCACAGGCTAAAGGAAGGTCTTAGTAAATCAGGCCCGAAGACTAAGGTTTGTCCATTTTGGAGGGCTACAGTTTCTGCAGGTTTTTTTCCCTGTTAGCTGTGTAGTCTTTTTAGCCAATCAGTGAGGCCAATCACTTAGGCACTTAAAAACAGCGAAAACCAGCAGGCACTGCTGCCCTCCAGGACTACAGTCTGACATCCCTGCGCTAAGCGATTATTAAATAACTGTTATTGGCTTGTTGGGGTGTCAATCAAAATCATAGATTTTTGCTTTATTGTGCGCAGTAGTCACTTATGGATAATCTCATATGTGGTGCCTGTGTGTCTGAATCATGGAAATCCCGGGGAGCTCGTTCATTCCTGACCTACCTGTCTTGTGTCTGCCTCCTATAACTGGCAGTGTTTAAAAAAATACAGTCTGTTTAGGATCTTTGTGGCAGACATACTCTCCTGGGTATAGTGTGTGAATGTGTCCTCATGCCCAGCACTGCTTTTCTACAAGGATGACACCCAAGTCTAGTTAAACTTATGTTTACGTTCATTTAAATGTATGTATTGTATGTCGGTGTTCTTTTAGTATCAGATTGACTTTGGTCAACAGCAGTTGCTTTTTACATGTGCTCTAGAAATGTGACTTGAATCGACTTGACTGATATTCCCCCCGGTGCATTGTGGTGCTGTTTCAGGCGACCTGACTGCACAGTGTCATTACTGCACACACTACTCCTCCGCCATCATCGTGGCCTCGCTGCTGGTGAGGATGGAGCCCTTCTCCCAGACCTTCCTGAGTCTACAGGTGAGTTACGCTGTTCTACAGGTGAGCTGCTGCTCTACAGGTGAGTTACGCTGTTCTACAGGTGAGTTACGCTGTTCTACAGGTGCGTTACGCTGTTCTACAGGTGAGTTACGCTGTTCTACAGGTGAGTTACGCTGTTCTACAGGTGAGCTGCTGCTCTACAGGTGAGTTACGCTGTTCTACAGGTGAGTTACGCTGTTCTACAGGTGAGTTACGCTGTTCTACAGGTGAGCTGCTGCTCTACAGCTGACCCTGTGGCCCTCGGGTGATTCTGGGGGGGGTCTTCAGGTAAGTGTGTGGCTCCGTGGCTTTGCTGGTGAGTCAGGAGCCAGGCTCTCTGTCATTGGCTCTCTGGCGAGCTCACCTAGCTCCTGACATATCCGGGTGTCCAAGTACAACAGTCTGGACTTTTAAAAGCCGTGAATGGTAGAGATGGGAAAAACACGGCTTTATAAAACCCAGAACTGGGTGGAGCTATCCCTTTACTTACTGGTTTGGTCCAATCATAGCGGCATTCCCTCTGTGGGTAGCAAAGTCTTTTGATTGGTCCGTCTGAGCCAAGAGTTGACTAAACACAGCCTTGGTAGCTCCGTTCGTTGCAGGGTTCATGAAGTCTCACTCCCCCATAGCCAGTGGAAATTGCTGCTCGTTTTTTTGCGTCACACAAAACCGTCTTCCTGTTTTCTGGAAGCCAGGAAAACAGGCTTAGGGGACTGAATATTTATTGCGTCCCGAACAGGATATGACATCATAAGAAGACGGGGATACATAATGAGAAGAAATCGCTATTGAGTACGTAATTGGCTCGGGACTTACCCCAGGGTCAGGCTGTGGCCGGGTTGTGGGCGACGTTGGCACAGGGGCCTGGGAACGTTTGAATCTCACCGCCTCGATGCGTTTGCCGTACACACGTTAGCCTCTTTAATTAAACGACTGCCATTTTGTCTCGGTTTTCCCCTGATTCGTTCTAAACTTCTTTGTTTTGTAAAAATGAAAACACAATTTCAATATATATGCAAATAAATGCATTAGTGTCAAAAGCACACAAAAATCAGGTTTCGTCCTTTAAAAGCACCACGTTTGTACACTGCGATCCAATTGATTAAAATAAAATGTCATGCATATTTAATAGTCGGCATAAAACAATAAAGGTGTTAGGTGCACCAGCATGTGTTTGGCTACGGCAGAGTAACACTCCTCTGTGCTGTAATATCTATAACCTGATTTGTGCATCTAACAGCATTTACCATGTATATATTATTTTCATTCAATATAGGTAATCTTTTTACCGCAAATTACGCCATTCTCAGGAGCTTTCTTTCAGGACTTTCAGAAATCCACAAAAAGAAAAAATGAAAAGCTTCAGTCAGCCTCGGGCGAATGCATCCGACTCTAATTTAACGTGTGAGATATTTAATGCGGCTCGCAGTTATAAATCCGGCCCTAATTTACTGACATCTCTGTTTTGGAGGAGAGCTATCTCTTGTGCGTCTCACTTCTGTCTTCCCGAAGAACATCCATAATGGGAGATTTTCATTATTGTTATTACTTTATTATGTTCTGTTTTTTTTTGTTGCCTCATTCATAACGTGCTCTTCATTGTCTCGGCTCTCTCTCACTGTGTAAGTGATGGATTTGGGAACCAACTAAAGAATGGCACAGTCCCTAGAGCAGGAGTGTCTAATCTTACCCTAAAAGGGCCGGTGTGCGTGCAGGTTTTACCCTAAAAGGTCCGGTGTGGGTGCAGGTTTTACCCTAAAAGGTCCGGTGTGGGTGCAGGTTTTACCCTAAAAGGTCCGGTGTGGGTGCAGGTTTTACCCTAAAAGGTCCGGTGTGCGTGCAGGTTTTACCCTAAAAGGTCCGGTGTGGGTGCAGGTTTTACCCTAAAAAGGGCCGGTGTGCGTGCAGGTTTTACCCTAAAAGGTCCGGTGTGGGTGCAGGTTTTACCCTAAAAGGGCCGGTGTGGGTGCAGGTTTTACCCTAAAAGGTCCGGTGTGGGTGCAGGTTTTACCCTAAAAGGTCCGGTGTGGGTGCAGGTTTTACCCTAAAAGGTCCGGTGTGGGTGCAGGTTTTACCCTAAAAGGTCCGGTGTGGGTGCAGGTTTTACCCTAAAAGGTCCGGTGTGGGTGCAGGTTTTACCCTAAAAGGGCCGGTGTGCGTGCAGGTTTTACCCTAAAAGGTCCGGTGTGGGTGCAGGTTTTACCCTAAAAGGGCCGATGTGGGTGCACCTTTTTGTTTTAGCCCAGCACTACGACACCTGATTCTACTTATCAAGGTCTTGATTAGACACCATGATTAGTTGATTAGTTGAATCGGTGTTGTAGTGCTGGGCTAAAATAAAAACCTGCACCCACACCGGCCCTTTTAGGGTAAAACCTGCACCCACACCGGCCCTTTTAGGGTAAAACCTGCACCCACACCGGCCCTTTTCGGATAAAACCTGCACCCACACCGGCCCTTTACGGATAAGATCGGACATGTACTGGAGGGACCATCACATACAGCGGCAGGTTGGATTCAATCTACGTTCTCCCTTTAACTCGCAATGAAATGCTGAGTGATAGCTTGTTAGCAGTGTGGAAAATTAACTTTGGCACTTGCTGTACTCTGCAAACGGTGTTCATAAATTTCTTTTAAAAAAGATGAATGTTTTGGAGAGAGTGCGGTCTGATTGGTTGGTTTGTCGACAGGGCGGGTCATTCGACGTGGCTGATAGGATGTTCCACTCTGTGAAGAAAGAGTGGGAGTCGGCCTCCAGGGACAACATGAGTGATGTCCGGGAGCTCATTCCCGAGTTCTACTACCTGCCGGACTTCCTGGTCAACTCCAACAACTTTGAGCTGGGTAAGCCCCTACCTCCTTCTCTGGGCCCTTCTCCATGAAAACAGAGGTCGGTATTAAAAAAAGATCTCCAGCCAAATACCAGTATTTAATATTCTGGTTCTCACCTGTTCAAAAGGTTAAAGCGGAGATGGACAACGAGGGCCGTTTCCGTTTCTGTTTTTTTTGCCAACTTCTGCCCTTAATTAGTGAATTGGCCCTAACGTTGACACCATCTGACATTTTAGTTACATTTCTTTATATGCACATGAATGACAGCCGAAGACTGTTTATGTGTCCCTATATGAAATGTGTTACTGTGCTCTAATCTACCAGTGAACCAGTGTTGGTGTATACAGCCAATTAGCTCATTTAGCCAGGGAACATAAACCTGCATACACACACCCTGGGTTTCAGATAAGCATTTGATCCAGATTTGTTGTGTCCAGTCCCAAGTAAATCATTCTGCCTGGTGGTTTGAGCCATTCCAGGACTTACTAGAGGCAGGTGAGCGTATTAAGTGGGAGGTGAAGCCAAGCAGGAAGTGATGAAATCGCCTGCCATCGCTCTCTCGCGCCTCATGATCGGTCGCTTGTGTGCGTGTCTTCTGTTTTTAAAACTCTGCGTTCATTAAATTATCTTGATGGTATACTATTGGAAATCCCCACACAGAAATAATTAACGCGTTCTCAATGAGAGAACTATGGAACGGGGAAATAAAATTTCAAATGGGGGACAATTTACGCGTCTGATTTTTATTTCCCCGTCGCTTTGCCCGCTCGCCTTGCATCGCCACGTATCCCATCATGCCTTGCAGATGCGAGGAATCGCCCCTCGTTGGAATTGAATGGGGTCGATGTAATCACCTGAGAAATTAGCATGACGTCGCTTTCTGTGTGGCTTCAGCTTAAGAAGCACGTAAGAATACGCTGTGATGAGAACAGGCCGTTGTGCACATCTAGAGCGATGTCCAGCGCTGTGTCAAGCCAGGACAAGGGTCACTGCCTCCAAATGACCTGGCACGCTGTTCCACACATCGACAACTCTCTGTAAAAAAATTATAATAAATGAATAACCAAAAAATACTTCCTGATGTCGGTGTGGAACCATGACCCTTGTCCCGCTGTCATGCGGAAGGGATGAACAGTGGGTGGACTCGTTTTGACCGTTATCCCAGCATCATGCGGTTTTGTGCAAAATGAATGTAGAATGCGCCCATACGGTCATGGTCAGGAGGCCTCCCATACGGTCATGGTCAGGAGGCCTCCCATACGGTCATGGTCAGGAGGCCTCCCATACAGTCATGGCTGGTCAGGAGGCCTCCCATACGGTCATGGTCAGGAGGCCTCCCATACGGTCATGGTCAGGAGGCCTCCCATATGGTCATGGTCAGGAGGCCTCCCATACGGTCATGGTCAGGAGGCCTCCCATACGGTCATGGCTGGTCAGGAGGCCTCCCGTTCGGTCATGGTCAGGAGGCCTCCCATACGGTCATGGTCAGGAGGCCTCCCATATGGTCATGGTCAGGAGGCCTCCCATACGGTCATGGTCAGGAGGCCTCCCGTTCGGTCATGGCTGGTCAGGAGGCCTCCCGCTTGCAAGACGAGTCCACCCAGTGTGTGACTCGCTGCTCTGATGCTCTGAGTAAAATCTGGAAGGGCTCAAACCGCTGGGCATTGGGAGTGCTGTTTCTGTCCCTGTTGAGTTTTTCATGCCCTGTGTCCCTCGCTCAAGGTCGCATGCAAGACGGCACCCCGCTCGGAGACGTCGTTCTGCCCCCGTGGGCGAAAGGGGACCCCCAGGAATTCATCCGGATACACCGGGAGGTCAGTGACTATTACTCAAATCTGGCCCTCGAGGTATACTACGAAGCAGGATTACAGAGTTAGCTGGATAACTGCACTGAGTAAGAGAAGCAGGATTACGGAGTTAGCTGGATAACTGCACTGAGTAAGAGAAGCAGGATTACGGAGTTAGCTGGATAGCTGCACCGAGTAAGAGAAGCAGGATTCCTGAGTTAGCTGGATAACTGCACTGAGTAAGAGAAGCAGGTTTGGGTAGGTGGGTGGATGGATGGATGGGTGGGTGGATGGATGGATGGATGGATGGGTAGATGGGTGGGTGGGTGATTGGATTGCTGGCCTAGAGGACTGGATTTGACTTTCCCTGCAATACACCTTTCCCCCGTCCTGCAGCTACATAAATAAGAATAAGCAGCTTCTAGCACAGCTAATGGAATAATGGATCTCCACAAATAGAAGCCTCTTCAGATTTTGAACAAAAGGTGTATGTGTGGCAAGAGGAAAATCATATTTAAACCCAACTGGCCCTTACCCCTGCCGGACAGTGAGGGAATCATATTTAAACCCAACTGGCCCTTACCCGGCCGGACAGTGAGGGAATCATATTTAAACCCAACTGGCCCTTACCCCGGCCGGACAGTGAGGGAATCATATTTAAACCCAACTGGCCCTTACCCGGCCGGACAGTGAGGGAATCATATTTAAACCCAACTGGCCCTTACCCCGGCCGGACAGTGAGGGAATCATATTTAAACCCAACTGGCCCTTACCCCGGCCGGACAGTGAGGGAATCATATTTAAACCCAACTGGCCCTTACTCGGCCGGACAGTGAGGGAATCATATTTAAACCCAACTGGCCCTTACCCCGGCCGGACAGTGAGGGAATCATATTTAAACCCAACTGGCCCTTACCCCGGCCGGACAGTGAGGGAATCATATTTAAACCCAACTGGCCCTTACCCCGGCCGGACAGTGAGGGAATCATATTTAAACCCAACTGGCCCTTACCCCTGCCGGACAGTGAGGGACATGTTTGATCAAAGTGTTCCCGCCCTTTTTAATGATGTCATTAGAGGGGATTTATCCGTTCTTCAAAACATTTTTAGTACTGTATAAATTATATAAATAAATGAATAAATAATATTGTGATAGTCATGTATCAACCAGCTCTTGCAAAGCCAAAGTGATAAAAATAAGTCTTTACAGAATTATCTTAGAGCATATAGAATAAGGCTGGGATGCAGTGCGTCACAGAGCGGGAACACGGGTGATATGGTTTCAGCCTTCTCTGCCGCGGGATTGATACTGTGCATATTTACTAATCATCGTCATCCCTGTTATACGTCCGCAGTTCGCATTTATGTCCCTGGCTCGGTTTGTGCGCCAATCGCAGAAAGTTGTGAAACTCCCGTCTGCCCCCCCCCCCCCTGTTATTTTATATTTCGGAGATAATAACAGCTCGTTGTGCTCATCAAGGAGGCCCATTACTCTGTTTAACGCCGCCGTCGCCGTGCGATAACGGCCCCAATTCAGTGCGAGAGCACAATATCTGCAGTCTGTGGTAACTCCATTACCGCTGCCTGCTGCTTATTGGAATGAATGGCTCCTTTCTCAGCGCCGTTAGCCTGGAGGTCTTTACGTCACGGGCCTTTTATCAGCGCACAATCTCCCCAGCGATATCGGCTCCCTTTGCAATTGGCGGCGGCGGCCATTTTGTGTGTCTACGTCTTTTCATATGCAAATGGGTCCACGGAGAGCGCGAGGGCAGTTCTCACAGAGGTTTCTTGTACCCCGGGGGTTTTTGGGGCGACGTGTCGCCCCTTTTCTCGGGGGAATGAAAGAAGTTCCGCACGTTTCTAAGGGAGCGTTTAGCGCGATGGACGAATGTGTGTGAGCTCTGCGAAAGAGTGTGTGAAAAGAGTGTGTGAGCTGAACACATCCAGACAGCCCGTCTGACCACCCATTTACTGTCTGTCTGTCACCAGCATGGAGTATATATATATATACTTACTATGTTACTTAATAATAGTAATATTAATTTTAATAATTATAGTAATCATTATCATCATCCTTGTCTTCATCGTCATCATCATCAGACATTGTATTTATGAAGTAGTTTTCATATACCCAAAATTCTGTGTACATTATTATATATTTCAGATGCATTATTATTAACAATGATAATCATAATGCCTTTAATAATATTAGAAATGTTAAGATGATTATTGTTATTTTTCTGTTTATTTGTGTCACACCTTTCATACAGCTGAGCTCAAAGTGAAACACGGTTAATTTAAAAAAAGAAAATACTTTACCAAATAAAAGTAAAACACAAAAATTGGATAAAAATAGTAAGTGGAAAAAGAGTGTTAAATTAATTATAAAAACTTAAAATAATTATTTTTCAGTTGAGCCTTATTATGAACAGCTGATGAAGCTTCTATTATTTTTGTCGGAAGAAAAAAAAAGGTTCCAAAACTGAATTGGCTGAGTCCACTTACCACTTATAGAATCTGTGTTTTTATTGACACTCCGTTAACTGGACTTTTAGCTAAATAATTATGTTGTTAATCTAGCCAGTTTGTGCAGGTTAATAATCGTGCAGATTATTTTTTGCCATATCCAGTCAAGTAAGTATAAATAAAGTTTAGTGCTTACCAAACACTGCCATGTCCTTTTTAATGCTTCATGACCCAAGTCCCCTGCTATCTAGTGTTTATACCAAATAGGATTGTATCAACACCATTTCTGTGGGTAATTTTACTTTGGCTGTTATGGGGGGTAAACCTGCCCCAGGGATTTGAAAGCCGCAGTTAAACACTAACAAAGCACATAATTACAAAGAAGAACAATGGAAAAAGCTCTGCATCTCATGGAGAGCGCAGACGGTACCACATCCCACCCATTTACATTTGACATGTTTAAAGTAGGGATGTGATTTTATTTTTATTTTTTTACATTTTTGATTGTTCCACATTAATCAGGAAATGCAGATTCTTCAGGTGCTAAATGTCTCTACCGGAGACATAACAAGCACAAACACCCAGAGCTTTCTCTCTCTGACGACTGACAGCAGTAATAAAGAGAAATACTAGCAGCCCCAGAGATATTGAAGTGTCTGAAAATCAGTATTTACTTGGAATAATAAGTAATTAACTTATTATTAAACAATCCGATTATTTAACTAAAGAGTTGATCACCAACTAATCGTAGGTAAACATTGATCACATTTTAATGTGAAGTTTTGACATTTTAAATACGTAATGCTGTCTCTGTTATTCTGGATACAGGAGCATCTTTTCATAGCTACTGTTATCCAGCTAAATCGATTTATTTTTATTTTATTCGTTTTTTTTATTTCGAACATGTTAAAAAATATATATATCGGTAAAAATATGATACTGGAGAGATTTTTTAAAGTGATTTTCATTTGTTGTAAATTCTCGATTTTTACCCATTAATAGGACACGAAAATGTATACATTTTCGTGTCCTGTTAATGGGTAAAAATCGAAAATTTACAACAGTTCAAGAAAGTCTGGCCCATGAGTTTGTTATGTATTACATGGCTATATGAAGTACCACATACAAGTAAAACTTTCCCATAAAGTAAACACAAGACACTTTGGTAAACAAATGAAAATCACTTGAAAAAATCTCTCCAGTATCATATTTTTACCTATACATATATCAGTAAGAAAAACAAACCAAGAATAACCAATAAAATTAACAACAAACAAACTCACAATAAACAACATAAATAAATATTTCATGTCCAAAAAGGAGTAGAATACTGAATATTTATTAAGTCCCACCCCCAACCTTTTTTTTAAAATTTTTTTGTCAATAAACTTTGTTAAACATAAATAATCCAGCTTTCTGCCCGGTATTCACCATACACCGCTCAATCAAATCAATCAAGTCAGACAACTTCCAACAACTCAACCAGATTGGTGGCATGTAATTTTAAGGAAACAAGTCTAGGCTTCAAGTCAGCAGCACTTGAGTGAATCGTAAAAGAAAAACACCAACTGGGCCGCTGTTTGGACTGCATCAGACGGCTGGCCTTAACATGGCCGAGGGCAGGAGGTTACAAGCAGTCCTACAGCTTGTGCTTCATTCCAGGGAATATCATTGTAAAATTGCTTGAATAGGTTTAAGGTTTCCTGATTAATCTACCAATTAAATCCACTAATATAAAAAAATATTAACCAACTCATTTTATAACCCTAGAGTTTATTGATTTATCAGGAAAAATCTGATTCCTTTAAAGACTGAGACAACGTTTTTGTTCATTTTAAATTGGTGGTTTAAATTGAGTTCTTTGCATGAAAAACGAGTGTCGTTACAGGCACTGGAGAGCGACTACGTCAGCTCACAGCTCCATCTCTGGATCGACCTGATCTTCGGCTGCAAGCAACAGGGCCAGGCGGCGGTGGACGCCGTGAACACCTTCCACCCCTACTTTTACGCCGAGACGCTGGACACAGACAGCCTGAGAGACCCCCTGAAGAAGACCACCATTCTGGGGTTCATCAGTAACTTTGGACAGATACCCAGACAGGTACCAAACCCCTGTACATCCATACATCCATACTCTGTACATGATCAAGTGTAATTCTACCATAGCTTTGTACATCCATACTCTGTACATGATCAAGTGTAATTCTACAATAGCTCTGTACATCCATACATCCATACTCTGTACACAATCCAGTGTAATTCTACCATAGCTCTGTACATCCATACATCCATACTCTGTACATGATCAAGTGTAATTCTACAATAGCTCTGTACATCCATACATCCATACTCTGTACATGATCAAGTGTAATTCTACCATAGCTCTGTACATCCATACATCCATACTCTGTACATGATCAAGTGTAATTCTACCATAGCTCTGTACATCCATACATCCATACTCTGTACATGATCAAGTGCAATTCTACCATAGCTCTGTACATCCGTACATCCATACTCTGTACATGATCAAGTGTAATTCTACAATATCTCTGTACATCCATACATCCATACTCTGTACATGATCAAGTGTAATTCTACCATAGCTCTGTACATCCATACATCCATACTCTGTACATGATCAAGTGTAATTATACAATAGCTCTGTACATCCATACATCCATACTCTGTACACAATCCAGTGTAATTCTACCATAGCTCTGTACATCCATACATCCATACTCTGTACATGATCAAGTGTAATTCTACAATAGCTCTGTACATCCATACATCCATACTCTGTACATGATCAAGTGTAATTCTACCATAGCTCTGTACATCCATACATCCATACATCCATACTCTGTACATGATCAAGTGTAATTCTACCATAGCTCTGTACATCCATACATCCATACTCTGTACACAATCCAGTGTAATTCTACCATAGCTCTGTACATCCATACATCCATACTCTGTACATGATCAAGTGTAATTCTACCATAGCTCTGTACATCCATACATCCATACTCTGTACATGATCAAGTGTAATTCTACCATAGCTCTGTACATCCATACATCCATACTCTGTACATGATCAAGTGTAATTCTACCATAGCTCTGTACATCCATACATCCATACTCTGTACACAATCCAGTGTAATTCTACCATAGCTCTGTACATCCATACATCCATACTCTGTACATGATCAAGTGTAATTCTACCATAGCTCTGTACATCCATACATCCATACTCTGTACATGATCAAGTGTAATTCTACCATAGCTCTGTCCATCCATACATCCATATTCTGTACATGATCAAGTGTAATTCTACCATAGCTCTGTACATCCATACATCCATACTCTGTACACAATCCAGTGTAATTCTACCATAGCTCTGTACATCCATACATCCATACTCTGTACATGATCAAGTGCAATTCATCTTTCAATTTTCCACTTTGCATTTGGATTTTCTCCTTGTGGTGGTATTAAATAGCAGGTATTTAAATAGTATTTATGAACTTGTGTGTATTCACCTTTAATTGTTTAATGCACTGTAAGTATTTCAGTAACGGGTATAGCCATATTTCAGTAACGAGTATATATTAAATTAAAAGCCATATTATAATGATGCAGGAAGAATAAAAATTCTTCATGTTCATCTTTGTCCTCTTCATCTTCCAATTAGAATTTGTTATTTTCTATTTATGCTTTTCTGTGTTTTATATGTTATTATTATGTAATTGATGGTGGTGAGTTTGTTTGTGTGATTAATGACACAGTGTCAGTAACTAAAAGACGTGCTGATCTCTCCACAGCTCTTTACAAAGCCCCACCCATCGCGGAACAGCCACAAGAACACATCGGGGAAGGATCAGTCAGGGAACAGCCTCCTTCTGCCCTTCTTCTATCAGCTGGACAAGCTGAAGCCTTCCGTCCAGCCTCTTAAAGGTGCAGAGACCCCATTCCTTCTCATTAATCACGAATACGTCTTCTTTCTGTCAAATACATGTTCTTTCTGTCAAATACATGTTCTTTCTGTCAGACCCTAAATGTGTCAATCAGAGGCAGAGTACTTAGGGGAAGGGCACACACACACACACACACACACACACACACACGCACACGCACACGCACACACGCAGACACACATGCACATACACACGCACATGCACACACACACGCAGACACACATGCACATACACACACACATGCAGACACACACACACACAGAGGCACACACGCACATACACACACACACATGCACACACAAACACACACATGCACATACACACACGCACACACACACACACACACACACACACACACACACACACACACACACACACACACACACACACACACACACATACATACATACATACATACATACACGCATACACACACACACACACACATACATACATACATACATACATACATACATACATACATACACGCATACACACACACACACACACACACACACACACACACATACATACATACATACATACATACATACACGCATACACACACACACACATACATACATACATACATACATACATACATACATACATACATACATACACGCATACACACACACACACACACACACACACACACACACACACACACATACATACATACACGCATACACACACACACACATACATACATACATACATACATACATACATACATACATACATACATACACACACACACACATACCACACACACACCTACACAAATCAAGAGCTTTTGCATCCTCTGACAGCTGCTAGCAGGAGATCATTTCCAGTTGCCTCGCCGGCATGCAGAGTATGAAAATTAGTATTTACTGAAAGATCAGGTAAAAGCACATCCCTGAGGGGGCGTATACGCCCGCTTCACCTCCTAAGATCCCCTCCTAGCATCGCTGCAAATGGGCCCTAGCTTCATCACTTTCTGTCGCCTTTTTTATTATTATTATTATATTTTTTTTATCCTATTCTTCAATTACTGTGTGTAAGACGGGGCCAGGTCCGCGGGGAGCAATAGAAAGGCCGGGGAAGATGCTGGCTAGACTCTTCACCGGATCATTTTCCCAGGCCAGGAGGAGAAGGGGCTGCCTGTTTGTTAGGCCTCTAGTGAGGATTATTTAATAATCTGAATATCCCAAAAGGGTCTCTCAGGAAAATGAGATGAATTTCCTGCGCCTCCTCCGTGCATATTGCATTTCCGTTTGTCATTTGATCAATAAATAAATAAAGATAAATTGGACTGTGAATATTACGGTTCATGCAAAAAATGTCTCCCTGAGAAACGTTCCGGGGACTGTGGCGGTAAACTCTTCAGCGAGGAGAGGAGCGATCTCTCTGCGCATCTGCGTGGCTACGCCAATTACGGCTACGTGCGTGCGTACGGCCGCGGGCCCTCTGTGTTATTCAGGCTCAAAGCGCTGTGCTCTGATATTTAAATTAAAGGACACAGTCGGATTAAATGTCTAAGATAGTGGATGCCGCTGGACCACGCCGTGAACGATCACAGGATGTTAATCTGCAGGTTTCTGTTCATTTCTAAATTGGATTGGATTGTGAAATTAAACTAATTCTGTGTAGAAATGGTGAATAGTTATACACATAGGCCCTGATATATTAAGGCCTTTAGCTTGTACAAAACCTTTTAGTACACACAAAACTAATAACACAACCAATGATTGGTTCCAATCAAATACCATGACCAATCAATGGTCATGTTATTAGTTTTGCGTTTGCTAAAATGTTTTGCACGTGCAATCAGGCCCATAGTGTTCAGAATGAACCCCTGAGAAAAGCGTTTAATGAGATGTACAGAGCAGACATAAATTATATGTGTTTGGAATGTCCAACCAGAAAATCCTTGTTTTGTGTGTTTTTAGTTTTGGGTTGAAATGGCGTTGACAGGTATTTTGAACTTCAGTTCTCTGCTGTCTGGGTTGTTTGGGTTGAAATGAGACCTGGTGTTTTGGGATTGGCTGTTTTAAAGCTCTCTGCTCTCTGATCCTAGAGCTCATTCGTGGGCCTGTGGGACACATTGTTTGCGGAGAGAAGGAAATTGTGGTCGTGGAGAAAAACAAGCTTCTCATTCCTCCACTCTGGAACTATTTTTTTTCCTGGGGTTTCCACGACAACACCTGTGCCTACGGAAACTACTCCACTGAAAAGGTTTGTATGGCTGCTAGAACACCTGGGATCAGGAGTTGATTATCTTGTTTGTACATAGAGCACCTGTATCAGGGGTTGTTTATCTGGTTTGTACATAGAGCACCTTGGATGAGGAGTTGTTTATCTGATTTGTTCATAGAGCACCTGTATCAGGAGTTGATTATCTGGTTTGTACATAGAGCACCTGTATGAGGAGTTGATTATCTGGTTTGTTCATGGAGCACATTTGATGTTGAGTTGATGGTCTCATTTGTACATAGAGCACCTGTATCAGGAGTTGATTATCTGGTTTGTACATTGAGCACCTGTATCAGGAGTTGATTATCTGGTTTGTACATAGAGCACCTGTATCAGGAGTTGCTAATCTGGTTTGTTCATAGAGCACATTTGATGTTGAGTTGATGGTCTGATTTGTACATAGAGCACCTGTATCAGGAGTTGATTATCTGGTTTGTACATTGAGCACCTGTATCAGGAGTTGATTATCTGGTTTGTACATAGAGCACCTGTATCAGGAGTTGATTATCTGGTTTGTACATAGAGCACCTTGGACAAGGAGTTGATTATCTGGTTTGCACATAGAGCACCTGTATCAGGAGTTGATTATCTGGTTTGTACATAGAGCACCTGTATCAGGAGTTGATTATCTGGTTTGTACATAGAGCACCTTGGACAAGGAGTTGATTATCTGGTTTGTACATAGAGCACCTGTATCAGGAGTTGATTATCTGGTTTGTACATAGAGCACCTGTATCAGGAGTTGCTAATCTGGTTTGTTCATAGAGCACATTTGATGTTGAGTTGATGGTCTGATTTCTACATAGAGCACCTGTATCAGGAGTTGATTATCTGGTTTGTACATAGAGCATCTGTATCCGGAGTTGATTATCTGGTTTGTACATAGAGCACCTGTATCAGGAGTTGATTATCTGGTTTGTACATAGAGCATCTGTATCCGGAGTTGATTATCTGGTCTGTACATAGAGCACCTGTATCAGGAGTTGATTATCTGGTTTGTACATAGAGCACCTGTATCAGGAGTTGATTATCTGGTTTGTACATAGAGATTCTGTGTTGAGGCTGATATTTCCCCCTGTGGCAGAGCTTTGCAGTGTGTGAGAGCCCCTCAGATTGGGGGGTGAGCCTGTGTGCAGCCTGCCCCCACCCGAGCACCATCATCACCGGAGGAGCCAGCTCCGTGCTGTGTGTGTGGGACGTCTCCTTAGGCAAAGACAAGCTTCACCACATGAGACTCAGACAGGTGAGGGTGCTGTGTCCAAAATGCAATAGACTGCACATGCAAATCCTTGTGTGTGTGTGTGTGTGTGTGTGTGTGTGTGTGTGTGTATACATATCAGGGCTGTGGTCAATTTGTGTTCAGTTCAGGAAATACATTCAAATTCTGTTCATGAATTGATCAATGTTAATGTTAATTGATAATGTTCTCTGGTGAGTTTTCATTAATGGAATTTGACCTGAACCCTCTATCTGCTGTTCCCAGGATTATCTTTGTCACGATTAGTTACAATACGGCAGGCGTGTTATTTCTACGCCATATTTTTTTTGCACATAAATCTTGAACATTGATATATTTTTATAGAAGTTTGCAATAAGCATTGGCTCCATATATCAGATATATAAAAGGATATTTTACAAACTCTTCCTTGCTCCTGTCATTATCTGTGATTAGTCTTCAACTGATCCAGAATGCAGCTGCCCGGCTTGTGTTCAACCTCCCGAAACTTTCCCATCTAACCCCCCTGCTGAGGTCACTCCACTGGCTGCCAGTTGCAGCCAGGATCAGGTTCAAAGTTCTGACCCTGGCCTACACTGCAGCCAATAGGACAGGCCCCGCCTACCTGCCGGACTTAATCCAGAACTATGTTCCTGCTCGACCACTTCGCTCTTCTACAGCAGGGCGACTGGCACTTCCCCCCCCTCCGTGTCAAAGGCTCTCGCTCGTCCCGACTGCGGAGTTTTTCCACCTTAGCTCCTCAGTGGTGGAATGAACTTCCCATTCCCCTACGTTCTACTCCAACCCTGCCTGCATTCCGTCGAGGCCTGAAGACACACCTCTTCAGACTCCACCTTGACTGATATTCTAACCTAGGAATATCAGTTCCCTGTGTTTACTAGTTCCCTGTGTTTTCCTGTCTGTTTATTATAGTTTATAATAGTATTTAGAATAGAAGTGTAGTATTGCTGATTTACCCACAGCTTACTGTGAACTACAGTCAACGTTCATTACTAGGGATAGCTGCTACATTATGGGAAGGATGTGCTTTGTCTTGTCTGTTCTGTAGTGATCTTGATGATGTCTGTGTATGCACTTATTGTACGTCGCTTTGGATAAAAGCGTCTGCTAAATGAATGTAATGTAATGTAATGTAATGTAGTGAGTTAGTCCTCAGCATGGCATGCTCAGCACTGATCCAGGATCGGTCATAATCCCCTGACTGTGGTCTGTCCCACCCAAGGCGCTGTACGGACACACGGACGCTGTTACGTGCGTGGAGGCTTCACAGGCGTATGGTGTGATAGTCAGCGGCTCCTGTGACCGAACCTGCATCCTCTGGGACCTGCAGGAGCTCAGCTACATCACCCAGCTACCGGGGCACGCTGCCGGCATCACCGCCCTGGCTATCAACGAGCTGACCGTAAGCCCCGCCCTCTAATGCTAGCCACACCCACATAAGCACTGAGCTGGCTATCAACGAGCTGACCATAAGCCCCGCCCTCTAAAGCTAGCCACACCCACACATGCACTGCGCTGGCTATCAACGAGCTGACCGTAAGCCCCGCCCTCTAAAGCTAGCCACACCCACACAAGCACTGCGCTGGCTATCAACGAGCTGACCGTAAGCCCTGCCCTCTAATGCTAGCCACACCCACACAAGCACTGCGCTGGCTATCAACGAGCTGACTGTAAGCCCCGCCCTCTAAAGCTAGCCACACCCACACAAGCACTGCGCTGGCTATCAACGAGCTGACCGTAAGCCCCGCCCTCTAAAGCTAGCCACACCCACAGAAGCACTGCGCTGGCTATCAACGAGCTGACCGCAAGCCCCGCCTTCTAAAGCTAGCCACACCCACACAAGCACAGTGCTGGCTATCAACGAGCTGACCGCAAGCCCCGCCTTCTAAAGCTAGCCACACCCACACAAGCACTGCGCTGGCTATCAACGAGCTGACCATAAGCCCCGCCCTCTAAAGCTAGCCACACCCAGACAAGCACAGCGCTGGCTATCAACGAGCTGACCGTAAGCCCCGCCCTCTAAAGCTAGCTACACCCACACAAGCACTGCGCTGGCTATCAACGAGCTGACCCTAAGCCCTGTCCTCTACAGCTAGCCACACCCTCTAAAGCTAGCCACACCCACACAAGCACTGTGCTGGCCATCAACGAGCTGACTGTAAGCCCCGCCCTCTAAAGCTAGCCACACCCACACAAGCACTGCACTGGCTATCAACAAGCTGACCCTAAGCTCCACCCTCTAATGCTAGCCACACCCACACAAGCACTGTGCTGGCTATCAACGAGCTGACCCTAAGCCCCACCCTCTAATGCTAGCCACACCCACACAAGCACTGTGCTGGCTATCAACGAGCTGACCGTAAGCCCCGCCCTCTAATGCTAGCCACACCCACACAAGCACTGTGCTGGCTATCGAGCTGACCGTAAGCCCCGCCCTCTAATGCTATCTCCTCCCTCTCTAATGCTATCTCCTCCCTCTAATGCTAGCCACACCTTCTCCTATTAGCCTCCATCATGTGTGAACTCCTGCTTGCATGCTTAGACCTGTGAAAGACCTGTTTATGTTTTTACATATTGCAATGCGGTGGGTGAAAGGCTGTTTGTGTGTTGTGGTCTGTAAAAGGCTGTTTGTGTGTTGAGATCTGTAAAAGGCTGTTTGTGTGTTGTGGTCTGTAAAAGGCTGTTTGTGTGTTGAGATCTGTAAAAGGCTGTTTGTGTGTTGAGATCTGTAAAAGGCTGTTTGTGTGTTGAGGTCTGTAAAAGGCTGTTTGTGTGTTGAGATCTGTAAAAGGCTGTTTGCGTGTTGAGATCTGTAAAAGGCTGTTTGTGTGTTGAGATCTGTGAGAGGCTGTTTGCGTGTTGAGATCTGTGAGAGGCTGTTAGCGTGTTGAGATCTGTGAGAGGCTGTTTGTGTGTTGAGATCTGTAAAAGGCTGTTTTGGCGTGTTGAGATCTGTAAAAAGGCTGTTTTGGCATGTTGAGATCTGTAAAAAGGCTGTTTTGGCATGTTGAGGTCTGTAAAAGGCTGTTTGTGTGTTGAGATCTGTAAAAGGCTGTTTGCGTGTTGAGATCTGTAAAAGGCTGTTTGTTGAGATCTGTGAGAGGCTGTTTGCGTGTTGAGATCTGTGAGAGGCTGTTAGCGTGTTGAGATCTGTGAGAGGCTGTTTGTGTGTTGAGATCTGTAAAAGGCTGTTTTGGCGTGTTGAGATCTGTAAAAAGGCTGTTTTGGCATGTTGAGATCTGTAAAAAGGCTGTTTTGGCATGTTGAGATCTGTAAAAGGCTGTTTTAGCGTGTTGAGATCTGTAAAAGGCGGTTTTAGCGTGTTGAGATCTGTAAAAGGCTGTTTTGGCATGTTGAGATCTGTAAAAGGCTATTTTGGCGTGTTGAGATCTGTAAAAGGCTGTTTTAGTGTGTTGAGATCTGTAAAAGGCTGTTTTGGCGTGTTGAGATCTGTAAAAGGCTGTTTTGGCGTGTTGAGATCTGTAAAAGGCTGTTTTGGCGTGTTGAGATCTGTAAAAGGCTGTTTTAGCGTGTTGAGATCTGTAAAAGGCTGTTTTGGCATGTTGAGATCTGTAAAAGGCTGTTTTGGCATATTGAGATCTGTAAAAGGCTGTTTTGGCATGTTGAGATCTGTAAAAGGCTGTTTTAGCGTGTTGATATCTGTAAAAGGCTGTTTTGGCATGTTGAGATCTGTAAAAGGCTGTTTTAGCGTGTTGAGACCTGTAAAAGGCTGTTTTGGCTTGTTGAGATCTGTAAAAGGCTGTTTTGGCGTGTTGAGACCTGTAAAAAGGCTGTTTTGGCGTGCACAGGGAGAGATTGCATCGTGCGCGGGGCCACACCTGTACCTGTGGACCATGAAGGGTCAGCTGCTGTCCTGCATCGACACGTCCTTTGGGCCTGAGGGGGCGATCCTGTGCTGCTGCTTCACCCAGCTGCGCGAGTGGGACCCCCGTAACGTCGTGATCACAGGCTGCGCCGACGGCATCATCAGGGTGAGAAACCGCACAGTGTGATTTTACCTGTGTCACCTCACACTGTGATTTCACTTTACAGTCACCTCACAGCGTGATTTCAGTCACCTCAGTGTGATTTTTCATGATTTTTTCCACAATAATCAGGAACCACTGGTTTTCAGATTGTAAACGTCTTTGGGGCCGCTAGTATTTGTCTTTAACTCTAATCAGCTGTCAGAGAGCGAATGAAGCTCTAGATGTGTGCACTTTTGACACACCCAAGTCCTCTGCCTCTGGTTCAGTCGGTTAGGATCTAAAAAATCAGTTTTTTTTGGTTAATAGGAGAAAAAAAAACTTGGGTTTGCATGGAGCATTCGCAAAAATTGGGGTGGGGTGGGGGGGGTCAATTATGTCTGTTTATGGGAGACAGATCATTCAGGCAAACCCACTTATATGCGAACACTACAAGTTTTACAGTTAGGGCACGGAGAACATGGCAAATGCTTACGTAAACATTTTGAGAGAAAAGTTTTTGTGTATATCACAATCAATGAGACGAGATGGAACACTCGCTTAAGACGAGGAGGAACATTTGGGGCGGAATAATGAGGATTTCGGCACACGGGCTCTTTTAAATTACAACGGCATCGCCGGGTCAAGTTTAGACATCGAACGCATTCATAATGCCATACGCTCCATTTTACCAGATGGTTATTAAATCAAAAAAACGCTTTCTATATTAAGCATTGCAAGGATACCTGGCTCCCCACTCCTCCACAAGAGTTGATTTATGATTAGGTGCTAAATTATGTTTGATATTATTATTTTTCCCTCTCCCCTTGGTGTTTCCTGTACAGATATGGAAGACGGAGTATACGAGCGCACAATTGCCTTCACATGAAGAGGGGCCGCAGTCTCTGGGGCAAGAGAATGCCGGTAACACTAATAACACGCCTCACCCCGACTGCAGCCTGGGACCCTGGTTAAAATCTACACCCCCCCCCCCCCCCCCCCCGCTACATCACGGCCTCTTTCGGGCTTGTCGCTTTCTCCTCCGGCTCCACACACAGTACCAGTGTGACCCGTCTCAAGCTGTTTAAAATCGTCTGACCGTGAGAAATAAGCCTTAAATACGGTCCGTACAGATGCGGCTTTTCACTTAGCTTTGGAAAAACAAATGCAGGTCATTGATTAAATAAGAATTTAGGTATTGCTATATGTACATAATTGAGTAAGAATTGTTATAGGTACATTTTATTTATTTATATATATATATATATAGGAAAGGTAATTTTTTTTTATATACAAGGGGTACATGAAATAAGAACGGGGGGACAATCCTCCTTCATCAGTGTTCCATAAAAATGAAATTATGGGGAATATGAGCGTTAAGCGTTGTGGTGATTTTGAAGTGCTCAGCTGGAAGTTTGACTGTGTGACTGATCCAGATAAAAGTTGATAATGTTTGTGCCAGTCGCTGGGAAGGCATTAGGCACTCGCTGCAAGGAATTATGGGGAAAGTTATTAAACATACAGCCAGTAAACACTGATGAGCAATTCTGCTGAACTAGGCATGCAATTTAGAAAGCAATAATACCCAAATCCAATTTAGCGCACATTGGTTACCGCCGAGCGTCAGCGTATATAAGTATCACAATGTACAAATTAAATTGGGACAACCCCTCTTGTAATGGTGAAGGCTTATATTAGATGTATTTTTCTCAATTTAACAACATGCTGACCATAAATAAAAACAGCTTCTAATTCTCCCTCTTCTGGGCTTTTTCAGACGCGGCAGGTAAGGACTGGGAGAGACACCTGGTCCTCTCTCAGGAGCTCAACCGCAGCCGGACCGTGTCCCGGAGGCGCTATAAAAATAACCCCGCTGTCACTGCCCTGGCCATATCCAGGTACAGTATCCGTGTGCGCACTGGGACCAGTGACCACATCATTCCCCATTTAGACAACGTTCCCTCCTGCCACAATATTCCCCACTGCTAGAACATTCCCCACTGCCACAACATTCCCCACTGCTAGAACATTCCCCACTGCCACAACATTCCCTACTGCCACAACATTCCCTACTGCCACAACATTCCCCACTGCCACAACATTCCCCACTGCTAGAACATTCCCCACTGCCACAATATTTCATACTGCTACAACATTCCCTACTGCCACAACATTCCCCACTGCCACAACATTCCCCACTGCCACAACATTCCCCACTGCCAGAACATTCCCCACTGCCAGAACATTCCCCACTGCTAGAACATTCCCCACTGCCACAATATTTCATACTGCTACAACATTCCCTACTGCTAGAACATTCACCACTTCCACAATATTTCCCACAGCTAGAACATTTCCTACTGCCACAACATTCCCCACTGCTTGAACATTCCCCACTTCCACAATATTCCCCACTGCCACAACATTCCCCACCGTCACATTCAGTATTACTGTAACAATTACTACAGTTTCAACATTCTCACTGCTACAACATTCCCTCCCGCCAAAACATTCCCCACTGCCACAAAGTCTCCTCTGCTAGAATGTTCCCATTACACACAAATAAGCGATAAGACTGCTCTCGTTATACTGCAGAAGTCCAGAAGAGGGCATTGTGTCTGAAACATATAAAGTTTGAACAGTTCTGAACATAAAGTTGACACTTATTTAAATTAAAATTATTATATGTGCTTAAATGGGTATAATTTTAAGTAAAATATTGTATCATATGACACGTGTGACACAAGTGATTTCTGTTAGTGCAAGGTTATAAAAATAGACATTTTATACATGTCTTTAAAGGTTGTATCAGCGATTTTGGGTGGAAACATAAATGATCACATTCATCTGATTTTTCCTCACGATCCGCTAGCTGCCCGCCCCATAAGCAGGCCGTCAAAAAACCGCGTCTCTGTAGGCAGCCTATGCTCCGAGATCGTACACAAAAACAATGGTACTACCAACTACTCAAAACCAAAATAAACAGTATTCCAACCAATCACAATGATCTGCACAAACGTGACGTCACTTCTGAAGCGAAATCCCAAACAAACATACTTATGAATAATTATGTTATGTTTTAAAAAATAGTGTTCAAGCATCCAGAATTATAACCACGTTAATAACGTTTGTAAGAAACCAAACCGTTTGTAAATCCGTCAAGATTTCAGCGAGATAAGAGTATTAGCGTTTGTGCAGATCATTGTGATTGGTTGGAATACTGTTTATTTTGGTTTTGAGTAGTTGGTAGTACCATTGTTTTTGTGTACGATCTCGGAGCATAGGCTGCCTACAGAGACGCGGTTTTTTGACGGCCTGCTTATGGGGCGGGCAGCTAGCGGATCGTGAGGAAAAATCAGATGAATGTGATCATTTATGTTTCCACCCAAAATCGCTGATACAACCTTTAAGTATTCAATGCATGTACTCGATGATTGTATAAGTGAGTAGTCATTCATTCATTATTTTACTCACATTGTCCATATAGGGTAAAATTCAAAGTGAATTTAAAATATATTCTTTCTTTGATGTTATATTTTGTCCAGTTTGTGAGTGAATGCTATAGTGTCACCATTGGGTGAGTATGGCTGTGTCTGCGCATTTCTGATGGCAGTTTGTTTAATCTGTGCTGTTGCAGGGATCATTGCGGTCTGTTTGTGGGAGATGCTTGGGGCAGGGTGTTCAGCTGGACCTATGAGGGGTAGGAACAGCAGACTACACACCCTACTGAAAATCTTCAAATGCTATGCACAACCGACTGAAAATCTCCAAATGCAACGCACACCCAACTAAAGATCTCCAAATGCAAAGCACACCCTGCTGAAAATCTCCAAATGCGAAGTACACCAACCTGAAAATCTCCAATTGTGATGCACTCCCTATTGAAAATCTCCAAATGTGTTGCACACCCTACTGAAAATCTCCAAATGCGATGCACACCCTACTGTAAATCTCCAAATGTGATGCACACCCTACTGAAAATCTCCAAATGCGATGCATACCCTACTGAATATCTCCAAATGCAATGCACTCCCAACTGAAAATCTCCAAATGCGATGCACTCCCTACTGGAAATCTCCAAATGCGATGCACTCCCTACTGAAAATCTCCAAATGCGCCATGCACCCTACTGAAAATATCCAAATGCAAAGCACACCCTACTGTAAATCTCCAAATGCAAAGCACACACTATTGAATATATCCTTTTTATTACCACTCTCAAAGCCCATTTTAAAGGCCTGCTCTGACATTGTAAATTTTGCTACCACTTTTAAAAGGCACAGGAGGATATTGAAACCCAGGGAAAATGACTGGGTTGGATGTACAGGTGCCAAGTATTTTTGAAACGCACCTCCGCTGTTTTTGGAGAAAGGTCAGCGTAAATTCAGGTTTAATTTTGCGTCCTCATGCCAACCGATAAAATACGTGTTTCACAGAAAAGAGCAAGTGTTTCACAGAAAAGAGGTTTGTAAACTTTTTGGGTGAGTGGGGGCAGGGCATGTAAACAATGTGGCACACTTCTTTAGACTCGTTCTGCAAAACTGGCAAAAGGAAAATGGATATTATTTAAGAGCTGAAAGACGCAGCCTCTCTGTAGTCTCTAGATCTCTGGAGGCTCAGGTCTCAGCGTTGCTGGAGCGCACCGGGGCCCACAGTCCTGTTTATTTTATAAACACTCTCTTGGCTGCCTCCCCAATCCTGCAGTCTCGTCATCATTTATTATTTTGACTGTAGATTTTGTTAGTAGTTTTTCCCCTGTGTTCCGTCTCCAGGTAATATATCCCATGGCTGAAGAAGGAACAGCGCCGTAGCCATAGCCGTAGCCGTAGGGTTAAGTCCTAACCACGTCCCCCGAGCAGCGGGTTTCTGCTCTGTGTTCTCACCAATTTTTTTTAATGACATGATTTTACTAAAAACTTCTGCTGATAATTAATTCTTGACTAATGACGTCACATGTTTTTCCAGACATGTATCAGCTGTTACAACATTAATGTCAATACAAAGTGTTCTATTTTGTGCTAGCGTGGCTGGCTTTTTGTATGTGTGTGCGTGTGCGTGTGGGTGTGCGCATGTCCGTGTGTGTGCGTCCGTGTGTGCGCGTGTGGGTGTGTGTGCGTCCGTGTGTGCGCGTGTGGGTGTGTGTGCGTCCGTGTGTGCGCGTGTGGGTGTGTGTGTGTCCGTGTGTGCGCCTGTGTGCGTGTGGGTGTTTGGGTGTGGGTGTGGGTGTGCGCGTGTGTGTGCACGGGCTTGTATATAATCTAGTCATACCTGCTGTTTTATTGAATGTACTGTAAATAAATTAATTAACTGTACTCTGTGGTATGGCTATTTTCAGTGTGTTCTCTGATATGATGAAGGAGGCAGTGACTGAGACCGTAGCACAGGGGCGGCCATGTTTAAAGCTTATGTCCTTTCAGTTCAGACAGGAGGCATTTTAAAAGCTGGACCAGCTCTACAAAGTTACTTAATAATGGCCCCAATAATCATCATTATCAATATCATCAATGCTGTCTGCATGTCTGTGACCAGCACACAATATTGATTTTATTAACAAAGAAATATGGAGACCATTTGTGGAGATTTTGAATGCAATTCTGTTGGAATATAGACTAGACAGTGCTGTGAACAAAATATAGGATTACTGGAAAGATAAGGACTTGACCTTTGACCTTTACGATCCAACATTCAGTGCCTGAATGTGATTATTTGCTGCCTGTTTTACAAAGTGAAGGACTTTTTTACATGGCCAATTTGAAGAATGTGGGGGGGAAAAAGAAAAAAAAAAGTTGTGTTTTTGGGTTTTTACAGAGAGCTACCCCGACATACCAGTGAGGTCAAAACACTCTGTTCTGGTTTAACTGTTTTTTTTATTTCAGACACCCTCTTGTCTGGATACCACATGCCTGCTGTAAGTAGTCTAGTATTCACAAAAACAACCACAAGAGCTGCTGACATCTCCTTTATATGCAGAAGCCCAGTAATTAAAGTCTTACGGGTGTCTTCCCTGATGTCATTTACAAAACAGGATTAAAAAATGACCGATGTCTGAGAAATTGGATGAAAATAATTGCATACAGATAATTTGAAAAGCATTTTATCTGTGTAGATCTAACCGTAATTATGCTTGGTAATACTGCGGTGATGGCGCTAAATCACATTCTGTTCTTGTATTCAATGGTTATGAAAAGATAAGAGGGTCATCGTGAGGTTATTGCTGTGACATGTTGAAGTTCAGAACTTTGGTTGGTCTGCTATTCATTTAAATGTTTTTCTGTTGACTACCCGTAGATTTCCACACAAAATGGTGAAGTCATATGGGTAAAAAAAAATCACTGGGTAATCTTCTGGCTGGAAATTTACTGTGTTTTTAACTTATTATAATTGTATTTTGTAAATTTTTATCTTGGGACCTACAGTATTTCAGATTGTGAGTATCCATAATTGTGCACATTTTGGATATTTTTTGTTTTCTTAAATACTGCTTCCAGAAGGGTGATTGGGCAACAACTCTGCACTGTATCATTTTGCTCTGATAATTAATAATCTTTCTGTATCATACAAGACACAGATTTTAGGTGGGACCCATGAGACGTTTATAGACCTGCATACCGTACATTGAGCTCTAAAACAAATTGATCAACTGAAGCAATTTAGCGCATTATCGTGCACTTGTAATAGCTGTGGGTTATCGTAAATTGTGTTTATATCCATTGTGATTGCCCTCAAAACAATTCATATCACATTTTTATTTATTATACAACTTTACTTCCCAATTGCATATTTTTATAATACAGTATATTGGATGAATAATATTTATTATGCAGTATATTTTTCCTTAGCCAAATAAGCCACCCAGCACCCCTATTTTTCAATGTGTCTATACCAATTGAATTTGCTATACTCATGTTTGTCATTAGGTCTAAATATTGGCCTCCCATGATGTGTAATTGTGGACTTACTGCACAATTTCAGAAATATTGTTTCTTGAGGAAATTCTGAAACACGTTGTTTGTCTAAATGTCATATAATCTAATAAGTGTAACTGGCAATGATTTGTTAAATTAGGACCAGCGCCTCGGTGTGAGCCAGTGTGAACAAATAGTTTCTTTGTTGTTGTTTTTATTAACGGCAAGCAGGCAGTCTGACGACCTTTTACTATTTTTACTCTCTTCAGATGGAGAAAGCAGAGAAGATGACGGATAGAGAAGGGATTAGAGCATATGAAGTCCCGCAGTGGGGATCAAACCATTAACCACAGGGATTAGTACATGGCTCGAGTCACAGTCGCCCTACGCACTGCACCTCATGCCATATTCTCTATGAAATCCTGGGGTTAGGAGACTATTATAAGAAAATATGTAGGTGTAATGTTTTCCACTGATAAATCCGACTGGCCGTTAAACTCTAAACTTTGGCCACGTAAAACCCTGGGAAATTTTGGTGGGATGCAGGTTAAGAGAACTTAAGCAGGAGTTGGCGAGTGCTGTAAGGTTACCTTATGGCTGTTGTGGTGCATATATTCTGCAGTGTACGTGCTGCTGGAGGTTTTCTGCAGAGCGGCATCACAAGCGTAATCTCCCCAGACGGGCTGGAGCTTGATTACAGAGAAAGGGGCGACTCCCTGTGTGCATGCTCCACCTGGCTCCTGGGGGAGAGAGCTAATCGTTGCTACACTCCCGGCTATGGTACGCACCGTTCCCTAATTACCCTCATTAAGACGTATGAGTCCTTCCAGAAAGGAATCACCGCCTGACTGATGGAGGCTGCAGTTGAAACATGAAACCGTAACGCAAACATTAAAATCAGCCCCTCGCGGTAAGGTCATTTTACGTCTAGCGCCTTTGTTTTGGACTGTAGGCCAGGATGTTAAACCATGTTGTTTTGGGGTACTCTTGTTGAAAATATCAAGTCCCCCCCCCCCCCCCCCCCTCTAGTTTTTCTCCCCCCGATTTCAAAAGGGCCAATCGGAGCCAAGGTCCACTCCCATTGGTGGAAGGTCCGCCGTTGAGTTGGACCCAGAGTAGAGGAGCTTCTTAGAGAAGTGGAGATACCCTACTGACTGATACCCTACTGACTGATACCCTACTGACTGATACCCTACTGACTGATACCCTGCTGACTGATACCCTACTGACTGATACCCTACTGACTGATACCCTACTGACTGATACCCTACTGACTGATACCCTACTGACTGATACCCTCCCCTAATGGGCATCTCTGTACTTTGGACAATGTCATCTATGGGATGCTCTGTGCAGTAGGCCTTTGTCTGTTTTGAAAAGACACCATCCATTTTCAGACAACCCCCCCCCCCCCTGTCTATCTTGGGTGGGTAATGGGGGGGGGTTATACTCTTTAGGAAAGGGTAGTAAAGCGTTCTTTGGCTTTTGTCATAGGGGAACCATTTTTAGTTCTTTATGGAACCCTTTATGGTAGGTGTGACTAGTGTGAAAGCTCCCAGATTTGACCATTTTGCCCGACAAAGAACCCTCGAACTAGACAGGGTTCCTCCGTGGGGAGACGGAGCCTTTTGGGACCCTTGCTTTCCGAGAGCATACAGGAGAGGGGAGAGCACCACGTCAGTGACTGCAGGTCAGTGGTCCCCAACCCTGTTCCTGGAGATCTACCGTCCTGTAGGTTTTAATTTCAACCCTAATTTGGCACACCTGATTCTACTAATTAGCAGCTCAATGAGGTCTAGAGCTGTAGAATGAGGTGTCTAGAGCTGTAGAATGAGGTGTGCTAGAGCTGTAGAATGAGGTGTGCTAGAGCTGTAGAATGAGGCGTGCTAGAGCTGTAGAATGAGGTGTCTAGAGCTGTAGAATGAGGTGTCTAGAGCTGTAGAATGAGGTGTGCTAGAGCTGTAGAATGAGGCGTGCTAGAGCTGTAGAATGAGGCCTGCTAGAGCTGTAGAATGAGGTGTCTAGAGCTGTAGAATGAGGCATGCTAGAGCTGTAGAATGAGGCGTGCTAGAGCTGTAGAATGAGGTGTGCTAGAGCTGTAGAATGAGGTGTCTAGAGCTGTAGAATGAGGTGTGCTAGAGCTGTAGAATGAGGCGTGTTAGAGCTGTAGAATGAGGCGTGTTAGAGCTGTAGAATGAGGCGTGCTAGAGCTGTAGAATGAGGTGTCTAGAGCTGTAGAATGAGGTGTCTAGAGCTGTAGAATGAGGCGTGTTAGAGCAGGAACAGGGGTGGGGACCACTGATTTAGAGGATTGTTGTGCTATGAATGCAAACGCTGTCTTTTATTCACACCCATATCTGGGGCTTAAAATGAAGGCGCATCCTACAATGTGTGTAAAAACAGGGGCATCATTGGAGACAAGGTTACCTCCAAGTGTTTAAAGGACCTCTGTAATGGGCGGGGATCAGAGTGGTAATTAGCGTTAGCCGTGCGAGAAGCCCTTTTCCCCCGGGAGGTCGTCCTTCAAACGGCGACAGGAGGCGATGTTGCCGCCTTAGCGTGCCTCCGGACCAATCGGGACGCCTTCCTCCGAGCGCGTGCGTTCGGGAGAAAGGGCAGACGCGGCTGGCGGTAAATACGCGCCGTGACCACGGCGACGAAGGGGAGGGCCGGCGTCTTTAACCTCTGCGCTCGCTGCTAATTGTGCTAAGTAGAGCCGCTTAATAGAGTGGAAAATGATCATCATATATCTCGCGGAAGAAGCGAGTGACCTTCTAAAAGACAACGGCCGCTCTCAGTTCTGATGCGCCCATGGTTTTTTTTTTTTTTTACGATATTAAATGTCAAACTGTTGGGCTCCTTCGAATAATTAAATCAAATAAATTATAGCACCTCGGCAGAACCATCTTGTAGTCTAACCCAATTATAATGCACTGTAAAGCTAATTATTAAGCATGATTACAATTAGTCTAATTTTTAATAAATGTAACCATTAGCAGGTTCATTGCAGTCGGTGGCGACGCTGCCTGGTTGGGTGGGGGGGGAGGGTGGGGGTGGTTGGGGAGGAGGGGACTGTACACTCGATGTTCTGTACAATTCACTATTAGATCCTCAAATACAACATCAGTAATAATAGCAGCTTCTCCGCTTCTTTTAGCCTTATGATTGGTCGGACATTTACAAGGAGAATGAATGTGGAACCCATAACATTTTACAGACTATTCATCACAATGAAGATTCATAATCTCATATACTGTATGTTTGCAATCCTTACAAAGTAGGCTAGTGACTATAACCTTAATTATTCTATGGAGAATATATTATACATTTTTGTATGTTTATGTGCATGTAAATATTTGGTCCAGGTATGTAAAAAGCCTTGTTAATGTCAGACTGCAACATGTCTTCACACCAGATGTTAATATGACTTTATTATTTGATTGATCATCAGGTTGATGGTTCGAGCATCAATATGTGCGACTTAAACAACAGTGACAAACAAACATTAAGGTGAACATAATTCACAACAATAATCCACAAGGTTTTTTCTGAAAATGAACATGTAAAAGTATCCTTCAATGTACACACGTAAGCTTGTGATTCAAAACCTCCTTATCCTTCAAATGTACATGAACCTTGTTCTAAAAGTAGAGCAAGTAATATCATGAAAAAAAAGATTCACATTGGTTGAGTACATCAAGCACAGAAAACCTATTTGTTCAGTACGTTATGAGAGAACCTTCACTGTTATATTCCGTTTGGACCAAGTGACCTTAAACAGCATCAGAAACACGGTCTATGTTCAGAAAACACAAAGTAAAAGCGGCTTTATAAATACAGTTTTGGTATGAAAAGGCTATAATACAATTTTATTTACATTTGCCTCTCTTCAAAGAGGATCTGTGCATACACCGTCCCTGTGCACGCGGTCTTGGGCTCCGCCTGGGGTTTCACCAGCTCCAGCTCAGCGTAGGTCAGGCTTTCTTCTGTGATCTTTGGCTGCGGAACAAGGAGAGGAAAACAGTTGGGGAATTAGTGCCGCTCACAGCAGCTGTGGCCTCCTGCTTGTACACAGGCTTGTAGCTGCACGCACACTTTACACATTCTCCACCCCAGGAGCTCTCGCTCTTTCTCTCTCTCAGGCAAAGATCTGAAACTCCAGTCCTAGAGGGCCACAGTGCTGGCAGGTTTAACTCCAGTCCTGGAGGGCCACAGTGCTGGCAGGTTTAACTCCAGTCCTGGAGGGCCACAGTGTCTGCAGGTTTAACTCCAGTCCTGGTGGGCCACAGTGCTGGCAGGTTTAACTCCAGTCCTGGAGGGCCGCAGTGTCTGCAGATTTAACTCCAGTCCTAGAGGGCCACAGTGCTGGCAGGTTTAACTCCAGTCCTGGTGGGCCACAGTGTCTGCAGGTTTAACTCCAGTCCTAGAGGGCCACAGTGCTGGCAGGTTTAACTCCAGTCCTGGTGGGCCACAGTGTCTGCAGGTTTAACTCCAGTCCTGGAGGGCCACAGTGCTGGCAGGTTTAACTCCAGTCCTGGAGGGCCACAGTGTCTGCAGGTTTAACTCCAGTCCTGGAGGGCCACAGTGCTGGCAGGTTTAACTCCAGTCCTGGAGGGCCACAGTGTCTGCAGGTTTGACTCCAGTCCTGGAGGCCCGCAGTGTCTGCAGGTATAACTCCAGTCCTGGAGGGCCGCAGTGTCTGCAGGTTTAACTCCAGTCCTTTGCTGTTGAGTAATTTTGCACTTTTAACCCAGGACACCTTTTTGGCCCATTGTGCCCTTTTTATGATCATACCAGTGTGCACATACGAACGCTGAACATATGGGGCAGACGCGTCTGTTTGAGGTTGAGAAACTGTCTATATATCAAAGCATCAAAGTCAAGACTTTATTACATTTTTTGTATGTACAGTTGAACCTCTCTAAGATATAAAAACGGGGGTTGAAGGTTTTTAGAACTCTATTCTATTTCTACTTAAACCTAGGCCAAATTTAAATCCTTCCATTGCAGAATTGTTACTTCCATTACTGTTAACTTATTTTTAAATAAGCTACTCCCAGATTTTACACTGCAATGTTTTACTCTTCTGCTTAATGGGGTTTTAAGCACCTGCATAATTATTTATTCGTTTTTTCGTTGCACACATTTCTTACAGGTTTGGTTGACTCACAACTGCTGAGTGTCACAACTGCATCAACAAAACAGTGGAGACTATGTCTCACTTAAATAGTCGGCTGAACTTAAAATGCAATTAAGATTAAGTCTATAAACATATAAAAATGAAATCACAAGTGATAAATGAATTGTCCACTTTAGGCTTATATACAGATAAGAGAAAGAATTAGAAATAAGCTAATTAAACTGATTGCATGTGCCAGGTCTTCGTCCTCTTGTTAGCAGGCTGTCCTGACAACATCGTTTACCTACAGAAAGTTATTTCAAGTGGCAGAAATCTCCCAGAGAAGAATATCACACATGAGGATACTGCCATTCACTAGCCTATGGCCTTGATGCAGCGGTATTAAGGTAAAAGAAAGCAGAGCGGTTGACTAAACCGAACCTTCACCACACACAGGTCTTCACCACACACAGGCCTTCACCACACACAGGCCTTCACCACACACAGGCCTTCACCACACACAGGCCTTCACCACACATAGACCTTCACCACACACAGGCGTTCCCCACACACAGACCTTCACCACACACAGGCCTTCCCCACACACAGACCGTCCCCACACACAGACCGTCCCCACACACAGACCGTCCCCACACACAGACCGTCCCCACACACAGACCGTCCCCACACACAGACCTTCCCCACACACAGACCTTCCCCACACACAGGCCTTCACCACACACAGGCCTTCCCCACACACAGACCTTCACCACACACAGGCCTTCCCCACACACAGACCTTCACCACACACAGACCTTCCCCACACACAGGCCTTCACCACACACAGGCCTTCCCCACACACAGGCCTTCACCACACACAGACCTTCACCACACACAGGCCTTCCCCACACACAGACCTTCACCACACACAGACCTTCACCACACACAGGCCTTCACCACACACAGGCCTTCACCACACACAGGCCTTCACCACACACAGACCTTCACCACACACAGGCCTTCACCACACACACAGGCCTTCACCACACACAGGCCTTCACCACACACAGGCCTTCACCACACACAGACCTTCCCCACACAGGCCTTCACCACACACAGACCTTCCCCACACACAGGCCTTCACCCCACACAGGCCTTCACCACACACAGGCCTTCCCCACACACAGGCCTTCCCAACACACAGGCCTTCCCAACACACAGGCCTTCCCAACACACAGGCCTTCACCACACATAGGCCTTCACCACACACAGGCCTTCACCACACACAGACCTTCACCACACACAGGCCTTCACCACACACAGACCTTCACCACACACAGACCTTCACCACACACAGGTCATTTATTCCTGTTACAGCTGTGCTGTGCTGCAGAGGCACTACAGTCTCTAGCTACAAAATTAGCCAGATTGAGTTAGACACGCCTTATTTCTCCCGCTGCTAGAGGTTGACCCTTGTGGCTTCACTGGGCCTCAGTCTGGCTCCCCAGCTCTAGAGCATCCAGAAAAGGTTACAGTTTTGTGATTGGTTTACACACGCTGTTATATAGCTGCAGCTCTGTAAGTACACACTGTTATATAGCTGCAGGTCTGTAAGTACACACGCTGTTATATAGCCGCAGGTCTAAGTACACACACTGTTATATAGCTGCAGGTCTGTAAGTACACATGCTGTTATATAGCCGCAGGTCTAAGTACACACACTGTTATATAGCTGCAGGTCTGTAAGTACACATGCTGTTATATAGCCGCAGGTCTGTAAGTACACGCTGTTATATAGCTGCAGGTAAGTACACACGCTGTTATATAACTGCAGGTCTGTAAGTACACACGCTGTTATATAGCTGCAGGTCTAAGTACACACGCTGTTATATAGCTGCAGGTCTGTAAGTACACACACTGTTATATAGCTGCAGGTCTGTAAGTACACGCTGTTATATAGCTGCAGGTCTGTAAGTACACACACTGTTATATAGCTGCAGGTCTGTAAGTACACACACTGTTATATAGCCGCAGGTCTAAGTACACACACTGTTATATGGCTGTAGGTCTAAGTACACACACTGTTATATAGCTGCAGGTCTGTAAGTACACACACTGTTATATAGCTGCAGGTCTGTAAGTACACACACTGTTATATAGCTGCAGCTCTGTAAGTACACACACTGTTATATAGCTGCAGGTCTGTAAGTACACACGCTGTTATATAGCTGCAGCTCTGTAAGTACACGCTGTTATATAGCCGCAGGTCTGTAAGTACACGCTGTTATATAGCTGCAGGTCTAAGTACACACACTGTTATATAGCTGCAGGTCTGTAAGTACACACACTGTTATATAGCTGCAGGTCTGTAAGTACACACGCTGTTATATAGCTGCAGCTCTGTAAGTACACGCTGTTATATAGCTGCAGGTCTGTAAGTACACGCTGTTATATAGCTGCAGCTCTGTAAGTACACACACTGTTATATAGCTGCAGGTCTGTAAGTACACGCGCTGTTATATAGCTGCAGGTCTAAGTACACACACTGTTATATAGCTGCAGGTCTGTAAGTACACATGCTGTTATATAGCCGCAGGTCTGTAAGTACACACACTGTTATATAGCTGCAGGTCTGTAAGTACACACTGTTATATAGCTGCAGGTCTGTAAGTACACGCTGTTATATAGCTGCAGGTAAGTACACACGCTGTTATATAACTGCAGGTCTGTAAGTACACACGCTGTTATATAGCTGCAGGTCTGTAAGTACACACACTGTTATATAGCTGTAGGTCTGTAAGTACACACGCTGTTATATAGCTGCAGGTCTGTAAGTACACACGCTGTTATATAGCTGCAGGTCTGTAAGTACACACACTGTTATATAGCTGCAGGTCTAAGTACACACGCTGTTATATAGCTGCAGGTCTAAGTACACACACTGTTATATAGCTGCAGGTCTGTAAGTACACACACTGTTATATAGCTGCACGTCTGTAAGTACACGCTGTTATATAGCTGCAGGTCTGTAAGTACACACGCTGTTATATAGCTGTAGGTCTGTAAGTACACACGCTGTTATATGGCTGTAGGTCTGTAAGTACACACACTGTTATATAGCTGCAGGTCTGTAAGTACACACGCTGTTATATAGCTGCAGGTCTGTAAGTACACACGCTGTTATATAGCTGCACGTCTGTAAGTACACACACTGTTATATAGCTGCAGGTCTGTAAGTACACACACTGTTATATAGCTGCAGGTCTGTAAGTACACATGCTGTTATATAGCTGCAGGTCTGTAAGTACACACGCTGTTATATAGCTGCAGGTCTGTAAGTACACACACTGTTATATAGCTGCAGGTCTAAGTACACACACTGTTATATAGCTGCAGGTCTAAGTACACACACTGTTATATAGCTGCACGTCTGTAAGTACACGCTGTTATATAGCTGCAGGTCTGTAAGTACACACGCTGTTATATAGCTGTAGGTCTGTAAGTACACACGCTGTTATATGGCTGTAGGTCTGTAAGTACACACACTGTTATATAGCTGCAGGTCTGTAAGTACACACGCTGTTATATAGCTGCAGGTCTGTAAGTACACACACTGTTATATAGCTGCACGTCTGTAAGTACACACACTGTTATATAGCTGCAGGTCTGTAAGTACACACACTGTTATATAGCTGCAGGTCTGTAAGTACACATGCTGTTATATAGCTGCAGGTCTGTAAGTACACACGCTGTTATATAGCTGCAGGTCTGTAAGTACACACACTGTTATATAGCTGCAGGTCTGTAAGTACACACACTGTTATATAGCTGCAGGTCTGTAAGTACACACGCTGTTATATGGCCACTTGCTTAGTGTGCCTTACTGTATGTACCAAATGAGAAACTGTAAGGGAGAATGTGCCAAGGTGTGAACATAGTCGAGAGAGAAGCAGAGTACTATTTTCAGTGTACTATACAAAACACAGAGAGATTATCAGTGTTGCTCTTAGTCTGTCAAAGTACTGGAAGAACACTGAAGTTCATTTTCAAAGTGATTATTTCTCAGTGAACTGCAGCTGATCTCAGCATCAGGGTTTTAATGCCTTTTTTTGGAGGCTGAGAATGTCTCACCTCATGTAAAAACCCTGAAAGTCTTAAAAAGGGCATTATTTATTTATGAGGAATCTTTTCTCATTTTCAGGGGGAAAAAATTACAGGTTAAAAGCTGCAGCTCTGAAAATTGCAATTACAGAACGTGCTTGTACAACCGCTTTCGACCAACCAGGGGGCCTTGTGTCCTCACATCTCCTCCACAACCAGGGGGCCTTGTGTCCTCACATCTCCTCCACAACCAGGGGGCCTCGTGTCCTCACATCTCCTCCACAACCAGAGGGCCTTGTGTCCTCACATCTCCTCCACAACCAGGGGGCCTTGTGTCCTCACATCTCCTCCACAACCAGGGGGCCTTGTGTCCTCACATCTCCTCCACAACCAGGGGGCCTTGTGTCCTCACATCTCCTCCACAACCAGGGGGCCTTGTGTCCTCACATCTCCTCCACAACCAGGGGGCCTTGTGTCCTCACATCTCCTCCACAACCAGGGGGCCTTGTGTCCTCACATCTCCTCCACAACCAGGGGGCCTTGTGTCCTCACATCTCCTCCACAACCAGGGGGCCTTGTGTCCTCACATCTCCTCCACAACCAGGGGGCCTTGTGTCCTCACATCTCCTCCACAACCAGGGGGCCTTGTGTCCTCACATCTCCTCCACAACCAGGGGGCCTTGTGTCCTCACATCTCCTCCACAACCAGGGGGCCTTGTGTCCTCACATCTCCTCCACAACCAGGGGGCCTCGTGTCCTCACATCTCCTCCAAGTCACGCTAATTCAATGAACAGCTACCGTGGCAACACATTGGCCACATGCCTCATTTTATTAAGTCCAAATTGAATCGCACCTGGTGCATTTTGCTCCTCCATCCCACCAATTATCAGATTTAGTTTTGGGCTTTTTTGGGCTTGACAATGCTTTTGGTTTCCTTGATCGGTCACTGAGCTGTGATGAAGGTTTTTTTTTTTCTCTTTATACCTATTTTATGATACTTTCCCTGTAAATGTAATGTAATAAAAAGAAAGCATGCTAAATAAATAATTGTGTTTTGGAAAGCAATAAAACAAAATAAAATTAGCCGCTTCATAAATGGGAGGAGGTGCAGCAATAACTTCTGTAAACAATATGGCACTCTGAACCAAGGCATATAATTTCCCACTTGCATATTTCCTGCTTGTAATAATTCAATTGAAAATATGAAGAAAAGCACCAGAGGTTTTAAAATGTAAATATTATACAATTTGTTGCAAAAAGATTAAACATATCAGAATGATTAATAAAACAAGCAACACAATAAAGAAAGCACTTTTAATTCAATAATTGAACTTTATTAATTTTGTTTAATTAGCTCCTGTTTGTCCCGGTGTGAAATAAATAGAAATTTTGAATAGTCTGTTAAGGTAAACGGCAAAGTCACTTTAAATGCATGTGATGTTTTTACATTTGAATTTGACGCTTTGCCTATGGTTGGTTTGCTATTACTGGAATTGTGTAAATGTAGCGAAAGCATAGGAATAATGCCATTACTTATTGGAATTGTGTAAATGTGGCGAGGGCATCGGAATAATGCCATTACTTATTGGAATTGTGTAAATGTGGCGAGAGCATAGGAATAATGCCATTACTTATTGGTATTGTGTAAATGTAGCGAGAGCATAGGAATAATGCCATTACTTACTGGAATTGTGTAAATGTAGCGAGAGCATAGGAATAATGCCATTACTTATTGGAATTGTGTAAATGTAGCGAGAGCATCGGAATAATGCCATTACTTATTGGAATTGTGTAAATGTAGCGAGAGCATCGGAATAATGCCATTACTTATTGGAATTGTGTAAATGTAGCGAGAGCATAGGAATAATGCCATTACTTATTGGAATTGTGTAAATGTAGCGAGAGCATAGGAATAATGCCATTACTTAAATCTTGTTCTTCCCGCTATAATTCCCACACTGTGGTATTCCCGTCATTTTTATCTTTCTTATGCTCTCAAGGTATATATATATCCTCCGTTGCCGTACATTAAGATGCAGGGAATGACAGATTATGACACGATTATGACTTTATTTATGATTGTATTAAAAACTAAACTTACCAAAACCACTTTTCTTGCTTGAACCTTTAAAAGTTTTGGTCTTCTCCCCTTGTCTCCCATTGGTGCTGCGGAATATCACAAGATGGCAACAAATTTAAACTAAAAAAGCAAAGGGAAGTGTGTGTCTTTGAGAACTACGTGCTACGTATATATATATCACCACTTTCCTGGTCTCAGTGTGCAACTGTACGGAAGCATTGTGCTGAAATCATTACTTTCACAGTTGTATTTTGGTTAAAAGACAGGAAATTGTACAGAGCAATTAGCGCACAAATAAAAGGCCTAGATTTGTAAATCAGCAACATTACAAGTAGCCATTAATAAGAGGGTAATGGTTAAATCAGCAACATTACAAGTAGCCATTAATAAGAGGGTAATGGTTAAATCAGCAACATTACAAGTAGCCATTAATAAGAGGGTAATGGTTGGGGGCTGTAACACCCTGGCGATATGCAATGTGGAATGAAGGTAGAGAGGGGGGGGGGGTCAGGGTGGAGAAGGGGGGGTGCGGGGGGTGGAGTATGGGGGTACACAGGATCCCCTTCACCATGTGATCAGTCACTGGGGGGGGGTTGTGGACTGTGTGGGCGGGACCTGAGAGACCAGGCAGAGCCCCCGTTTCCCAAAAGGTCCTTTGGATAAAGATCATCTGGGTGGTGATAAACGACGTACCTTTCGCGGGTATGTCGGGAGGCGTCTCGCTGGGTGGGTCTTTGGAGGTCCGTTTCCACGGTAACCCCGGAGACGAGCCGGTCATACTGGTAACCGTCTCCCCCGAACTGGATTTTGCAAATGCAAATGTTTCAGCCGCAGTAAACAAATCTTATGCTTGTACTTTTGTCAAAACAAAAGGATCTAGAATTCAATTACTTTCTGTTTGAACAATTTTCTGTATGAACAGTTTCAATTGTTTTCAACTGCACACATTCATATGAGTTGATGCCTATTTTTTTAAAAATCCCTCCCTAATTTTGCAGGTCCTGAGTCATACACACTGTCTGTAGCATTTATCTGATCTAGTGGTGTTTACTTTGCTTACCACTTTAGATTGCACCTTTGTAAGCAACATTGGTTAAAATTACTTAATTGTAAATTGTTTAAATAAAATGCCTTGAATGTTGAAATAAAAATAAAAGTTAATGTAAATAGGTCTGTGGAAGGGTAAGGGTGAGGGGTTAGGACAGACGGACGGACGCGCTGAAACAGAGAGGACAGTGTCCCGGACAGTGTCCCGGACAGTCCCGAGGCCTACTGCTGTGGTTTGTGGTTTGATATGCAGGGCCACCCCTAATCTTTGGGGGGGCCCTATAGAAAATTTTCTTTGGGCCTCCTCCCCCTTTTCTTACCACGGCTGTTTTCACAGGGGCCCTAGCCTTATAGACGGGGGGGGGGGTGGGGGGGGGGGGGGGGGGGGGGGGGGGGGGGGGGGGGGGGGGGTGAGGGGGAGGATGGTAGTTGTTATTACGTACCAGAGGGAGGGTCAGATTTCGATTAGGGTCCTCTATTGGGCCCTATGCAATGACAGGCACCCGTTGATCTGCTCATGGGTTCCTCTCATAGTAAAGCAGCCCCTAACTCCTCCACTGCGCTGCAGTGTTGTGTAGCTACCTGCTTATTTCAGCGAAGGGAGGGGCTAAGAGGAGGCTGCCAATGGGAACCGCAGTCAACGTTCCGCCCCGCGCGGCCTGACGAGTCTCACACACAGTCCGCACGTCGCTCTAAAACTAATTAAACCTTCTCCACAGCTGCAACAAATCATTTATATGTGCTTTTGTCTTCTAAGTTTTTTTTCTTTTTCTTTTGCTCATTAATACCATGGAAAATTGAGGCCTACCTGTTTTGAGGGTTCTTGACCAAATTGTATCTGGCTGCAAAGGAACAAGACACACAACATTTCTCAATTTTCTATTCAGCCTGTTGAATCGTATTATAATTATGGATATAAATACTGCTCCACTGTAACTTGCTCCTTCCCATCAGTAGGCTGTGAGGATGACTCCTACCTTTCAACCTCTCTTCCTCTGCAGGTGTTGGCAGGAGATGATAACCAGGAAGAGGAGCATGCAGACAAGCCCAACGGAGCAGATCAGCACGGCGCACAGGTAAACGTCTGTAAGACTAAAGGGTATTAGTTTATGACCCATCAGTACAGTCCTGCCCTCCACTGACTGACTGTGCTCCTTCTCTCCATCGGTTTGACTGTTTCAATCACTTTCTCTCGGCTTGGATTGTCCAGTTTGTGTAGGCTTGTGCTGATTGCTGCAACCACCTCTGTTGATTCAGGACAAGCATGCGCTCTCTCCTCCAAAATGTAATGTCAAGTTGCTGCTTCTTTTCAGACCACATTACACCAATTAAGCTCACAGTTAAGAGTTGGGGGAAGCGTCATGTGCAGCTTGGTAGGGCACAGATTCAATGGCAGATATTCAAAGGGCCTATCCGTGCACTAGAGCATTGCCTTAACAGGCACCAGACCATAGAGCAGTCCCATAACCAATATCAAACCATAGAGCCCATCCATGCACTAGAGCATTGCCGTAACAGATAACAAACCATAGAGCCCATCCATGCACTAGAACAGTGCCTTAACAGATAACAGACCATAGAGCCCATCCATGCACTAGAACAGTGCCTTAACAGATAACAGACCATAGAGCCCATCCATGCACTAGAACAGTGCCTTAACAGATAACAAACCATAGAGCCCATCCATGCACTAGAACAGTCCCATAACCAATATCAAACCATAGAGCCCATCCATGCACTAGAGCAGTGCCTTAACAGATAACAAACCATAGAGCCCATCCATGCACTAGAACAGTGCCTTAACAGATAACAGACCATAGAGCCCATCCATGCACTAGAACAGTGCCTTAACACAGTGGTTCCCAAACTCGGTCCTCGGGGACCACTGTGTATGCTGGTTTTCGTTCCAACCACAATTGCAATCCCAAAATTCTAACAAGCTGTTCATTTTTCTTAATTAGGTGCTTTTCATGTTTAGAGGGATTATTTACCCTCTTAAGCCACATCATGTCAGAAATAGCTATGCATGCCATGAAGAATAAAAATTCCCATGTTCCTACTGTGCTTATTGGGCTGTTTTGCAAATAGGTAACATTTTTTTGGAACTGATCAAATTAAAGACTGGGGTGAATCAATTGGATCCTAATTAGATAGTTGAAAATGTGAGTTCTTAAGTTCCCTCATCAAGTTTTTCTTAAATGTATTAACACTGCAAGTTTGGCTCGTTATCATTTTCTTTGTCTTTTTTTCATTATTAATCAAATGGTTAGTTTTAGTGGCCATATATCCACAATTTCACCAATTAGGAGCCTATTGATTCACCTCAGTCTTTAATTTTATTTAATACAATAAAATTAATTTGGTCAGTTAAAAAATGTTTTTTTTTTTTTTTTGCCCCTTTTTGTAATTATTTGCAATATAGCAATATGAGAATATTGTACTTTTATTCTTCATGACATGCATAGCTATTGCTAACATAATGTGGCTTAAGAGGGTAAATAATCCCTCTAAACATGAAAAGCACCTAATTAAGAAAAATTAACAGCTTGTTAGAATTTTGGGATTGCAATTGTGATTGGAACGAAAACCAGCATACACAGTGGTCCCAGAGGACCGAGTTTGGGAACCACTGCCTTAACAGATACCAGACCATAGAGCAGTCCCATAACTAATATCAAACCATAGAGCCCATCCATGCACTAGAACAGTGCCTTAACAGATACCAAACCATAGAGCCCATCCATGCACTAGAACAGTACCTTAACAGATAGCAAACCATAGAGCCCATCCATGCACTAGAACAGTGCCTTAACAGATACCAAACCATAGAGCCCATCCATGCACTAGAACAGTGCCTTAACAGATACCAAACCATAGAGCCCATCCATGCACTAGAACAGTGCCTTAACAGATACCAAACCATAGAGCCCATCCATGCACTAGAACAGTGCCTTAACAGATACCAAACCATAGAGCCCATCCATGCACTAGAACAGTGCCTTAACAGATAACAGACCGTAGAGCCCATCCATGGACTAGAACAGTGCCTTAACAGATACCAAACCATAGAGCCCATCCATGTACTAGAACAGTGCCTTAACAGATACCAAACCATAGAGCCCATCCATGCACTAGAACAGTACCTTAACAGATAGCAAACCATGGAGCCCATCCATGCACTAGAACAGTGCCTTAACAGATACCAAACCATAGAGCCCATCCATGCACTAGAACAGTGCCTTAACAGATACCAAACCATAGAGCCCATCCATGCACTAGAACAGTACCTTAACAGATACCAAACCATAGAGCCCATCCATGCACTAGAACAGTGCCTTAACACATACCAAACCATAGAGCCCATCCATGCACTAGAACAGTACCTTAACAGATAGCAAACCATAGAGCCCATCCATGCACTAGAACAGTGCCTTAACAGATACCAAACCATAGAGCCCATCCATGCACTAGAACAGTGCCTTAACAGATACCAAACCATAGAGCCCATCCATGCACTAGAACAGTACCTTAACAGATACCAAACCATAGAGCCCATCCATGCACTAGAGCAGTAACACCCAGCTACTCTGTTATCGTATACAATGCCTTTCTGAAAGAAAGGGGGAACCCCAAACATGTTTTTAACATCCTGTCCAGAGGCTTAGATTACAGGATGGAGGTCCAGGTTGGGGGCGTGAGATGTAAAAATGGCCAAAGAAAAGCCCCTGTAGCGGGACCCTAACGTGCGGTCCATCCCTGTCAGCAGGGAGCCGCGTTTGAGCCTCAGCCAGATGCTGAAGGGGGTCCTAAATGACTACAGATTAGCTCATGTTTGAAAGACAATACGAAAATGCATCTTCAGCAGAAAGTCTAAGCCACAGAAAGAGGAGAGCTAGAACACACAGAGCTCCAGAGCCGTTTAGCACATTTAACCAATAGGAGAGTGTGCAGTGATGACTCATGGGGGAGTGGGGGATTTGGGTCATCCGGTTTGATTAGGTTTGAAAGGCATTGGTCAAGCCCTTTGTTTTATCTGACGTCTGTATGTCAGTCATCTAATTGTGCAGAACAGGGATTATTATAATACAAAACTAATTTCTGAGAAATCAGACAAAGTATTATTGTAATCTATCGTATTCTGTTAAGACGCACTGTGAAACATCTGTCACCTCATTCTTTGGTTTATTATTTTTTTTAGGTTACTCAGGTAAGGCTTCCTTGCAGGCTGTTTAATACCAGTCAATACCTCTTTACCATAGGTGACCCTGCTTGGCCTTACTTTTTTACACAACTGAAAAGGTCTTCAGGATTATATTATGCCTGGACATTGCAGTGTTGTCCCATTCTGACATACTGTATGGTACAAAGAGACAGTGATTAGGAATGGAGAAGATGTCCTCTACCTTGAAACAGCCGCCATATCCCCTCCCTGTTCTTGGCAGTCTGTAGAGCGTGTACTGAAAGAGAAGACGGAAGCCTGTGTTGACCACAGAAATGTTTTTCATAATTTTTTGTAGGAGAGCAGAGGGTTGGGATGAGAGGAGGGTTGGGTTGAGCAGAGAGTTGGGTTGAGTAGAGAGTTGGGTTGAGCAGAGGGTTGGGATGAGAGGAGGGTTGGGTTGAGCAGAGGGTTGGGTTGGAGGGAGGGAAAGTTAGGCTGATTCCAAGGGGCCTCAAAATATTGTAATGTAATTATGCAGGGGTGGGGCCCAATATGAGATCGTTTCCAAAATCCCTTGAGGGGCACCTGTCATAATGTGCTCTTTTGGGAATGCAAACTGGTAGACAGATTGAAAGCTATGACCAACTTTCTAAAATCGCGTTTTCATCAAGTAATCGGCTCTGGTGAATCCTCCCCGTGTCATGTCTGAAATAATTGACCTATGAAGGAGAAGAAAATACAAACATTTCATGTGACACGTTGGTAGAGTCACCTGGAGTTCATTCCAATCGCTTATTTTTACTTCTTGTATCCTTTCCTCGCGTCCTTTCCTCGCTCCTTAGCTCCGCCCAACAGAGGACGCGATGAATGGATGCAAGGATCAGATACAAGGATGGAGGAAACGAGGCAACATGCATTAGGCAAATGGAACGTCCTTGCTCAATCGAGCGTCATCGTCATATTATGCTCACGTGCTTAACTATAATGTTTTTTAGCTTATTTTTTCATGAATGAACGGTGCTTTTGTTATAAAGAATGAGTGTCATTATGGATTAGCGCTGCTTAATAAATGGAAAGGAACTGTAAAATTGCATTTGTGTAGGGGTGTGCCAGCGACGTGGCAGATGTGGAGAATGGTGGATAATTTATACACGTCACGCGTTCCGAGAAAAAGCTTCCTCACTGAAGCTTGTGCTTCCTCACTGAAGCTTGTGCTTCCTCACTGAAGCTTGTGCTTCCTCACTGAAGCATCCTCCTAGGAGGATTTAGCGGTTTTGGAATGTCCTTAAAGATGGCGAACCTCCGGGACCCGATTTCCGGGTCAGGCGAGGACCGAGGAGAAGAGGACGGATAAAATAAGCGATTGGAATCCACCCATGGAGTCTCTTTCCCCCTGGCATCAAAGGCGGCAATAAAGGCTTCTTTATAGAAAGCAGCCACATGTGCTCTAAGCATTGGGGTAAAATAGTTTGTCCGGATGTTTGTCTTTGAGGAGAATGACCTGGTGCTTGACCTGCCTTAGCTACACGAGTATAACAATAGTCCTGAGGATTCATGAGGGAAATCCTCCCTATTTAATGTTTTTAAATCTGTCCTTTGCCGAGTGAAGCAAGTGTTTTACATAATTATATGCGGAAATGGCTGTACTTAGACGCACACTGGTTTGGTTTGACGCTATATATTTGCTTTGAGGTTTGTAATGGAATTTTCTTACTCCATGTGATTTTTTTAAAAGTGCATTTGCAGTATCTGCAGCATAGAAGCTTTATGGGTGGACTATCCTTTGTAGTGCAATGAGAACCAGCTTTTAATAAGGATCTGGTAGTCCAGTCAGAGATGCTTTTTAACTGCACATCTGACTCGTAAAGTAGATTCTGTTTGAAGTTAACGCATTTCCGCCAGACAGACCTACTAGAACACATTTTTCTACTTAGCCTACAACGTAGAACAAACAAAATGCAAGTATTAGGTAGGATTTTAAAACCAAATGCATCAATGGCGTTGTCAGTGTTAAGTAGAGATGTGGGGTGGCACAGTGGAGCTTTGCCAATAAGGGAACGATGTCAACACTTCACCGAGCCCACGTGATTTTACAGGAGTAACATGACCTGTGTTCTACTGCCCAGTAGATCTGACAGTGCGCGTTTCTACAGCAGTGGTCCCCGACCCTCTTCCTGGTGATTCTGTGGGTTTTTACTCCAATCGTAACAAAGCACAGCTCATTCAACTTTGATTGAAGATCTGATTGAGATCTGATTGAGCTGCTAATTAGTAGAATCAGGTGTGCTAAATTAGGGTTGAAATGAAAACCTATAGGACCTCCAGGAACAGGGTTGGGGATCACTGGTGTACGTTGTTCTGTCTCTTCTCTTCCTCATGGCTGTAGCAGCTATCAGCGGCCATTTTCTCCTTTCTTTCTGCACTCATCCCAGTTCTTTTTATTTTACAAACATACAGCCGGTACAATGAAGCACAATATACTGTGGCCTGCTGCAACCATCTCTATTGGTGACACGCTCTGCCAGATCCCAAAACGCATTGACTGGGGCTTGACAACCCTCTCTTATTCCCCCGCCCCTCCTCTGGCTCTGACCCCACAGCTGTTGACTCGTGCGTGTAATGAGAGCTGATCCCCAGTGTGTCTGACACACAGAACAGCAGTGTGTCCAGTCCCCCCTGTCGAGCAGCCGTAACCTCCGCGAGTCTTGGGTGTCGGACCTCCTCGCCCAGCTGTTTTTTTGCAAAGTTAACCACAGGGCTTGGAAGGAATTAGCGCCAGACTGCTAAAGAGCAGCTCCTATTCAGGAAAAGAAAGAGCAGCTCCTATTCAGGAAACGAAAGAGCAGCTCCCAGGACATTAGAGGACTTACGCGCGAGTGTACGTTCTTATCTAATTAGCGTTCTGGAATCTTTTATGTTTAATTCAACCCATATTTTCTTTTTTCTTTTTTTTTTCTCCCAATTTGGGAGCAAATTGAACCCTATGCTATTCAATTCCCTCCATGTAGCAACCGCTAGAGAATTCGCCGCTACACAACCCCGTCAGCCAGTAGTAGGAATGAGGGTGCCACGTCCTCTTCAGGGCGCGACTCCTCGCGCTCCTGACCGCGATTTGCCCAGGGCTGCTTTGTGTGCGACGATTCTCGCGGAGCTCATTGGCTGGGCTGCTCATTGGCTGGTTTGCTCATTGACTGGGCTGCTCATTGGCTGGTCTACTCATTGGCTTGGCTGCTCATTGACTGTTTAGCCAATCTGTGACTGAAAAACACATGAAAAACCAGCAGACACAGCGGTCCTCCAGGAATTGTGTTTGAGATCCCTGGATTTAGAGATTGGATGTGTTTGAGATCCCTGGATTTAGAGATTGGATGTGTTTGAGATCCATGGATTTAGAGATTGGATGTGTTTGAGATCCATGGATTTAGAGATTGGATGTGTTTGAGATCCATGGATTTAGAGATTGGATGTGTTTGAGATCCCTGGATTTAGAGATTGGATGTGTTTGAGATCCATGGATTTAGAGATTGGATGTGTTTGAGATCCATGGATTTAGAGATTGGATGTGTTTCAGATCCCTGGATTTAGAGATTGGATGTGTTTGAGATCCATGGATTTAGAGATTGGATGTGTTTGAGATCCCTGGATTTAGAGATTGGATGTGTTTGAGATCCCTGGATTTAGAGATTGGATGTACCAAAACCAGCGCTCACTGGGGGCTGGGGGGGTAATGTTATGCATCCCTTATTTTACTGTATTATAGCAGAATGCGAGCGTGTGCAGGGAGGAGCCCGGCTAAACGGGGGTGGGAGGAAGCAGCTGCACCGCGGCCAGGCCGCTAACCACGCCAAGCCGACGCCCTCAGCCGACCCTGCAGTCAGCCGGCCTCTAGGGAGGCCATCTCCTCTCGCCTCCCTCTCGAACAATAACTCTTCCACATGAAACCCATCCCATGTCTGTGTTGTGCAACTTCAAAGGGAGCTTGTGGCCATTCCCTGAAACGTGATTCATTGGCGGCCTGAGAACAGGGATCTCAATCTTCCCGTTAGCAAGAGGCGAAGTGTCTGCTTTTTTTCTTTTTTTTAACGTTTCGTTGTTTGCATTGTTCCAAGTCCTAAACTTGGTTGCTGATTTAAAGGAAACCAGAAAAAGGACTGGAGTTAAACCAGCAGACACAGCGCCCCCTCCAGGACTGGAGTTAAACCTGCAGACGCTGCGGCCCTCCAGGACTGGAGTTAAACCTGCCAGCACTGCGGCCCCCCAGGACTGGAGTTAAACCTGCAGGCACTGCGGCCCTCCAGGACTGAGTAAAACCTACAGACACAGTGCCCCCTCTAGGACTGGAGGTAAATGGTAAGAGTGTCCCCTACTGGTCCATCAATAGAGCTTCCACAATGAGCACATATGAACCCAGTGGTTAAGCTGTAAAGGACAACGTGACAGCAATAAAGGAACAAACAATCAAACAATGTCGTTTCACGGATCACATTTCCCTGAGGCTGGGGTCGTCGCCGCAGTTACCTCGTAGCTCGGTGGTCGCCGTGCCGTTGGAGGACGCCCTCCACCGGTTGCGATGTTTTCGGATCTCCTGCACCCTGCAGACGTAGCGCCCTCCGTCCTCCTGCGACACGCCGAGGACCAGCAGGCTGTAGGCCTTGCCCTCGTCCTCCTCCGACAGCCTCAGTTTGGGCGGGGCGAAGCGCTTGGTGTAGTTCCCGTAGTACTGACCCTTCCTCATATTGAGCTTGACTATCAGCTGCTCCGGCGCCCCCTCCTGGCGGGAGAACAGCCAGCGCACCACCAGGAGGCTGCTGGCCCATTTCCGCTGGGACACCCGGCAGGACAGGGTGACGTTACCCCCCTCGGGGCAGATAGTGACTGGCCCTGGGGTCACCGTCACGTTCAGGGCCTCGCACACTTCTAGGGAGACAAAGCGACCGTCAGGCGGGCTGGTCTGATTACCAGAGGGGCTACCAGTTCAAATCCGGAGTGTGATGCTACTTCAGCGAACATCCAGCACTATAAACAGGTGTTTACATTAAAGCGGTAGCATATGTTAAGGTGTTGAAGTGGAACGTAAGCTATAGTGTGAACAGGCCAGGTGCGACCACGTGCTAAGCAAATACGTAACGTACTCCGCATTTTAACAGCTTTGGAGAGAGATCTGCTCCACCAGGCCTGTGTTTTCACACACAAACACGCATATTTTACATACAGCCATTGCTGCTCACTGAGAACGTGCGCCTGCTAAAAATGTTCTGTTGACATGTTCATTTTTTTTCCCAGACTTTCCTTCTAATAATCTACCACTTCAGCATAATTGCATCCATAAACTGAAAGCGTGAAGCTAAAGAGGTCCCTAAATCCCCGTTGCTAACGGAAAAACCAACTCTACTCAAACACTGTTTCTTTACTCTCTTCTACCGGCTTCTGACACCTATTTTCAGATGGATACTGAAACCTCATGCTAATATAATACGTAATAATATACTATGTTAATATATTATATAATATAAAGCTAACAGAGAAGCTACAGGTGTAGAGTTTTTTTATTTTTTTGTGAAAAAAAAGAAAAAGTACATAGAATCTGTTGCAAGAAGTCTCTTGTTTACTTTCTGTAGAATTTATTAAATTTTCCCTGAGGGGTCTTTCGGTACCATGAGCATATCACAGGAGCAGGTCTATTTAGACATATATTGGGCTACTGTGTACAAAATGACACAGATTTCATAGTTAAACTATTGCAAATAAATAAGTACAGACTATAGGTGATAGAACATTAAGCCATTATCACAAAAAAAGCAACTATTAAGATTTACGCATGACAAAACTACTGATTTCAGTGCAAACTGCAATTTTCAAACTATGCATTCAATTTCTAATTATATGTACCAAATTATGAAAATATTGTGTGTTTCAAGATGGATTGGTACAGAATGCTTGGAAACTTTACTAAACATGCTTCATTATTTATACAACAATGGCTGTATTTATAAACTAGGACTATGGCTTTGTTAGACATTTAAAGGACATTCACTTGGGTAAACTCGATTCAACAAATGACAACAAACTAGCCCTGAAGTTTGTAATTCATCATAATATCGAAACATACTTTCATGACTGTCTCAGCAGGTTGAGATTTGTCGTTGCTGGGTATAAACATTCATTCTGCACACCTGCAATGTTCCGTTATTTAAATGCACTCTTAACCTCTGCTCAGTTTGTCTAAGAGTTTTCATGACTTATTTGCACAAAGTACCAGACCGTCAAACTTCTTGACGTCCAAACTTTCCAGTTACACGCTTCTTTCCCGTGTAGTCCCACTGAACCCTGACAGCGAGCGACAGATGACCTTACCGCCAAAGGGCTTAGTTTTACTACCAAAAAAAAAAAAAAAGTCTTACCTCCAACGAAAGATCTAGTCAGGAGAACGATCACCACTGAAGAGATTTTCATTTTCCCCGCAACCCAGAGGCTCCATAAACCCTGCCGAGAGACTGAGAGAGAAAAGAGTGCACGGGAATCCCTCGCTTTCCTTCCCTCCCTTTCTCCCTCCCCCTGTTTGTGTATGTAATATAAAACAGTGCCTGCTCTGTTCCTGGTCAGAAACACCCATAACCCCCCCACCCCCCCCCCAACATCGCTCCTCTTTCCTGCAAAATGAAGGAAATGTCACTTCCTGTGCAGACCCACAGGTTTCCAGCTGGGCCCGTCTGTGTGATACACTGCCTCAAAGCCTTTGTTTTTTCTGGAAAGGGCCGATAATGAGGGTAGATAGCGGGCTGTCCCAGGGACACAATGTGTCTTTGTGAGCGTCTGTGTAGGAAGCACTGTAAAAGGACACAGATCTTGGTCTCACGAGTCGGGCAGGGTTTTTTTTTTCTTCTCCTCTTTTTGGGAGGGGTAACAGGGGTTAGTTCATTGAGCGCTGAGAACACAAATGTTAATTACTAGTCTGAGCCTGTCTCTCTTTGTTGACCTCTGGCAAGCCGCCATCTCTCTTTTATAGGAACTGGGATGCCGCAAGAGGTTCAGAGTGTATGAATATGTGTGTGTGTGTGTGTGTGTGTGTGTGCTTGTGTCTTTATATGTGTGTGTTGTGGTTTATATGTTTGTGCATTTGTATGTATGTATGTGTGTTGTGTATGTATGTTTGTGTTGTGGTGAATCAAATCAATATTTATTTATATAGCGCATTTCACAACTAGTTGTCACAATACGCTTCACAGAAAGACCCAGCCTAAACCCTCACAAAAGTGGCAAGGAAAAACTCCCTGTATATGTTTGTGTTGTGTATATATATAGTTGTGGTATATATGTTTGTGCGTGTGTGTGTGTACAAGTTTGTGTGTGTATATATATTTGTGTTGTGGCGTATAAGTTTGTGCGTGTGTGTGTATATATTTGTGTTGTGTATATGTTTGTGCATGTGTGTGTGTATATATTTGTGTTGTGTATATTTTTGTGCTTGTTTGTACTTTGTGTTGTTTATATGTTTGTGTTGTGCATGTGTATATGTTTGTGTTGTGCGTGTGTATACGTTTGTGCGTGTGTGTGTATATATTTGTGTTGTGGTATATATGTTTGTGCGTGTGTGTGTGTGTGTGTGTATATATTTGTGTTGTGGTGTGTGTGTGTGTGTGTGTGTGTGTGTGTGTATCTTTGTGTTGTGTATATGTTTGTGTTGTGTGTGTGTGTATAAGTTTGTGCGTGTGTGTATATATTTGTGTTGTGGTATATATGTCTGTGCATGTGTGTGTATAAGTTTGTGCGTGTGTGTATATATTTGTGTTGTGGTGTATAAGTTTGTGCATGTGTGTGTATATATGTGTGTTGTGCCATATAAGTTTGTGCCTGTGTGTGTATATACATATTTGTGTTGTGGTGTATAGGTTTGTGTGTGTGTGTGTGTGTGTGTGTGTATAAGTTTGTGTGTGTATATATAGTTGTGTTGTGGTATATATGTTTGTGCATGTGTGTGTGTGTATATATTTGTGTTGTGCCGTATACGTTTGTGCCTGTGTGTGTAAATACGTATTTGTGTTGTGGTGTATAAGTTTGTGCATGTGTGTGTGTATATATTTGTGTTGTGCCATATAAGTTTGTGCCTGTGTGTGCATATACTTATTTGTGTTGTGGCGTATAAGTTTGTGCATGTGTATGTATATATTTGTGTTGTGGTATATATGTTTGTGCGTGTGTGTGTATATTTGTGTTGTGGCGTATATGTTTGTGCGTGTGTGTGTGTATATTTGTGTTGTGGTGTATTCTCTGCCATTCCTAAAACATACAGATCCCTGTGTAAGCGTGTCCTCTGTCTCCCTCGGCTGTAAAGCTCAGACGGTCTTCCACACGTCTCTGTGGTCGGAAACGCCATCTTTTATTGGAGAATAATGTGCTGAGCCAGTTCTTCTTTCAAACAGAGGCAACGCCTCAGGCCTACAATAACATGATCTGCTGAAAAAGAAATGAAATCTGGAATCATAGGTAGCACTTTGCTTAATAGCCCTGATAGCATTTGATTTACTTCAGTGTTACTTCACTCTTTAACTATGTTAACAACCATCCAATCTGCAGGAAGGTTAGACAATTGCAAGTTGACACTGTAGTGTTACAACTGTCTGTCATATTATTACCCTTTGACCTCCGGTGGCAAGTACAATAATATGCAACTGAATCAAAATGGTTCCTTCATCTAATTGGACCCTGTTTGCATTTGTACAAAATTATGAGTCTTACAAAGACTTATTCTTCTTGCTCCATAATCAGAAACCATGATAAAAATGCTATGAAACAAAATCTGCAAGCTTTCTTACTAATAAGATTTATGTATACATTTCCTTTATGACTGAAACTCTGATCTAAAGGTTTGGGATATGTAGACATTACTATTTCAATAACATTAATATTATGTTTCTATGTTTTCTTTTGGACACAGTAATTGTATCTTTAAAATTGTAGTATCTTGTTAAGTATATCTTTCTACAGTATGTTTCTAAAATATTAGCCTATATGTAAGAATCAAACTGAGCATAAACAAACAATTTTAAGAAGTTTCGGTTTGGTGTGAATCACCTTTGGGGTTTAGAGGTTAAATGAAGAGAGCCCAGATATGTAAGCCTCGTGGTCGTTACGTCCAAACGAGGTTTGCGATAAATATGAATGATGTCTTCACAACAACATTCACAAGACCCTACAGCCACGTTTCACTCACTTAAAAATAAGGCATGGTAGGTCTGAATTAAATTACTGTTAAAATGAATCACAAATTACAAACTGTGCAGCCAGGGGATAGAGATTTGCTTCTTCTCAGGAATATACAAAAACATGTTAGTTAATACGTTTCTTTATATATTAAATTCCAGCCTAAATCTAATCCAGTAAATGTGATCAATAATTAAGGGAAGGGGTGGACTTCAACAAGACTCTTCATGTAAACAGACTTTGAAACAAGGTCTTGGGGGACCGAATCCACACAGGTCGTGTATGCTCAGATGAAGTACATTGTGTGATTCCCCTTCATGCGAGATTGCTCCCCAAGCAGAGAAATTGACATCGCCACCTTGTGGTTTGAATATGACATAGACAAGAGTTGTCTTTGCTGCGATGTCAAATCTAATTGTTGCAGCAGATGTGAAAGAATTCATCCTTAGGGTTATTCAAAAGTATATTCGGCTACCAATACATTATTAGAAAAATAATGGGATGTGGTGCTCGACCCTTGTTATTTTGATCCACTATTCAAAATAAATAAATGGATGATAAAAAAATAGAAACGATGTGGTTAACGTTTCGTGGAAATGTTCTCTTTCACGTCAGTGATCAGAATCTCATTAAAGTGTCCACTCCGGATAAGACCAGAAATAGTTTGAACACATTTTATTACATTACAAATCAATAAATCAGATTAGGGAGGGAGAGTGTGGATATTATATACAATAAGGCAGTACTGCATTTTTAACTAATGTGATTATATTAGGCTATCCTTTGTATAGTTTAAGAGCTGAACACGAATGAATGTGTGAAAATAATGTAAAAATTTAACAAAATGTTGGTTTTCAATGTGCATGATTCACGTTTGTGCTCTGAAATAATTCAGGTTGTAAAGCAGACAGATGTAATCTGTTTATTCAATTATGTTGCCTCCAAAACGCAGATCACCTCCAACAGCTAAATTGCGCATTTCATCGGAGCTATGATTAATAGAAATAACAGTGAAAGGGATTAAATCAAACGTCCGTCGATATAACGGCTTAATCAACAGGCAGAGTTGCAGTAAAAGAAATGGATGCCAGCGCCTTGTCCCTGACACAGCCCGATCTCCGTCGCGGTGTCAACGGAGCCAGCGCTACCCGCTCCTTGTGGTTTGATCGGCCACGCGTGATCCTGGCTCCAAGGGCCAATCCCAAAGACGGCTGGGCGCGAGCCAGCTAGGATAAATGCTTCCGTGTATTTATTTTAAGGTTCTGGATCAGGGGAAATCAAAGGAAACGCGATTTCATATCTGTTGTAGACCTTCGTTCCCACGGGCGCGCTAAGCGCTCATAAAAGGCACTTGGGCCAGTCGCAGAGCAAGGAGGAACACTGGCGCATTAAATCACCCGCTCAGTGTGCTTGTTTATTGGCTTCGCCATTAGACAAATTATTCTCAGTCAGTTGGGTTTGTAATTACACCGCTGGATGCACAAAAGAGCTGCACACCATCAGCCTTGATTCACTCAAAAACCAAGCACGGAAACTCCGCTCCGTTTTCCTTAAAAGGGCTTCTCACCTTTGACGCAAGGTCAAGGGAAACCGACTGAAACTGCTTGAGATTTGTTGTTGTTAATTACCTTTGCGTCTTTCAAATTTAATCTAGTTGATTTGAGGGGGGCTTCATTTGGGCTTCACATGAAATACCAGGCCTGTTTTTTAAGAATCAAACAAACCCTCGACCCAGTGTGGCGAGTTTGCAAGTAGTGTATCCGACGTCTTGTGATGTAATTTAAATATGACTAACACGTGGCTGACCAATCATGACTAAGATTCTCTGCTTTGTCTATGATTGGCTGTCCTAAAAGGGTGCAAACCGAGAAGCTCGGTTGCAGTTGGTCCATTTACAAATAGTTTAATGTATTTATTTAATTTAAGAAATCATTTTCTAGCATTTGGCTTCTGATTGGGTTTACCAAGACCCTGACGGCGATGGCGACGTTTGCGTGGAATGCAGACAGCTCGGCCATTGTCCGGGAGAAAGTATCGTACGGTGGTGTTAGCATTACTCCAGAGGGGAATCTGATTATCGCGACATGGACCAGCTGGTATCCCTGATGTAATCAATATCACCCCACGAGTGGCCGTACATTAATCTGTCTCTGCAGCATCAGTGCTGCACGCGCTGAAAATTGCAAGGAAGCCAGAGAGCAAACTGTGGCACACCAGGGTAATTTCTGTTTACTTAAATACTTGTAATTAGCTTTTGCAATTATTTGTCTGTTGTAAAGACAACAAGCGCGTCGGTTCTGCAGCCGCGGGGCAAGCCCATTGGCCGGAGAAAGAAGGGCGGTTAAAACATCCCAGACTGATGCGAGATATTCTCGTGCTGCAGTAAATATACTTTACCTCAGGCACGGTTTACATTCAAATATAAGGGCGAACATTTCATACTGCACAGGAAATTCAGCGTATTGATTCGCTTTAAGAGTTGAGTCCATTTGTAAGTAAATGTATTGATTGTTTATGCGTGTCTTTAAAAATGCATGAGGGGCCTGAAATCAAAAAGGCTAACATTTTATTTTTTATTTTTTAATATATGTTTTCTGTCATACTGGGGAAATAATGCATTTCTTTGCACAGAGTACATAAACTGCAAATTAAAATAGAAACACACACACAGATATATAAATTAGGAAAAACATCAGTACTCTAGGATTAATTGCAGCGCAATATCCTTATCACCAGTACTTTATTAGTAGCACAAGTAGTATTGGAATTATTAATTATGTTAAGCTTATTACATTTAGTTATATCACATTATAAGGGCTTTGTAATTACTAACAACAAGTTTCTGCATAGGAAGATGCTGAGTGTGTTAAAATGTAACCTGCTTAATTTCTGTATGCACAACTACTTAATTTAAGTTAATTTAGTAAACATCCAGTTGTAATTAATGTTTTATATGTAAATGTAAACTATGAAAGATGTACAAATACATGTGCTTAGAAAATAAATATTAAAAACTGATTTGGCAGCATGGCAGGACTGTACACCACAATCCCTGAATCATTGTTTCTGAATCATTTTTGTTATTTTAATGCGCATTTTAATTTTAGTGACATTATAAGGATAATTTAATAACTCTGGAAACTCTGGAAGTATAAAAATATTGAAATGTTTTGGTGCACTGTTTTGGACTCAAAAATTGTACTCAAATTCTTGGTATGTGAAATGTGAAAACATTGTTAATGCTAGTTGTGTAGAATAAACTCGTAGTGTAGCTCCAGAAACAGCTTTTTACAAACATAGAGAACAGCCTTGGTGACTTGGGGCACATTTATTATTATTATTATTATTATTACTACTTCATATTGAATTAAGCACAGTTGCATAACAAACCCAAGGAATCTCACCCAGCCCCTACTGCCGTTTACTTTCTCTCCACAATGTAAAAATGACTGCCCTCTTTACTGACCACACAAATGCACTGAATGTTAAATAAACTGACTGCCCTCCTTACTTACCACACAAATGCACTGAATGTTAAATAAACTGACTGCCCTCCTTACTTACCGCACAAATGCACTGAATGTTAAATAAACTGACTGCCCTCCTTACTTACCGCACTGAATGTTAAATAAACTGACTGCCCTCCTTACTTACCACACAAATGCACTGAATGTTAAATAAACTGACTGCCCTCCTTACTTACCACACAAATGCACTGAATGTTAAATAAACTGACTGCCCTCTTTACTGACCACACAAATGCACTGAATGTTAAATAAACTGACTGCCCTCCTTACTTACCACACAAATGCACTGAATGTTAAATAAACTGACTGCCCTCCTTACTTACCGCACAAATGCACTGAATGTTAAATAAACTGACTGCCCTCCTTACTTACCGCACTGAATGTTAAATAAACTGACTGCCCTCCTTACTTACCACACAAATGCACTGAATGTTAAATAAACTGACTGCCCTCCTTACTTACCACACAAATGCACTGAATGTTAAATAAACTGACTGCCCTCCTTACTTACCACACAAATGCACTGAATGTTAAATAAACTGACTGCCCTCCTTACTTACTGCACAAATGCACTGAATGTAAAATAAACTGACTGCCATCCTTACTTACCTCACAAATGCACTGAATGTTAAATAAACTGACTGCCCTCCTTACTTACCGCACAAATGCACTGAATGTTAAATAAACTGACTGCCCTCCTTACTTACCGCACTGAATGTTAAATAAACTGACTGCCCTCCTTACTTGCCACACAAATGCACTGAATGTTAAATAAACTGACTGCCCTCCTTACTTACCACACAAATGCACTGAATGTTAAATAAACTGACTGCCCTCCTTACTTACCGCACAAATGCACTGAATGTTTAATAAACTGACTGCCCTCCTTACTTACCGCCCTGAATGTTAAATAAACTGACTGCCCTCCTTACTTAACACACAAATGCACTGAATGTTAAATAAACTGACTGCCCTCCTTACTTACTACACAAATGCACTGAATGTTAACTAAACTGACTGCTCTCCTTACTTACCACACAAATGCACTGAATGTTAAATAAACTGACTGCCCTCCTTATTTACCGCACAAATGCACTGAATGTTAAATAAACTGACTGCCCTCCTTACTTACCGCACAAATGCACTGAATGTTAGATAAACTGACAGCCCTCCTTAGTTACCGCACTGAATGTTAAATAAACTGACTGCCCTCCTTACTTACCACACAAATGCACTGAATGTTAAACAAACTGTCTGCCCTCCTTACTTACCACACAAATGCACTGAATTTTAAATAAACTGACTGCCCTCCTTACTTACCGCACAAATGCACTGAATGTTAAATAAACTGACTGCCCTCCTTACTTACCGCACTGAATGTTAAATAAACTGACTGCCCTCCTTACTTACCACACACATGCACTGAATGTTAAATAAACTGACTGCCCTCCTTACTTGCCACACAAATGCACTGAATGTTAAATAAACTGACTGCCCTCCTTACTTACCACACAAATGCACTGAATGTTAAATAAACTGACTGCCCTCCTTACTTAGCGCACAAATGCACTGAATGTTTAATAAACTGACTGCCCTCCTTACTTACCGCCCTGAATGTTAAATAAACTGACTGCCCTCCTTACTTAACACACAAATGCACTGAATGTTAAATAAACTGACTGCCCTCCTTACTTACTACACAAATGCACTGAATGTTAACTAAACTGACTGCTCTCCTTACTTACCACACAAATGCACTGAATGTTAAATAAACTGACTGCCCTCCTTATTTACCGCACAAATGCACTGAATGTTAAATAAACTGACTGCCCTCCTTACTTACCGCACAAATGCACTGAATGTTAGATAAACTGACAGCCCTCCTTAGTTACCGCACTGAATGTTAAATAAACTGACTGCCCTCCTTACTTACCACACAAATGCACTGAATGTTAAACAAACTGTCTGCCCTCCTTACTTACCACACAAATGCACTGAATTTTAAATAAACTGACTGCCCTCCTTACTTACCACACAAATGCACTGAATGTTAAATAAACTGACTGCCCTGCTTACTTACCGCACAAATGCACTGAATGTTAAATAAACTGACTGCCCTCCTTACTTACCACACAAATGCACTGAATGTTAAATAAACTGACTGCCCTCCTTACTTACCACATAAATGCACTGAATGTTAAACAAACTGTCTGCCCTCCTTACTTACCACACAAATGCACTGAATTTTAAATAAACTGACTGCCCTCCTTACCACACAAATGCACAATGTTAAATAAACTGACTGCCCTCCTTACCACACAAATGCACTGAATGTTAAATAATCTGACTGCCCTTCTTACTTACCACACAAATGCACTGAATGTTAAATAAACTGACTGCCCTCCTTACTTACCACACAAATGCAGTGAATTTTAAAAAGCTGCACATTTTGTTTTTAAACCCAATTTTTTTCCCCACCAAAAGTGGGGTTTGAATATGATCAATTTTAAGTTGAGGCTGTTTTGCAAAACACTGTTTTATATTTAGCTTAAGTTGCTGTATGACACACCAATTTGGCTTGAAGCAGTCAAATTTATAAGAGCCAATAGGATCCAAATGCCTGCAATATCCACATCCCAGCATGCATTGCCAGAGAATGGCTGACTCATTAAACTGAAATATTTAGTTAATGCATTTAACATCATCTTATTTAAAACCAAGAGAGGTTTTGTACACATGTCATATTACCAGGCCATTAACACATCAAATAAAATTTTTAAAAACAGTTTTTAGGTCATTAAATTTAATTTCCATATTTCCAAAGAGGCATTTATCGAGGATACAATATTAAAATATAGTTTTTTTTCTCTTTGTATAAAGATAAGTGAAGTGGCAACTATTACTATATTTCTTTGAATTCAGTTTGCAATGTAAATAAATATATATGTGGAGTGTACGGATCACGGCCCCAGAAATAGAGGAAACCTCATTGGAATTTCTGATTTAAAAAGAAATTTGCGCTCGATGATACGGCCATTTTAAACACTCCAGTGAAGCACCTGAAATTAATATTCATCTGTCATAAATACATAGTTCAGTACATAGATACAGTTTACTTTGCATTCTGTTCTGACAGGAAAATACTTTATGGGCGTGTCAAACCCCCAAATACGATGAGAGCAGTTTTCCAAAGCACTCTATACTTGGTATTTCAAAATTCCATACTTTTTATGTAAGCATTAAAAACAAAGATTTCTAGATTTAAAAAATAAGCAACCAGAATAACACCACAATACAAAGTGAGCAATCAGGAAAACGTGGACACAAAATTTCAATATATTCAAGTGTGTGAAAGGACACAGCACCAGCAGAACTTGCTCTGTGTCAGCCTTAAATCCTACATCCTCCTAAAGACCCAGCATTCATTTGGTCAATCTCAAGACCCATATATTATACTATACTGAAACCTACACTATAAGGGACATAGACTAAAAATTAAATGCAAAAATATTTTCACTGCAACATGTTTTGTCATCCAAGACACTTGCATTATGTCAAAAGAAATTTAATACTGTTGGGTCTCTGTAGGATATATTGGTGGCAATTTAGTAGGCACCAGATAAAGGGCTTTTTTAAACACTTTAATTAAATTTTGTATTCTTCCGCCTGTCAAGTCAATCTGATTTTCAAGAGCAAACCATTTAGAATGAAGCCAAAGATTTTAGATATTTGCATTATGTGTAATTATATAATTAGAGGTTGACTGATTATTATGTTACGTATGAGTTGTAAATTATATGCAAGCGATTGCAGTAAACGGGCAGGTCTGATTCATCAAACCTTGGTGGTAAGGCTCCATACTGTACTTCCATTTATTATTATGGTTTCAATATACAGTAGCATAGTTTCTCGAATCAGAAACAATTAATTAATTTGCCTTTTTGTTTGCTGATCAGTCCGGGTGATTGTCAAATATTTTATTTTTCTTTAGCTCTATCCCAAATCCCCCCCCCCTCTGAAAATAACCACAGTCAAGGGACAGTTTCCTGTTAAAAATATTACATACTGTGTACAGTATGTTTCATAGCATCATTAGATATATAATATGAAACAGTGCGGCTGAGAGCTCTGAGTTCACCCAAAAATACCGTGACGCAGAATGTTTAAAAAAAAAAGTGAGCTTGTGTGTCATATGCTCTAGGTCAGGGATGGGAAACTCCAGGCCTCGCGGTGTGTGTTTTTACTGCCACCAGTTACCCTGGCTCAATCAGCTAATTAGTCATATACACCAACACCAATTCACTCGTAAATTAGGCCACAATAAAACACTACAATACACATGCATACAGGCACAAGAGCTGCTGTTCATATTGCAGAATGTTTACATACACCTTAGCCAAATCCATTTAAACTCAGTTTTTCACAATTCCTGACATTTAATCCTAGTAAACATTCCCTCTCTTAGGTCAGTTAGGATCACAAGTTTATTTTAAGAAAGTGAAATGTCAGAATAATAGTACAGAGAATGATTTATTTCAGCTTTTATTTCTTTCATCACATTCCCAGTGGGTCAGAATTTTACATACACTCTGTTAGTAATTGGTAGCATTGCCTTTAAATTGTTTAACTTGGGTCAAACTTTTCGGGTAGCCTTCCACAAGCTTCTCACAATAAATTGCTTGAATTTTGGCCCATTCCTCCTGACAGAACTGGTGTAACTGACTCAGGTTTGTAGGCCTCCTTGCTCGAACACGCTTTTTCAGTTCTCCCCACAAATTTTTGATTGGATTGAGGTCAGGACTTTTTTGATGGCCACTCCAATACCTTGACTTTGTTGTCCTTAAGCCATTTTGCCACATGTCTGGAAGTATGCTTTGGGTCATTGTCCATTTGGAAGAGCCATTTGCGACCAAGCTTTAACTTCCTGGCTGATGTCTTGAGATGTTGCTTCAATATATCCATGTAATTTTCCTTCCTCATGATGCCATCTATTTTATGAAGTGTACCAGTCCCTCCTGCTGCAAAGCACCCCCACAACATGATACTGCCACCCCCGTGCTTCACGGTTGGGATGGTGTTCTTCAGCTTGCAAGCCTCACCCTTTTTCTTCCAAACATAATGATGGTCATTATGGCCAAACAGTTAAATTTTTGTTCCATCAGACCAGAGGACATTTCTCCAAAAAGTAAGATCTTTGTGCCCATGTGCAGTTGCAAACTGTAGTCTGGCTTTTTTATGGCGGTTTCGGAGTAGTGGCTTCTTCCTTGCTGAGCAGCCTTTCAGGTCATGTCGATATAGGACTTCTTTTACTGTGGATATAGATACTTTTGTACCTGTTCCCTCCATCATCTTCACAAGGTCCTTTGCTGTTGTTCTGGGGTTGATTTGCACTTTTTGCACCAAAGCACGTTCATCTCTAGGAGACAGAACGCGTCTCCTTCCTGAGCGGTATGACAGCTGCGTGGTCCCATGGTGTTTATACTTGTGTACTATTGTTTGTACACACGAACCTTCAGGCGTTTGAATATTACTCCCAAGGATGAACCAGACTTGCGGAGGTCCACAATTTGGCTGATTTCTTTTAATTTTCCCATGATGTCAAGCAAAGAGGCACTGAGTTTGAAGGTAGGCCTTAAAATACATCCACAGGTACACCTCCAATTGACTCAAATAATGTCAATTAGCCTATCAGAAGTTTCGAAAGCATTTTCTGGAATTTTCCAAGCTGTTTAAAGGCACAGTCAACTTAGTGTATGTCAACTTCTGACCCACTGGAGTTGTGATATAGTGAATTAAAAGTGAAATCATCTGTCTGTAAAAAATTGTAGGAAAAATTTATTGTGTCGTGCACAAAGTAGATGTCCTAACTGACTTGCCAACACTATAGTTTGCTAACATGAAATCTGTGGAGCGGTTAAAAATGAGTTTTAATGACTTCAACCTAAGTGTATGTAAACTTCCGACTTCAACTGTAGCTAAAAATATCAGATCATGTAAATGATTGGGCTAATTAAACACTTGGTTGTGGCAGCAAAAACCTGCGCGGGGCGGAGTTGAACTTGCATACACACCGGCCCGCAAGGCCTGGAGCTGCCCATCCCTGCTCTAGGTGATAGTGTCATTATGTACAAACGCCACAGAGGCTGGCTGGCTAGCTCTTTATTTGTCCACAGCAAAAATGCTGGTGTAAATTTAACACCCTAAGGTGTTTATATGAGTCCACGGAGTAGGGTGTTAAATGTATCCCACCATTTTTGCTGTGTATAGAATGTGATTCCAGATGATTATGTGGAGAAAGACAAAATGCATGACAAACGCCAACGAGTAGCTCCAAACGAGCCAATGGCGCCGCGGTGGTGCAGCGGTCTAAGGCGCAGGTTCTCTGTTTGCGTGGTTGTGCCCCGAGGGTCGGGGGTTCGATCCCCGGTCCTGCCAGATCCGAGCATGGCCGGTGCCTTGAGGGATATACCATAATATTGATATAACATTGATATCATGGGAAAGCACTAGACTTGTTCTCTCAGCATAATTGGGTGAGGAGAAGGTGTCTGTTTCTAACAATGCAGCCCTATTATAGGATCACAGGATACGTGTGGGGAACAGTGTATTTGGGCTCTCCAAGTGCTTTATAAACTGTCCTTAGTGTGTGTGTGGGGGGTGGGGGGGAATTGGGTCAGAGAAAGTTCAAGGTCTATGAATATGTGAAATATTAAATCTGCATGCTGAATATGTACAGCTTATCCAGTCGCAAAGCTCCAACATTAAATTCTGCAAATATTTCCAAAGGCTTGGAAAAGATTCCGTGACGAAAAAAACAAAAACTGTCCTTGGAGAAGTGACTTTCCACTCCTCCTGAACGGAGCTTCGTGCCGTAACGCCATCACGGGATTGACAGGAATATGCCAATATCTGATAGGCTGAATGGCCAGTCAGCGGCGTCCAGCGCTCTCAAATAGGACGAGCCCATTGAGAGACGACACACAGGGTCTCTCCTCTGGAGCTGGAGACCAAGCTCCTTCAGCATGGCTGCTGTTACACGTGTGCAACAAATAGACTACAGTCATGCAGTCATGGTCCATCTATGTATGTAATATAAACCTCTGGTTTATGTTATGTAGCCTAACCCTAACCCCCCCCCAAGAGAGGAATATGATTTCCAGCATTTGAAGAGGACAGGGTGACTTGTTTTGACAGCATATTATGACTTGTGGTCTTGCAAAAGCGTCTCTCTTTCTTGGACCAACGTATTGCCTGATTTATTTATTTATTTATTTGGGAAAAACCATGTGACCTGTGGGCCTGGGGGCACTCGCGTCTGTAGATCCATGTGACCCTCTGGCTTCTGGCCCCGTAAAGCTTTCCCTCGCTGGTAAGATCAGACGGCACTTCTGAGAAATCTTTTTTTTCGACGGCAGACAAACACGGCACCACGCCGCCTTCAAACAAGATAGTCTCCCAAGATACTTCCAGGTTTCAGATTGAATGCAGGTTTGCCTCTATTCCTCAATTTGGAGTCCCCCAGTCAATTATAAGCTGTCCCATCACTGTAAACTCCTGTATAAATTGGGCACGCCATGCTCTTTCCAGAAGGTTTGCGGTGTGCAGCAAGCTTCTGTTTTCACTCTGCAGTCCGCAAAGTCGAGCTGTGCTTCCATTGTCCACTTCCTGTGTTGTTGTCGCCCACTTCCTGTGCTGCCGTGTGTCGCTTCCTGTATCTGTAGTAAAAAGAGAGAAGGACAGCAACTCGGTAAATAAAACAAAAGACCGAGTTGCTGTCCTTCTCTCTTTTTACTATATATACTCTACTAAGGATTCAGCACCGGCAAAACGGAACTAGACAAAGTTGAGCACGTTTTAACAATTTCTCGCTTCCTGTATCACCATTGCCCACTTCGTGTGCTGCTCTTGCCTACTTCCTGTGCTGGTATCACCAACTTCCTGAGCTGCTGTTTCACAATTCCTGTGGCGCCATATCCCGCTTCCTGTGTATTGAGGGCAGATGCAAGTATCAGATGAGGAGGCTCCTGTACTGCACAATGAGGCGGGGAAAATCCTACTGACAGAAACATTGGCTCAACTGGCAATGGGACAGTCCATTATACACCTCCCTGCGGACTCACCGGTCATATTCATTACTGGCAGGTCAGGGTTCGATTCCAGACCCTGGAGTGTATCACTGCACTGATAGCCAGCCTCGAGGGCCACACAGTCAGATTTCTAGTGCTAATTCAACTCAGTCCAATAGGAACAATATGTACTCCGTAAGAGTTGATACAACACACTGCACTTGATTCCGATGGCTCGGTTCAGAAATTTGTCTGTAAATAACCAGTTTGTCGGCAAACGTCAAGCCTTGATGCGCTTAGATGGCCTGTTCTCATCATTACGCCGCCTTATATTCTGAATTTGGAATGATGAAGTGCTAAAGAGAGCCCCAAACAGCAACACACACTACTGGAGAATCTGTCAGCCCAAATGTACACAGTGTAGCTCTGAATTATTGATTTAGCAACTTCTGTGTGTCTTAAGCCTTAAACAAATTAGGAGTCAACTAGTAGGAAAACTCAAATCACCACATTGTCGTGTGCGTTTGCTCATGTTGAGAGAACCACAAATGTTTTTATTTTTCTCATCTCAAAACACAGGAAATCTCCATTGCCCTTAATTTCTCCTTAAGGAATCTGAGACGATCGGCGACACTGTGGGATTTTCCCTTCTCCCCCCACCCTACCACAGAATCAGCGTGTCTGTGGGCACCGGGCCAACGGGCTGGAGAGCCGGGGGGCGGGGGGGAGGGGATCAAGTGCCCCCCAGCGAGCACGTAAAGACGGGCTGGTGACAAGCCGCCGGCCTCCCCTCGAGCCCCAGCAACAGGCAGTAAAGCAGCGACGCGCAGCGACAATGTAGCGGTTTGACCCCCGTCGATGTTGCAGCGCACATGTGTGGGTGTCCATCACGGTGGAAGGCTTCTCAGGCCGCTAAGACTCTTGGGAAAAATACCCACAGTGCCCCCATCTCCAATTATAGCAATGCCTGCCCGGAGAACGAGGGCTGTGTCCTGTGTGGGAAGATTAGTTGACGCAAAAGCCATTCGAAAAACTCTGGCGGCCAGGTCATTAGAAAGATCGCCTCTCCGCGCCCCCCTGACCTTCTTTGCCAAGAGGTAAGTGCCTGTGGATAGTAAAAATAAAAATGGCCTCCAATTCCTTTCTGCTTTTCAAATGAACAAAAACTGCTCTATTCAGCAGATGAAGGGATCAATTAAACAAATCTTTGAATGTCAGGGGTAAAAGCATTTGGCTAAAAATATGTGGTCGCACAAAATTGCTCCTTCCTTGATCAGACGCCGAAATGAAATCTTGCAAATCAGGTTATACATCATATGAAATTTCCTGTTTTAATTTTCGAAAAAGCACAACTTTAATTTGGTTTACACTTTCCGGGAGGTAATTTCCAATACTTTGTACACACCGTTGAAATCTGTGTTTTTAGAATTATTTTATGGAGTTTAAGCATTCTGTTCCCAATTAAAAAAAAAAAAAAAAAAGATATGAATGCACTGAAATAAACTGGCGGTTTCCTGTGTCAAATGAATTAAGCTGGAAGCAGATTTAACGGATGTTTCACACGTGACAGCACAGCCCAGAGAGGGCAGGTAAAGAACGGAAATATCACAAGGTGAGAAAATGAGGGAGTTGGGGGAGGGGTCAGGGCGGGGTCATTCAGTTTATTCACAACAGGGAATTACCATTGAATTTCAGAACTGGATTTAAGCAAGTACAATATTTTTTTAGATTTCTATACAATATTTTAAGTTAAGTTGATTGATACAATGAAGAATAAATACCGAATACATTGTGTAGGCAGATGCTTTACATTGTTGTGGGTTTACTTCAAAGGATTATTCACTTAAATATATTGCAGAGAACATTAGCTTAATGTAAGTGATATAACTGGAAGTTGGAAGGAAAAAAAAACAGAAATACGATTTAGTATTATTATTGTTGTTTTATTAATCATAATATAATTAATCATTAATAATAGTAAAATTATATGGACCTCGCAAATTGGAGGCTTAATTAAAGTCAAGTTATTGCCACATGGGTTGGCAACTGCTTGCACCAAAGCAAGAGTGGACTGTGAGTGATGCCCTGAGCTATTTTTGGTTTTGGCCACATGTAGCAAAAAACCACATGATTTAGTCACTGAAGCAAATCACCAGAGCCAATATTGCTCCTCACGGGATGCAAGGTGTTTCGATTTCAAACCTTCGTTCTGTGTGAACTCACACTAGGCTACAGACTCTGAAGGTGCAAAAGGCGAACTGGACCGCAAGGTCCGGCTCTCCAAATATAAAAATAGCTGATGAGCATGTTTATTTCGCCTGCCTGTTACTCGACACCAACTGGTTATTCCAATACATGTGCTAGCTAGGTAGCAAGCTAGCTTCTTCCCATGTTACAACTCTGTTGGGTTTCTCCGTCTCCCACTCCTAATTCCTAATTCGGACCGTTTGTGCTTTCTCCAGAATCCGCGTCTGCCTCATTTCACCTGGATTGGAAGGCCCGCGCGAGCTCCAAGGTTTGCTTTTCCATTTATGTCCAGTGACAAGAATAAAAAAAAAACTGTTCATCGCCCCCAGAGTGTTCTCAAAAAGTAACTGAAAACCTTGTCTTTTCCTCAGCTGTCGGGTTCAAATGACATTCTCTGGATGTCTTAGTGAATCTTTTCTTTGAGACTTGACAGAAGCTCTTGCCTCAAAATGCGATACGGAAGCAGAAGGTAAGTAGAGTTTTTTTGAAAATAGGCTGCTTCCGGCCTGACAATAATTTAGATTTGAGGAAGGTAGCCTATGCTAATACGTCCAAGAAAATATGAATGCTTTCATTGTGTACACGCACAGCACATTTAACAAGTAGCCTAAAGCGTCGTTGATAGGGTAGCCTATGCACCGGCCAGCATTTATGTGGCATGTGTCAATTAGAAAACTCCAAGCAATATAGTTGTGTTACTTGACTAACCCCTCTATACGTATACTAGCTGTTTTATACTGAAAAATAATGAATATGTCACTGTCTTTTGAAGCCTTTCCCCCGAGGCATCAGTAGCTCTTCGTTCGTTGGGTAAAAATAAACATGTCACACAAGCAGACGCAAATGATTCATTAAGAGCGCAAATGGTATCAAATTATAAGAGTTGGAAAGTTTCTGCAATGCGGCCAAATTGTGCTGGGCAAGAAGCAGATAGGCTACTGTATATAGTTCCCTAACTTTTTAGTATGTCTTTGAACTGTCAGCACACCTCTTGATAAATAAATGTTTTAAGTAGGCTACAAGTAGCCTGCAGTGTTTGACGAACCATCGTGTAAATGTAAGTGTACAATTCAAGTGTAAATGCCTTATAGTAGTCCGACTCAATAAATATTTATTTGTATGGATTTGTTTTAGTCTATGGAGTACTGTGCCGTAGAACATAATAATATAAAATGTTTATAATATTATATAGGCTACATATAATATGTGTGAACATAACGTGACAATTTCCTCAATAAAATGGCCTTTTCTCTTCAACCCGTGGTTGGTATTTTACTTTGAAGTGTGGTGTGGTGGTCTGTGTTTGTACAAATGTAGATATAGAACACGGTTCGTATGTCGTTAAGGTTGGTGTTAGAGTAGCCCGCTTTAAGAGTTATTCTGGGCCTTCTTTGGAGACAGTCGGGCCGCGCGCTCCAATAAAATTATCTTCACGTGACGTCTTGTTTTACGCGTATAAGTTAGCAGGTCCTCATAATATTATACTTTGCTTGTTGTTTTTGAAGCTTTTTATGTAGGCTATACGCGTCGAGGGCGAATGATTTAACCAGATACCAGTAATGGATGGAACCGTATCCCTCCAACAGTCATTCCCTGACTGTGGAAAGTTGTCATCTTCGCTTTCAGTTGCAGATGAGACTCGTCGTGCACTTTACTGTTAAGACTCAAACCGTTTTCGGACACCGCAATGTAGGTGTATAAGGTTTTGGGTTTGAGATTAAGTAAATTAGCGTCAAGATCATCTCGTGTTTATTTACACCCAGACTCAACCTAACTTTAAAGCGCTCTGTCCTTAGAGTAAGAAATATAAGATTTAGATTTCTCTGGCATTAATGAAAATATATATTACGTTGACATTTAGGCCTATTACTCAAAAATTTGTTAAAACTGTATTTGCTATTAGTTATCTAAAGGCCTTAATTTTAGTTTAATTTTAGTTAATTTTTTAATTTATTTTCAGTATCATTGACTAATTTGTGTTATTTTTGATGGGGAAGCGCCATAAAAAATATAGTTAATTGGTATAATTTTAAATGTAGTGTGTATTTTTGCACAAGGAAAATATTAGGCTATAAGATGGTCTCAATGTAACATTTTAATTAAAATTATATTTTGATGTTTCTTTAAATACATCTCAGTAGGCTACATTGATTGCTTTTCGCTTGTATTTTTAAGCTGCGTATGATGAGCAGTAGCCTATAATCAAATCACTTACACTTACATTCTTATTACCCATCACAAAACTGATATCAGTAAGAGTTCCTTTTATGTTTTAGTGTACCAAGCTAAAGCCATTATTATCTTGTACACAAAATTATGCACGCTATTAATTATGATTTTTTTTATTATTAGTGGGTCAGTGTTTTATCCATGTGTATCCAATGTGTTGCACTGGATAAGAGCATCTGATTGCTCACTTTGATGTCATTGTGATGTCACAGAGCCGTTATAGAGTCACGTTTATTGAGCTGCTTCATGCAATGTGCGATTCAGCTACTCTGGCAGCCTGTTATGAAGTCAGTATTCAGATGAGGATCCACGATATCAGGCTAATATCACAGGTCATCCACCTGTAACTCAAGCCCAGGTTTATGCATAAAACATTTGTCATTTTCATTTTTCACAAAGATAACAAAGTAGCTTTTCTTCACCAGATGCACTCACAAATACAAGGAAGGGGACAGTGCAATCAATACTAAAAGAATACCAAATATAAATACAATCAAAACCAGCAAAAAATCAGGGACCTGTATCACAAAGCAGCATTATTGAGTAAAACCCGGAACCCTCCCAAATCTTGAACATGGACTGAAGTAAAAAGAGGTGTTCCGGTTTTTACTCAGTGCAGTTATCAACTATCTCTCTCATCTTCTTCATAGTATACCCTGCCCATATCAAGGGAAATGGCTAATTATTAATTATCTGTTGTTGTAGGATTGGCCTTGCATAACATTATTGTAGATCTCCCTGGTAACAGAATATCAAAATAAAAGTGCAGCCAAATAATCGTTAGGACGGTCCTTGAGTCCAACCATTTCTTATTCCCAATTGTTGTCAGCGCTAATGGCTGCTGCCTCTGGGGGTCACTGGTGTACAATGAGACACTGTAACCCTGGCTGACTCAATCCCGCTCTACCCTGCATGACACGAACATCAAATCTGTGTCCCCCGACTGGGCTGCCCACCTCAGTCAGCACTGGCACAGTCCAGATTCAATACCAGACCATAGAGCCCATCCACACACTAGAGCAGTGCCTTAACAGATACCAGACCACAGAGCCCATCTCCACACTAGAACAGTGCCTTAACAGATACCAGACCATAGAGCCAATCTCCACACTAGAACAGTGCATTAACAGATACCAGACCATAGAGCCCATCTACACACTAGAACAGTGCCTTAACAGATACCAGACCATAGAGCCCATCTACACACTAGAACAGTGCCTTATGGATACCAGACTATAGAGCACATCTACACACTAGAACAGTGCCTTAACAGGATGACCCAGCCAGCAACCCAACATGTATTTCTTCTACGCCTCAGAGCAGCCACTTAAACCTTTGTAATTTTGTGGTCAATGTTTCTGTCCTGTGTCTATGGCTGCCAGTGTCCATTCATTGACATGGACTAGGGATGTCAGAAGGTTTTACTTATCAAATGATTTTACTAAACACAATTCTATATTACTGCAAATGGAGACTTGAGTTTGGATGGTTTTCGTGCTTGATGGTGATTGTTGACATTTTATCTTTTACAAAAATATGTTTCTATTATTTTCTTGGAGGACTCATTTATTTATATTTCATAAATATTCTCTTGGCCTATGCAAACCTGCATTTCCGCAACCAGTTTAATGAGCCTCAGTTCATAGTTTGTTGCATATCCAGTGCAGTTTTGCAGTTTGGGAATACGAGGTTGTGTTCTGTAAAGACGTCCGTGGGTGAGTGAACAACGATAACACCGGCTGGACTGTGTGATGCTTGCTGGTGTCACTTTTGCTCTTCATTTACACAAACACGTTGTTTCAGAATAAGAACAGGCTTTGTGTAAATGCAGTTAAAACGATAAGGGTAAAAAAACAAACAAAAGAAAGATATAAAAAAAAAAAAATATATACAAATTCAGTTTTTTGCCATCCTGAGCAAACGTAGCCAAAATAAAGTGCATACGACTACCACTGTCACAAAGGAAAGTAAACCGCACGGTATTCCTTCACGTGACGCGACTGTGAGACTCGTATCTTTTGGTTACTAAAAGACACGAATCGGCTGTATTTTTTTAGGCATGTTGTTCTTGCTGTTCCTGATGTTATCCAAGCAACTACAAATTGAAATAAGAAGCTACAATTATGTCCAACCTATGAAACAGAAGAGAGTTTCAGCTACATTGCTGTACTATGTTAATTCAAGCCTGAATTTACAGCCGAGGAGTTGCAACAGATAGAGGCTGAAGAGGTCAAAGGTCAGCTGGCTGATCTTTTCAATCGATCTGGGGTGATAGATCTAAATGGAGTGACATAAAGTTGTTTTTGTCACACAAGCAGGAACCATTTTCAACTGCGTTTACGGGGCAGACACAACAGCGCAATAATACCAAAACGGACTGTATCGGGTCATTTGCGGACGCGTGTCTGTATCGGGTCATTTGCGGACGCGTGTCCGCTGTTGCAGACAGACATAATCTCGAGCACGGAGGTGTTTTTGTCCAGAAATTTACAAAAAATGACCAGACACGGTCGTCCACCTCTCCTAATCGGGAATATCCATGTCCAGAAATCCCCGATCACAGACCGGGAGTGTGCAGAAATGTGCCTACGCTGCACGCCAGTATTCAGTATTCAGTATTCATTTTTCAGTTGTTCGACTTTACTGTATGTTTCATGTACTCTAATCTCTCTACGCTCAAACCAGCGGATCATTTCAAACAGACTTTTCCCATGTTTCTGCTAACACCTCTAGCACCGTTAGCAGAGCCCCTAAACCCTTCACACAGTGTGCCAGCACCGTTAGCAGAGCCCCTAAACCCTTTACACAGTGTGCCAGCACCTTTAGCAGAGCCCCTAAACCCTTCACACAGTGTGCCAGCACCTTTAGCAGAGCCCCAAAATCCTTTACACAGTGTGCCAGCACTGCAGAATTCAGGTCCACAAATCTGGAGCATAGAAGTACTGTACAGCAGTATTATAACCCTGTTACTCAAGTCACGGTCCTCAAGGGCTGAGAGCTGCTGGTTTTCCACCCTCCCTTTACCTGGGAGTCAGGTGTGAACACAGTCTGGCCAATCAGTAGCACTAATTGCTCAATTAATTGCCTGGGAGAAAAGAAAACCAGGGCTGGACTTGGATTTGAGGGCCAATCAAATCAAATCAATATTTATTTATATAGCGCATTTCACAACTAGTTGTCACAATGCGCTTCACAGAAAAACCCAGCCTAAACAAGAGCAAGCCAAAGGCAACAGTGGCAAGGAAAAACTCCCTGGTGTAACTAGGAAGAAACCTTGGCTATACTGTAAAGTCTGAACCCTGCTCTATAACCACTCCTTAGAAGCGCCATATAGCCGAACTGTCTGCTTGGACAATGCTTTTTGACTACTCTGCCAAGTTTGTGGTCTTTTGGGAAACTGCTAGCCCCAATGGCACTCACGAGTGGCACAGTAATGTTGTTGGAGTCAGCCTCAAGTTCAATAGACGTTGTTTGATGCTGTCCATGACTGAGCTATACACAGTGGCGGCAAGAATAACGTTCAAATCGAATGGAATCGATTTTCCCTGCAGAGAAAATAAGACGTAGGAGTCCTAATTGTCTGTGCCGTCTGTTGAGTCTTTTCTGATCTCAGACATGATGCCATCTGACAAACTTTCTTACATGTGTAAAAATGCACATAATTTGAGAATTGTCAACTTTTTCAAAAGGAATGGACTCAAAATTTTATTTTATTTTTTAAAAAAAATTTTTTTTTACTGTCAGAGGATTCCTCCTCCTTGTTTATTTCTGACCGGAAATTATGTTAATGTTTGTAAATGCTGGTCTGTTGTTGTGTCTTTGTGCGTGTATACCCCTATGGAAAAAGAATACACTGCAGTATATTGTAAATATATCAAAATTATCTTCACAATATATTTAAAATATACTGCAGTATATTACATTTCCATAAGGGAAGGTAGAATCTGTGCAAAGTGAATTGACGCATTTGACTTGTGTGCAGTGTTCCACGAGGGTACTGTTGCATCCAGTCACTCAAAGACTTGTTCCTTTGTATTTGACATTCCTTTCTTGGATAATTAGTCAGGTTTTTGGGACAATCCCATGCCGATAGTGATCCCACGGGGATTTAGATGATAATGCTGGTTGAAATTATTTTGGGTCCCAAGATGAAATGGGGTCCCTAGTTCTAATGGATCCAATTGGATATGAGATTAAATATAACTTTAAAAAATACATGTATAGGTATAAAATAATATACACAAGTACAACCTATGGAAGCATAGGGCCACTGTACAAGCTGCCCTGAGCTACTTCAAGTGTGTATTATTGTTTTAAACCACAAATCCTCTGATGCCCCGACACCAGCCGTATTGTGATGCTGGCAGGTTGTTAGAAGTTTCTGTAAAATGTCTGCAAAATGTCCTTTATTGCACTCAAAAAGTGTCTGGGTCAGTCAAGAACATGCACTACAACTGGAATAATATATATACTATATATATATATATTTTTTTAACTCCAGAAAGTGAACTATTCCTTTTAAACGGTTTCTAAGAAGATGGCGAGAACAACTGTAAAAATAGTTTTTAAAACAACAGCAAAAAACAATGCAATGTAAAAGTTACTATCTCTCCAAAGCAACAGAGTTAGCAGGATATGTCCTTCATTTAATTTAGGGGGCTTATGTGCGATACTCCATATATACAGGAATATCAATGGCTATCATATTACATGGTACATATGAATAGCTTATTCAGAATACGACTGTAACCAGTATGAGGACGATTACCCAGAATACTTTGCGAATGTAAGTGTCGTCATTGACTATATTCTTGCCCAGCAGTTCTGAAAATGTCCAGCTGCCCACCGGTATCTCACTACTGAACTATGGACTATGGAGTTACAATTCTATGAAACTTTTTAAAATCACTTAAAATTCTATTATCATTATTAATATGTACAGAATGGTTTGCCACTGTCTTATTATTGAAAGGCATTACATAGCTGCACACATCAGATTTATGACTGACAGTGATCATTTCAAAGATACACATTTTATTTTTTAGTATTTCTTTCCCTCAGTTTTCACCGGTGAAGCTAGAAAGTGTCAGCCTGTCGGCACTGGCGTGGTCCGGATTCAATACCAGACCTGCCATTTTATTTTGTTTAGACGTTTTTTGTTTTGTTTGGTCAGCTGCTGAGGTCTCTTGTGGATCTCTGAATTGTGGATTTCTGAATCTTACTTTTGTACACCAAATGTGTTGTTGTAGCAAAATAAATTCAGTGTTTGTGAAAAGTATGGGGAAAAGATAGGGCCCAGGTTCAGTAAACATACGTCTTTAACGCCGACAAACAATGTTTTTCATTGATTTTGTCAATCGCTGGGCTCGCTAAACTATAAACTATGCAGGCTGTTTGTGGTAGGAGTGTTTGTTGGGTATTTGTTTTGTGGGCCCAACCAGTATTGCGTTTTATTATAACTGTTTTAACTTCTTATTAACATTGTTTCAATTCTAATTTACTTTTTATATAATGTCTTTCTATGTCTTATGTAAAGCACTTTGAGTTGCCTAGTGTATGAAATGTGCTATACAAATAAACTTGACTTGACTTGACTTGAAGTCGAGGCAAAAATTTTTTGGTTTAATAGCCCTTTGTGTTTTGAGAAAATAGGAAAGCTACTGCTGTTGAATGATTTATTTAGCAAATAATATCAAAATACAATAATACTAAATTAAGGTGGTGTATATAAGGTGCACTGATGAATCCGGATTTTTCTGAAACGATATCCGATTGGGCAAGGAGATCCTATCCTATCAAATGTAGTGGTGAGAAGGACCTTATCTTATGCAGGGTGATATGTTTCCACCTGGGACAGGTGTGAATCGCAGAGATCAGGCAAAAACACCTTTCCAGCCACAGTACAGTGAGTCACACACACAGCTAACAGCACTAACGGAAGTGGGTCCTATGTTGACTTTAGGAACTACAGATTTGTTGAGCCAACAACAGAATAAATTTTTTTTTGTCATATTCACATCATATCAGACTGATAGATTAGCGGTACATCTTATGCATCTTATTTTTGAAATCTTTGGCTGAAATATTGCTGGATTAATATGCTATATTGATTCGAATTTCCGAATCACTACATTTGACACACATAGCTGACTAAAATTTTGCTTATTGTTGCTTATTGAAAAAGGGTGTGAATGCAGTCTATATATACCAAGGGGCCAAGACTGGGCTTTCGTTTTGAAGCTCACTTCCTGGTTGGGCTGGGAGCGGCAATTGTGCCGTTGCTCACTAGCGCCACTGCGATTGGCTCCAGTATAGGTCTTTTACCATGTAAGTCAATGGCAGCAATGTGGTCCAAATACTCAGTCAATAAATTTTTCCCACAAAGGTTTTTTATTGCAATAGGTGCCTTTCCTTTATCTAATGCCTCTGCATGTGCTGATTTTTTTTAAAAATTGTGTCGTTTGGACAGGGTATTCACATTTGTTCAGGACCAATCAGAGGGACAGGTTGAGTCATCTTCGGCTCCACGGAGCAGACACAGTTTGTACAAACGGCCGGCGAAAAAGACATCCGGGGCCTCAATTCAGTTTTTACGAGGCTGTGGGAAGGCAATGGGTGACGTCACAGTGGCTTTGTCCATATTTTTATACAGTCTATGATATATACCCATATGTATAAAATATAAAGCAATACACTATATGATATAAATGTTTTGTTTTTTTCCACTACCTTGTTTATTTTAATCACAGGTATACACATGCATGCAGCGTTTTCCAGCCCTTGTCGTTTTAGTTTTTTTAACGATCTTGGGGGGTGGGGGGGGTGGGGGGGGGGTGAGGGGGGGGGGTGAGGGGGGGTGGGGGGGGTGGGGGGGGGGGTGAGGGGGGGGGGGTGAGGGGGGGTGGGGGGCGGTTCTTTATATCTGATCTCTGGGGTGGAAAAAAGAAGTATCGTTCTCTTCCAAAAATAGCTCACGTGTGCTGTAGTGCACACAGCGACCTCACCATGCACTCTTGAAGGTTAAAGATATTAAAGTAGGGAAGGTTTCACAGGCCTTCTCCCTGACACTTTATTTTAAACCCCATCACCCCACACACACACGGCGAATACAGAAATGAACTGATACACATAAAGGATAAAAAAAACCCATCATGTTATTCATTCACCCCAAAATATCAAATCATCGCTTTAATAGGCTTCCGAGCGACTCATCCTCTTAAAAGTTTTTTGGCGGAGTGACACGTCACATGGTCCGGTACCGAATCCTGACCATGCTGGCTTTCGGGACGGTGCACAATAGGCCGTAACATCTCCCGGACAGAAAGCGTTCCTGTTGGCGTAACACTCGTGTCTCACTAGTGATCCCTACTGGCCTGGCACCTTCAGTCTGCCTGCACCCGCTGGGCATTGTGGGTACTCCTCTGATGTAAATGAGCCCTCTGTCAGCATTGACATATGAGATAATCTACATATTTGATTGGGATTTCAAATTTGTAGAGGAAAAAAAGAGATTATTCTGTGCAAAACCTGGTTAAATGAACATTGATTGAGGCGATTTCCTGCGGTACGTTCCACCCGAACAACTTTTTTTCCCCAGATTATACCGAGTTACTGCTTAAGTTACATTATTCATGTGTAGTAAATTTAATAAATCAGTGCATTCAGAATTATAACCTTATAAAACCTCTCCAGCTAAATGTGCTCCTAAAAAAATGCTTGCTTCCTCACCGCAGTAAAAATTAGGCAGAACTGTCTTTATGGCAAGCAAAATAGTTAGTATTCTGTGTAAATTCTGTGTTCTGTTATTCTGTTATTTTAAATGTATTGACTATATTAATCCAGTTTGTGATTTCCAAACCACTTTATACTGTACAGTGAGGAATGAACTTTCAGGAGGGGTGATTTTTTTTAAACAAAGTGGCCACTATTGACCAGTCATATTGATCTGTTTGTAGGGTGAGGTTTTTCTTCCAGTGAGTCCAGGAAACACACACAAACCTTTGGGAGAATCTGCAATCTGAAGTACATGGTCAAATGGCTCTCAGCCCATCCCGGATCAGTAATGCACAGTAGGCCATTTCGCTCAATCGGAGTGCAGTGTGCGATTTCAGCCAATCACAGTGGAGTAGGCTATTTTGCTCAATCACAGTGTAGTAGACCATTTTACTCAGTTACAGTGCAGTAGGCCGTTTTGCTCAATCACAGTGCAGTAGGCCGTTTTGCTCAATCACAGTGCAGTAGGCCGTTTTGCTCAATCACAGTGCAGTAGGCCGTTTTGCTCAATCACAGTGCAGTAGGCCGTTTTGCTCAATCACAGTGCAGTAGGCCGTTTTGCTCAATCACAGTGCAGTAGGCCGTTTTGCTCAATCACAGTGCAGTAGGCCATTTCGCTCAATCACAGTGCAGTAGGCCGTTTTGCTCAATCACAGTGCAGTAGGCCGTTTTGCTCAATCACAGTGCAGTAGGCTGTTTTGCTCAATCACAGTGCAGTAGGCCGTTTTGCTCAATCACAGTGCAGTAGGCTGTTTTGCTCAATCACAGTACAGTAGGCCGTTTTGCTCAATCACAGTGCAGTAGGCCATTTTGCTCAATCAAGGTGCAGTAGGCCGTTTTGCTCAATCACGGTGCAGTAGGCCATTTCGCTCAATCACGGTGCAGTAGGCCGTTTTGCTCAATCACAGTGCAGTAGGTTGTTTTGCTCAATCACAGTGCAGTAGGCTGTTTTGCTCAATCACAGTGCAGTAGGCCGTTTTGCTCAATCACAGTGCAGTAGGCCATTTCGCTCAATCACAGTGCAGTAGGCCGTTTTGCTCAATCACAGTGCAGTAGGCCGTTTTGCTCAATCACAGTGCAGTAGGCCATTTTGCTCAATCACAGTGCAGTAGGCCATTTCGCTCAATCGGAGTGCAGTGTGCAATTTCAGCCAATCACAGTGCAGTAGGCCGTTTTGCTCAATCACAGTGCAGTAGGCCATTTCGCTCAATCACAGTGCAGTAGAGTATTTCCTTCTTGCAATAGGGAGCACAGAGCTTTCAATATTTCAGAGCACAGTAGACCTGTCAAATTTAAATTCAATATTTGACTATTTTGAAAAAAAAAATAAACATTAGAATGATTAAATTTAACATTCGAATATCCTATAGCTCAGGAGGGAGTTACTCTTCACCATTAGACTGCAGTAGAACCAGCGAGGCCTCTTACTCCTTAGGGTCCATACATATTTACTTAAGTTAAGTGCAGGGTTGCCACCTGTCATGTATTAGCCTGACTGGACGAGGCACTGAAAACACTGATTAGATTGATTAGATTAAAGATCGAATAGATGTGCTATTTTGCCAAACTTATTTGAAGGTAACAGTTTCCCACCAGTTATATGTTTATATGTTCATAATCATATCTTAATCTATATATATCATAATCTTGTCCTCTAGATGTGACTTAATATAGTTTGATTTGGCCATTGTCGTCACTAGATTTATGTTTGTTGCATCCTATTTCTTTTTAAATCTAATGCCATTATTGTTCTAGTATTCTATAACCTTACAGTAATCTTGTTTGGTTTTTGTTATTGTCATAGTTTATTATCATTCTGTTTTTTTGTCACTTTTTTTATTTGCTCAATTTTGTTCAGCCAAGTTATCACTGTTATTTTGTGCTGCATTCTAAATGCACTCTGCAGTAGGGCTGTTTTTGTCAAGGTGCTTATACCAGCATGAAATGGATTAAAGAAAAATCTAAAACTCACAGCATTTTGCATTTGCTATTTTAATTAATCAATGCAAAATTAATTATTGGTTTAATTCTGTGTGGGATGGTGTTTTCAGGTTTTTCCAACAAACAAGAATTTGAGGGGATATTCATATAAAATTCATATAAAATCATAAAATATATCTCCAACTGATTTTCTTTTTGGCTTGACTCTGCTTTTTGGTTATTTCTCTGTCCCATTGCAGGAAGGAAGAGAGATCACTTCACCTTTTGGAGGGTGAGTTGGTTAGAGGTGAAAGGGCATAGGTCCCACACTGAGGAGACCGATCGGGAAGGAGCGGCCCTCACCCCACCGCCAGCCCTCCCCCCACCGGCCGGACGTTTGAAATGAACTCCCAAGACAAGCGTCACGGGAGTTACAGAGGAAGCATGCAGGGCTACTGCAGGTACGGTGAGGGCTTCGGCGATGGCTCCGGTTACATGGACGAAACGGACCGAGAGGTGAGCAACCTCACGGACCGGGCCTTCCGGAGCCTGTGCATCGGGGAGGAGGCCGTCTACAACGACTCTTCTCCCGTCGAACGCCACAAGGCCTTCGCCGACGACGCGCCAAACGAAGAAGCGGCGGGAACCTCTAGGATCGGCCCGACGTTTCAGCGTTCCGTCCCGGACGAGGTGAAGCAGGAGCGCGCCTTCGCGGCGCGCACCGTGTCCCACCACAGCAACGGCGTCATAGAAACCACCTGGCAGCAGAAACGGAGCTCGTCGAAGGTGTCGTCTCTCATCAGGGCGTTCAGCGCGGGGTACGAGGAGAATGTCGCCGTGACTACCGACGCTGCTGTGATGTCACAGGATTCCATGTATAAGCAGGACAGCGAGTCGTGGGAGGGCACCGCCCTGCTGAGCATCCAGAAAGAACTGTCCGAGTTCTCCTCCGTGTACCATCAGAGCATCAAGGGCAGTCCATACCCCCAAACCAGAAATCTCTTCGGTTCTTCTGAAGCAGCAGTCGCTCCCCAGATACCGTCGAATACAGAGTCATCAGCTCCTTCCCCAACCTTTATGAAAAGCAGCAGCAGCAGCAAGTGCAGTGGCAAGGTTAAGAAGCCGAGCTCCAGGAACTTCTTTCTCCACAGTGAATTCAGCCCATTCCAGACCTGGAAGGAGTACAATCGGCATCTGTACGATCGGGAGGTCGTGCCCAATGTCCCGCCCACAAGTCAGTCCCCCAGGTGGTACGACTCTCCTTTTTACAAAGAGCTAACGGTGGCCCACAGGAATCAAATGGCCCAGCTGGAGGAGAAGCGATCTCATCGCAGACAGTACGAGAACCTTCTACCGGCCGAGCCGCCGGCGTCCACAGTCCGACAGAAAGCGTCCGCCGTCGAAAAGCGCAGCGAGTCAGAGGTAACCCTCAGCTGCCCGCCTTGGAGGAGGAGCCAAGAGCCGGTGAAAAACAAAGTTCCTCAGAATCGACCCTGTACGGCGTCGCCTGTCAGCGACAGGTCGAGGCGAAAGGAAGAAGGTTTGGTTCCCACAGGCAGGACGTCGGCGACTAACCAGAAGGTGCAGATGGTGGCGGACGACCAGACGTCAAACAGCGGGACACCCTTCAGTATATCCCAGCTCCTCACACCCATGATACACCCCAGACAGGAAACGGAAACCTCTGAAATCCTGCAGTATGCACTCTCGCCCAACATCCTGGATCCTCAACTGTCATCTGAGACCGATCCCAGAACGACGCCAGAGGTGAAACCGCGCAACAAGTACAAAGCCATGGCCTCCAGTTTACTGTTCAACCTTAAAGACAACAGGAAAAGAGTGAAGAGCACCTACACGCCAACCATGTTCAAGAGCGTGGAGATACCAGATCACAGTAAACAGCCCTCCCAGCTGGACTCTCTCATCGCTAAAGACGGAAGCGTTACCTCAGACACACCCCTTTCCTGGGCAGGTGCACCCGTGAGATCAAACCGAATGGACCTCCAGTCTGTCAACAGCCCCGTTGTCCAAAACGCCAAAACATACGATGTCAACTACGCAAGACGCACTGAAGCCAGCCGATCAGACGACTATTTGACGTTAATCTCTCCTCAGACTGTAAGGGAAGGTTCTAGTTACAGAAGCTTCAGTCACACGCCACAGGAGAGCGTATCTGTCAAAGACAAGCTCGCCGATGTCCAAAGAGGCCGGCACGTGGACTCTCTCTTCATGGCCTCAAATGAGACTCCTGTGAGACAGAGACTGGATTCCTCTTCATGGAAAGCCTATGAGCTTGGAAGCCCACAAGGGCAGGATATAAAACACATGGCACCAGAAGTGCAAACGCTACTACCTCATTCATTCACTAGAACGGAAAATGACAAAGAAATAAAAGAAAAAGACTTTACCAAGAGAGACGTATCCACTTTGAGAGCAATCGAATGTAGAACTGTAGAAGATGCAAGGACTAGAGAACAATTATATGATTACAAACTGGGTGCAGAAGTGAATTTAATTAAAAAAAACACCAATAAGGAAACGTTTTCTTTCAGTGAAAAAGGGGTCACCAGGACAGAAAAGGTCCCCATGATTGGAGATATAGCTGCATTACTTGAAAAAGACAGACAGGTACTTGCCCAAAGAGGGAATGCTGTTAAACAGGATGCATTAGTCTCAGAAGAAAGATTTGCTCATACAGAAAAGGGGAATGCTAAACAAGAATCGTTAGCAATGAGAGAAAAACAATGCACTCAAAATGAACCTTTTAGAAAAAGTGAGGTATTTAAAATTCATCCAAGTGATCAGGTTGAAGTAAAGAGACAAAACTCCTATGTCCCAAATGAAGGACTTAACATACGACAGGAGTATAGACGTATTAATCATGAACTGTATGACGCTCAAGAAAATCACTGTGTAAATCTAGCTGCTAATAAGGGCCTGTATCCCACACGGGAGATGAAATATACTTCAAACGAAGCATTTGGCAGAAAGGAACTGGCAAAGCAGGCAGTGCCAGTAACGAGAGAGAATAAACCTGTGAAAAACGAATTTGTAGTTAAAGAACAAGACGGCGTGTACCTTCAAGGACAGGTAAGACAGCGTATACCTTCAAGGACAGATGACAGAAATGGTTCAAATTACACATCTGCTGTCAACCAATATGATAAAACTGCACAGGAACTGAGCCAACGTGTATCAAAAGATAGACATCCAAACGTTGAGGCGTTCACTACCGCAGACCATAATCCGGCTAAACAAGTACATCCGGCGAGAAAGAACCTATTTGCCAGTGAAACGGCCAACCAGGTCAAACATGTGCCGCATTCATCCAGTGGTGTAAGGTATGCACCCATTGAGGAATTTGCCAGGAAAGACCGTGAATTGGAACAACAGAGACTGATTGCAATGGTAGAGACAAAACAGGAGCCAGTGAAAGTACAGGCACTTATTAAGCAGTACGAAGTCTCTATGGGGGAGAACAGAAATGGCGCCAAAGGTCTGTTTACGACTGGAGAAACGAGAATTGGAGGAGTACAAGAGAGGTATATGAGCAGTATGCTCTCCGTTACAGTAGCCGAACAAGGGAAAGAGAAATTGCCACGTGCACCGCTGGATAGCACTGCTGTAAGTGACATCGCAAAGGATGAACGAGGATTCAACACTCAACTGTCTGCCCCTCCTGAATTTGAAAGGTCTGGTAAGCATATGCAGGCGTCAAAGCAGAGTAAATACATTCAGAATGAGGTGCTTTTGCATAGGGAGCAGGATGTTGCTCCACATAGAGAAAAAGGGCAAACTAGACAGGAAATGCTGACGTCAAAACTGAAAGCTCACGCCGAAAAGGAAATATTCGCGATTAAGGGAAAAGGACACGCTAAACTGGAAGCTCACGCGACGAAACCAAAGGAGCTATACGTGCATGTAAACAAAGAGGGAGAGCCTCTGTCCGCAGAACACGTTAAAAACGGCACGGTTCCGCTCTACGGGGACCGTCTGGCCAACCAGGACTCTGCCGCTGCGAAAGAGGCGCGCTGGCGAGATGGAGCGCTTGTCGACCAAGGAACCTCTTCGTCAGTAGGACATGGCAAAAACGTAGTCATCGGAGACGAAGAAAACCGGCTGGCCAAACCGGCTCCGACAACGATGGAGAAAGAACACGCCAGAAATTACATCGTTACAAAAACGGAGAGAATCGGCATCCGACAGGAAGAGCTGCAGTCCATAGCACGGGCTAAGATCGAAGCCATCGCAGGCAGCAGAGTTCACCAGCCCAAACGTGCCAGCGAGGAGAGCGGCAGTGCGCACCTCACAGCCCCATTAAACCTCAGCAAAAACACTGAAAGTGTTATGACTGCTGCCAATGTGAATGTGAGCCGAGCCGAAGCAGGAGACGCTAAAAAACACGATGTGCCTGCAGTCAAAGAAAAAGAGCAGGTTAAAATGGAGGCCCTTCCGCAAAGACAGGAACAATCTCAGAATCTAGGCCCGGCAGTCAATGAAATCCACAAGGCTAAGAATGTACTTCTGAACAAAGAGATAAGCAGTGTGAGCCAGGTAGCAGCCTTGTCATTGGAACATGCTAGAAATCAAACAGAAAAGGAGCAGGCTGCAGGGGACATTTTATCGAGGAGGGAGAGGGAAGCTGAGATCAGTAATGTACATGCAAACAAAGCAGCCAGTTTTATACGTCCAACAGCAGAACATTTAGAAAACAAAACTGCTGAAAATCATGGAAAACATAAAGATGTTACACCTGTAACGATTCAAAAGGAACATGCTAGTAATTACCTGCTTGTAAGCAAAGAACGAGTCACTCTTAAACAGGAAGTAGCCCCATCAATAGACCATATTAGAAGTAGAGATGCGATTACAAACAATGAAACCCTTCTGGTCAGAGAGGGCATAGGTGCAGCTAAAAATGAAACCGCTACATTACATGCAAACCGCCAGGTTAAACTAGGCTCTCTTGCTAGCGGAAAGAGCGAAGGCGCTGTAAACGATGCCCATGGAATCCAACTCAGATCGACACAGGAAGAACTTTCGCCAGTAACGAATGTTAAAGCGGAAGCCGTTACAGAAAGCCAGAGACAAGAGTCTACACATGTACCTGAAAACAAGAAGAGGGCCAGTGTTATGCATGAACTGCCTCAATCATTGGAAAAAGAAAATGGTGTCTGTGACACTCCCCTGGCTAAACCAGTAGCCACTGCAACAAGAGAATCGGAAGATGATAAAAATAATGCACTTGCAAAGGAAGAGAGAAGCAGTCTTAAGCAGGAGATGCCACTGTTAATACAACATAGAAATAAAACTTTTGCAGTTCAGGAAAAGGATGAGTTTAAACGGGCGGAGAATGAGCACACTAAGACTGGTGTACAAGGCAAAGAAATAGGCTGCTCCAAACAGGAAGAGCCATCGGTAGAACATATTAGAATTAAGATTATATCGCATGATAAAAACCACCAGGTCAGGGAGAGTATAATAGAAATAGGGAATGCTAAACAGGAAACGCAGATTAAACGAGACTGTGAACATGAGAGTGAACCTGCTGAACCCGATCGTCATGGAAACGCAGAGGGACTCGGTGTCAAACAGGAAGTACTTCCACCATCTTCAGTTAAATCTGAGGATGTTCCCATTAGTGAAACCCTCCCAGCTAAGCAGGAACCAGAAAACCGGGAAAGAGATCATATTCAACTTGGAATTTCTCAGTCCGTAGAAAAGGAAGATATGAAAAAAGAGGTAAATGCAGTCAATAGTCGTTACGTGGAAAGAAACACAGGAGCTGTTGCTAGAAGAGAGGCAGATGAACCTGGAAAGAAAGAGAGAATCGATGTCGGAGATGACGAACCCCCATCTGTAGAACACATCAGGATTAAAATCATTCCACATAATGCAGATCAACCTGTTAGAGAGAAAATAGTTTCTATAGAAAATGAAACCGTTTCATTACACGAAAACCAGCCGTTCAAACGAGACTCCTCCGTGAGTGGAAAGAACGAAATTCCGGAAACCGATGCTCGTGGAATCCCGGAGAGAATCCGATTCAAACAGGAGGAACTTCCACCAATAACAAGCACTGAGACATTCAAACAGGAGGAACGTCCACCAATAACAAGCACTGAGACATTCAAACAGGAGGAACGTCCACCAATAACAAGCACTGAGACATTCAAACAGGAGGAACGTCCACCAATAACCAGCACTGAGACATTCAAACAGGAGGAACTTCCACCAATAACGAGCACTGAGACATTCAATCAGGAGGAACTTCCACCAATAACAAGCACTGAGACAGAATCCACAGCAGTGAACCAGAGGCACGGGGCAACACATGAACCTGTGAATAAGGATAGGGACACTGTTGTACATGAACTCAAAAACCAAAACGAAATACAAATTGGTACAAATGAAACAACTGCATTCAATAAAAATCCCCTGGCTGAACCAGAAGCTGTTGCACTAAGAGAGACAGAAGGTGATAAAAGCAACGAGGAGAGAATGAATGATGGACAGGAACTACTTCCACCGTTGGGACACGTTACACATGAAGCTACTGCAGAGGAGGAAGTGCATGGTGATAAACGGGGGATATCTGTAACCGGACAGAAGGAATGTGCTAAGACCTGTGCACCTGTAAGCAAAGAAAAGGCCAGCTTCAAACAAGATGAACCATCAGTAAAACAAAATAGGTTTCGGATTATTCCAGTCGATGAATATCAGCAGGTCAGAGAAAGTATAGTGGTCGTGGAAAAGGAACATTCTATACGTGAAACGGTTGAAAATCTCCAGGTTAATCTAGACTCCCTTGCTCGTAGGAAGCATGATAGTGCTGGGAATACTGCACTTGGAAGCACAGAGAGAGTTGGTGTCAGTAAGGATGGGTGTCCATCACAAACAACAAATGAGACGAATACAGTCAATAGAAATCACCATCTTGAAAATGCCCTTGAAAGATTGTGTAGAACCGGTTTAATGAGCCAATTTCCTACATCGACGGAAAAAGAATCGATTAAAAACAAAACCTCTGAAATCAACGAAAAGTGCCTGCCCAAACCAGAGGTTCTTGCAACAAGGGAGACAAAAGGTGCAAAAGTGGATTCACCTGCGCAGCATGTACCTGGACGGGATGTACCGCTTTCTTTAGAATGTCTTGATGAGGAGAATATTGAGCCTCGTGAAAATCACCCTCTTAAATTGGAAGTGCACGATACTGGAGGGAAAGAACATGCTAAAAGAGACGTCAACAAAGACGCTGATAAAAGCTTAAATGCAGAGATAAAGAGTGATGGATTAGAAGAACTCTCATCAGTCGTACTAATTGAAGCCGGAGTCAAAGCAAGCAACAAACCTAAAGAAGAACTCGCATGGGACCGTGTAGGACAGGAATTACCTCGACCAAGAGCGGATGAACCTATTAAGAAAGGAAGTGTTGCAAAACACAAAGATAAACAGGAAGTGCTTCCAACAAGAAAGACAGAGCTGGGTGAACATGTACACGCTCTCAACAAAACGGAGAGCGTTAAACGGGAGGAGAAAGAGCGTACCCAACAGGAAACGAGGTTCAGCGAAAATGACTATGTTGCGCAAGGCACCCTCGCCAGAACGGGGGAAGATTCTGGAAGCTTTGCACATGCAAACAAAGTGGGAGTAAATGCAGAAGACAGACTTCCATCAACACCACTCAACGAGACTGTAGCAAATGTTGAACGTCACCAGGCCAAACACGGCCTTTCAAAGAGAGACAGAGAGAACGTCGCACACGAATGGGCTCCGGCAGGAGGGACGGAAAACCCGGAGAACAAAACCAGCGCAGTCACTGAACATCGCTTAGCCAGACAGGAGGTGAAGATGACAAGAGCGGGAGATGCCCAAAACGAGGCACTTATGAATCGAGGAAGAGATGGCGCCAAAGTCCATTCTCTTCCGTTAAAAGAGAACGAACAGGCTCAAAATGTACGGAGTGTAACTGACAAGATCCACCAGGCTGTGCTTGCAGACAGGAGTGGCAACGCTGACTCGGATTCGCCTCTGAAGATCAAACGTGTTTTGGACAGAGACGTGGCGGGCGGTGAAGGTCACCGTCACAAACGGGACGGTCTCTCAACAAGCGAGAGAGCGCACGCTCAAAACGAAGCTCTTCTTTTCGACGAGAATCTCCAAATTAAACTGGACGCTCTTGCGAGACGGCGGAAGGAAAAGGCGGAAAAATGTGCCCGCGCGAACGTCGATGGAACGAATATGAGACGCGGGGAACACGCATCGACGCCACGCGCTAAAACAGAGTCTCTTACAGGTGAGAAAACTCACCTGGCCAAGCATGGGCTCGTAATTGATGATATTACACGTGGAATCTCAACAAGGGAGAACGAAAACACAAGGAACGTAGCGACTGCAGCCGGTGAAAATCCCCTCGCTAAAGTGGAGGTGTCTGTAATAAGCAATAAAGAATACGGCAAAAAGGACACGCTTGTTAACAGCGAAGCGGCAGGTGTTAGAAACAGAGCGCTCGTTACAAGAGACCCTGAACACGGGCAAAACGAAACGCCCAACATTGTGAATCACCGGGCTAAACACTTGCTGGAGAGCGAACCAAAAGGCAGCATTACCCGGGCTCCACTTCCCTCAGAAAATATCAGAAATGAATCGACTTCAGCCAGTGAAAATGCTGCAAGGGAAGCATTTGCAATGAGCAAAAGAGAAGATGCTAGAAATTGTGGAGTTGCAAATAAGGTTGGAGACGGGGCCATCGGTCATCAAGCTGCAGCGGGTAGAGACGGTGTAAATCACACGGCTAAACAGGGCATAGTGGAAGCTGAAGCGGGTAGAGACAGTGTAAATCACACGGCTAAACAGTGCATAGTGGAAGCTGAAGCGGGTAGAGACAGTGTAAATCACACGGCTAAACATGGCATAGTGGAAGCTGAAGCGGGTAGAGACAGTGTAAATCACACGGCTAAACAGTGCATAGTGGAAGCTGAAGCGGGTAGAGACAGTGTAAATCACACGGCTAAACAGGGCATAGTGGAAGCTGAAGCGGGCAGAGACAGTGTAAATCACACGGCTAAACGGGGCATGGTGGAAACACAAGTGGATTCTGATCGGCATGGCCACACAAATGCAGAACGGACCGAAGAGAGACGTGACATCATTCCTCCAGGGGAGAAAGAAAACGATAAAAAGCAGGTGATAGAAAAAGAAAAGGAAAGTGTAAGAATGGAAAAAGGAGAATATGCTAAATGGGAGGTATTTCCGACCAAGAGGAGCATCGTGGGAAAGGGTGAGCTCTTAAACATTGCAAAAGGGCCCACAATACTGGATTACCTCATAGAAAAGGACAGAGATCGCAGTCAACACACCAAATATACAGCCAAAGAAAAGGACACTATTAAACAGGAAGTACATGCAGCAAAAGATCCCACTACAGAGGAATTACTTGTACTAGACAAGAAGGAACTCATTAAGAATGAAGGCTTTGCATGTGAAGGAAATACTACCGTGAGTAACGTAGAAACAAAGGACCGAGTGGGTGGCAAAGATAGAGAGCGTGGAGGCAAAGACACGGGCAGTTTCCTGCCTGAAGTCCTCGTGAGAAAATATGAAGTCCCCACTGAAAATACTTTTGCAGTCAGAGATAAACCCCAAACAAAACAGGTCACTAATGAAGCGGCTGAACCCACAAAACAGGAGTTATTTTCAAGAAAATACCATACGCTTTCTGAAAATATAAAAGAGCACGCGACACATAAAGTGCTTGCGGCTAGAGACCATCCTAAACAGGAAGCCGCCGCAACAAGGAGTAGCTCTAAACCGGAAGCGGTTCTAGCAAAAGAAAGGGAACCCATAAGAAAGGAGACTTTTGAAATGAAAGGAAAAGGTGCAGTGGACCGCCTCTCAAGACAACACACAGACTATATCAAAGCCAAAGAATGTGCAGAGAGAGGAAGAGACCGTGTGAGACAAGAGGTCCCCATGGAACAATACAGAAACCTTTCCAAAAATATTTTCATAATGCAAGACAAAGATCTTTCTAAACAGTCGGAAGCACCTGCGACGAAAGACAAGGAGCACAGTAAAGGGGAGATAATTTTATCCAAAGGAGATGCTAAACAGGAAATACTAGCGAAACAAGGAAACGTACATGCTAAACCTGAGGTATTTCCAGCCCATGAGAAAGTTCCTACAAATCCAGAAGTTTACGCAGTTACTGACCAGGCCAAACATCTCAGTGGAAACGAGGCATTATCTCCACAAAGACAAGGGCACTATAGTAGACATGCAATGCTTGTCACTGATGAAAGAGACAACTCACACAGAAGAAATATTGTTCCCAGGGGAAGTGGCAAAATGGAAATGGAATCGCTTCCAAATACTCTAAATGAAATGAAGGAAACACCCCCGCTTAGGGAAAAGGAGAGGGAGATAGCTGCGATGAGAGAATACAGAGCTAAGGAGAGGGCAGTTGCACGTCAAAAGCAACAGTACTATGACCAGGAAGCACATGCGAGACAGGAATATGCCACATACAAAACACTCCCAATCAAAGAAAAGACTGACCTGAGACGTGAAGTACCAGCTCAGTTTGAAAACGAGAACGCCAAAAAGGAAGTACGTGAAAATAACATAAAGGACGGAACAGAAATGGCTCCCGTAAACCATCCAAACCAAAATATTGAGGGCCAAAGCATCCATGAACCCAACAGTCAGTACAGAGCTCCCTCCCTTCCTTTGCAGGTCAATGGCTGGAGAGGAGGTGGCCCCGGTTTTTCTCAGCAACCTGGTCACATTAATGTGCCCTTGAGGGAGTCATATTTAACAGTAGGAGATGCTGCACAAAGCCCAGAAGAAGAATATAAAGGACGTCCCTCTTCGAGGAGCATGCACAGTCAAATGGCTAAAAGCCCAGAGGAAAGGCATGTGGTGGAGGAAGCTAAGAGGAACACGGGGAAACCCGGGGAAGCATTACAGTACTACGCTATTATCAACCATGAGAGAAAGACGGAAGCTGGAGACGGAGAAGCGGCTTCATCTCAAAGGCAAGAGAGGATGCCAAGGAGAGAGGAAAGTGGTTTAGTTCACGGCGAGTTGAACGACGGTGGCTGGGCCCAAGGTTTAATGGACTACGCCAAAGCTCACACGCCAACGCCGCGCTCCAACGCTTCATCCCCGTCTTTGGGGAAGCCCGTCTTGTTTAAGGTCAAGGACAACACCCTCAGGGGGTCCCCGGTAACGAAGACCGTGAAACCGTGTTTTCATAAGACGCTCGCGGACGACCAGAGGCCGAGCTCCTCCCAAGAGAACCTAAGCGGCGTGGAGAAGGGCGATGAGGAATGCGATCGCCTCAAGGAGAACGTGGACGTTCCCGTTCCCGTCCCCCGTAGTGCTCCAGCCGCGCCTCCACGAGCTTCGCGCTCAAGGGAACTGCCGGGTCAGCATTCTCTCCCCGCTGCAGACTTTACCACCGCGAGAGCGCTGCAGGCACGCAGCATTCGTGCCGCTCCGGAGTTCGCCGCTGCAAGGCAACAACCTGCCCACAACGTGGTCTCCACCCCCGAGTTTATAAGCGCGAGGGAGCCAAGGAGCTACTACAGGAGAAGCCGACACCTGGAAGAGGACGGACGCCGTTCGGTCGTCAGCACGATGTCGGAGGATTTGGAGAGCTGCGCAACGAGCGCGACCGGAGTGTCCGCCGGCGTGTACATGGAGAACCCTTGCGAGAGGCCGGAGTCGGCCTGCAGCGACGTGAGGGCTCTCGGAAAACCGCCCAGCGTTCCGCCGAAAAGCGAGAAGGCACTCCGTCGCGCCCAGAGGCTGAACACCAGGAGAATCCAGAAGGCCGAGGCTCTGGTCAAAGCCGAGACCCTGAGCCAGACGGAACGCAAGCCCCTCCGCGCGGTCGCCAGCATGCCCTCCTCCCCCACCGAGGTGCTGCGGTCCCGCCAGGCTGTCCCCGCCTACCAGCCGGCCCCGCCCCAGTTTTGCGTCGAGTCCGGATACGCCCCCCACGCCCCGGGCCTCCTGGCTCAGCCGTTCCCCGTCACGCAGAGGAGGCTCCTGCAGGACCCCAACTCAGGACAGTACTTTGTGGTGGACATGCCCGTGCAGGTGAAAACCAAGATGTTCTTCGACCCCGAGACGGGGAAGTATGTGCAGCTGTCCGTGCGGGAGTCGCCGGAGGGGACGCGGTCGAACGCGCCGTCGTCCGTCGAGCTCCTGAGTCCCCCGCCGTACGTGCTGTACCCGGGGTTCCTGCCTATGCCCGTGTCATCCTTACCGCCGCTACGCTCGACCTCGCAGATGTCCGCTCCCGCGGCTCTCATGGACGATCAAGACAAGCGCAGCGACGCCTGGAGGCAGGAGGCCTTACGGCGGAAATGCAACAGAGAGGCGGAGCCGTACATCGAGCCTGCGTACGGGTCACGTGGTCAGCCAGGGGAAAAACCCTCCTATGATGTTGAGAGAGGCTACACCAGCCCCCGAAACTTAAACATTTTACCTATGAGCGAATTGGAGGATTTTGCGATGGAAAGCGCCTGATTTCACTGCTGGTGGCTGACATGTCTTGTGTTGTTTTTTATCAACAAAATGAGAGACTGAAATGGACACATGCACAATATATGTATATACATAAAGAAGTGGTAATATGGCTGTATATCAGACTTGTTTTTAACAAAAATAGACTTTTGTTACAAACATTTTTGTTTTTTTGTTTTTCATAATGTGTTTAGAATGGGAAGTTATATTTTAGTATGTATGTAAAGTTTGGTAAATTGCTAAGTTTTAAATTTTGATGTAACTTTTTTAAAACATAGTTTCGGTTTTTGCGATGAACATTTAGATAAAGCAGGACTATTGAGAAACATGTTAGCTAAAACAAAATGTATACCATTCCATTAACCATGTCCTAACTCGACAAGCGATACTGTGGGGGATTGTATTTGTAACATTTACTGCAATCATATAGTCCACCCAAAAAATGTGTATGTTACAACAGAATAGTTTTGATAAAGTATTCTTCATACCAATACTTTAAAACTCGGAGAAGCATTGAGTGAGAGCCCCTCATTTACAAAACTGCTGAGTTTCAACAAAGAAGACGAATAGAAAGAAGACATTGCATAAGACAATTATCAAACAACCAATAACTAAAACATAGTTCAATGTTGTACATCATGTGACTCAATACAGGCAGACAGCATGTAAAGTACAGTTTTAAAAAGAGCAGTATCATGGGTAGAATGGCCATTGACACATTAAAAAGAGCAGTATCATGGGTAGAATGGCCATTGACACAAACGGAGTTAAAAATAACTTTTTAGATTCTGAATTGGATTGTATTTCTTCTGAACAATCTTAACTTTAAAAAAATTTTTTTTTAGAGTAATTTAATAGTTGCACAATTGTGTTCGTTGGAAATGGAGGTGGGGGGGGGGGGGGGGGGGGGCAATTTCAGTCTTGCTGTGATATGTAGACTTGGGGGGGTCTCGTCTGAAAGATACTATCTTCACACCCTTCCCAAATAAGTCTGCACTTCTATAACGTAATATCTTCCTGAAGCCGAGCAGAAAAAAAGTCTTTGTATTTTTTTATTTTTTTTGGACATAATACAAGTGTCTTTTTTGGATAAAAGAAATGTTGCAGTGAAGATATTTTCGAAAATATTATTTCTTTTATTTTTATTGAATACCCCTTGCAGTGTTGGTTTCAGCATAGTAGAATATATGATTCTTGAGAATACGACCAGAGATGTAAGGGACAGAAAATTTATTGCCAGGTGTTAGGAGGTTATGGGCCTTTTGGGAAGCACCTCACACAATAATATTAAAATTACCTTAAAAATAATACAAAATAATGCATTTTCATTCTTTTGAATTATATTTAGCAGCAGTTGGTCAGAGAAACTCAGTCAAAGAGTTCTTTTGGGCCCATCACAGACTAAATGCCCGAAAATACTTTTTCTGTGACCTCTCCCTGAAATATAAGGAGAGGCTCCAGGTGTCTGAGTACCTGTCCCTTTGATTTGATAAAAAATTATAACTTAATGAATTAATACAAATTAATATTTCTATTATTGGTGTTACTGTCATTAATTTTCTGTCATTAATTTAGGTAAAATATATTCTCTACAATAAGCAGGTGTCATAAAACAGTTTTTCTAGGTTGATGTGCCCCTTTCACACTTTGAGCACCTGCCCCTCTAAAGGTCTCTGCACAGCCCTGTATTCAAATACAATTTTATTTTTCTTTCAAATTCATAAAAAAGCAGTCTGTACACACTATGTAGTGAAGTGTTTAATTTGTCTGGTGTCAATGTCCATTGAAAGTATATTGCCTACAGTTATTTTCATCTATGTATCTTTTTACCCACCTTAATCCCACCAGCAGGTACCGAGTCCATAATTTGGGAAAAACAATGAATACATTGTGTATATAGTACATAAAAATAGTTTCCACTATTAAAACAAACTTTACGACAACATGTTTTTAAACAGTAAAACATAAATACTTTGTAATTTCAATTTAAATGAATAAAAATATGAACAAAAATATTGTAGATGCCAAGGTTGAGAGAAATAGGAATGGCCACAATAAGAGATGGCCTGTTTCAGGATTTCATACAGACTTCCACTCTTCATTTTACGAGAGAAATCCAGTGACATCACGCTTATTCATTTTGTGAGGGTACAGGCCCCCTCATTTTTTATGGCAAAATTATCCACTTGCATTGAGAAGTGCATTTTTAATAAATACATTTGAATTGTGCTGTATTACAAAATTGTTTTTTGTTTGTTGTCAGGGTTAAAGGGGACGTGAAATTCATACATTTCAATGTTTTGCATGGGTTGTAGACTCTGTTAGTGGTAGTGTAACATTGTGAGATTAGAGAAATTTTAGGGTTTTTTAGGTGTAACTGAGATTTTGGTAATTTACCTCTTGAAACGAAACGGGCGAATATGAACAACGCGGATTATGTAGAAATTTTTACTTTTGCTTGAGTCAACCAATCGTCTTTTACCTACTAACTTAATACCCCCACCCTCTGCAAGTAGGACCCACACGTAGGCTACACACTTTTTTGTGAACCACGGAGCAATGGCTACGAATGAGGGTGCTAGCTGTTCTGTTTTTAGACTGTAGCTAAGTTTAAAAACAAATCTTTACACCGACTCCCTATGGATCCAGCCGAAAAAAAACAACGGGTGCAGTTTTTGGTGCGAGACTCCCTGTTCAGCATCGCAAAAAAAGTAGGCCTATTTGTTTGCTCAAGGCATTTCTCCACAAGTATAGCCTACAACGCTGGGTTTGTGTAGTAGGTGTACGAAAACCGGCGCAGTTCCATCTATTCGAGACCCGAATGCAAACGTCCAGTAAGTATCTGATGACTATTTCGTTAATATCATTGATTTTGAGATGTAGGCCTAACAGTAGCGATGCATTTTGTTTTGTGTAGTACTGGGCTACATATGCAATACGAGGCAGACGTAGACATGGATAATTCGACTATTTCCCTTTGTGCTGGGGTGTTGGTTGCGTTGAGTTGGACATCCATAAATTATTATTGGAACGTAGGCTACATCCCAGAAATGTTTTTCGGTCGGTGCTGGTATCAATGAAATCAAATATAGAGAAAATAAATTATATATCGCACACTATAATGCTAACTCGCATGCTTTATTGTTTTTGTGTCGCCTCAGGCAGTAGACTTTGTGCACTATTACAGTTGTGGCTTCAAGTCACAATCGTATTGTCAGTTTGTGTCACTGTGTTCATCTCTACTCAAGTGCGAGTGATTAGCAAACGTTAGTTGGACTTTGACCTACTGGAAAACACAGTAGGAAATAAATCAAAGTACCATTTCGGACACGTCTTGACGGGACGTAGTAGAACCACTACTTGACCCGGTTCGTCCTCATATTCCGGATCTGACCCCGGCCCGTACGCTTACGGCGTGATAACACTCCGTGGTGCTGCCATGCTGGTTTGCTTTCCTCAGCCTTCTGTTTGTGGGTGGGGTGAGCGAAAACCGTGAGCCAATCGCAGCTGCAGGTCATTGCATATTTAAATGAGCAAGGCAAAACGGCTCGTGCGGGTGAGCTAGAGCGAGCTAGGAGAGGCTCCGGAAAATAACGTATTAAAAATAGGCAATTCATGATTTTTTATGACTGACAAAAATGACAAAACACATTGAAGAATGCCAGGAAATAATGGAAAATTGTTAAAAATGTATCTTTAAAAAAGGACCCCTTTAAGGAAGAGTGAGACAAGTCCATCTGAAGTGGTCCATTCTCGTGAAGTGGTAGATTCAATCTGATGGCTGGCCGTGCCTTGCTCAGCTTTCATTATCGTTCTGCCCACCATAGAAGGACTGAGACACACTGTTCGTTTGCTCATTTGACAAACTGTATTGTGATGATTTTTGGTAATTCCTAGCTAGTATGTTGGATATTATCAACAGTATATAAGCAATTCACGTCTTATCTTTGATTCTGTGCAGTCATTCAACATGGAAGAAGTGGCCTAACTCCTGGTACACAGGTTGTCTATTTTCTTTTTTCCTTTTTTCTAACTCATAAATTCATATTAAGCTATCTGCAGAGATGAAGGAAGCTCAAAATGTATAGAAACCAGAAAGTTAAAGTATAATATTTTTGGAGAGGTTGTTGTGTAATGGAATGGGGGTATCACATAGATTTTGTTTCTCAGAACATGATGTGATTTAATTGAAATTTTAATCTGACAAAAGAAACTATCTTGCTCTCTTTCTATTGGCTTGCTAGCAAGGGTGAGAGAATTCGATGGTACATAATATAGGCCCAACATTTCTCTTTAAGGGGAATGTTGTAGACGTTATTATTATGTCACGTCTTCCACATCTACTATAAAACCAAAATCAACACATGCGTACAGTGAGCACTGTAATTCATTGGACAGTGACACATTTTTTGTTATTTTGGTTCTGTACTTGCAGATAGTAGGGCACTGTGCGTGTATTTTTGGCACTTTGAGTTTGAAAGGATACAATGTCAATGAGGTTGAAGTGCTGACTGTCATCTTTAATTTGAGGGTATTTTCATCCATAACGGATGAACCGTTTAGAAATTATAGAACCTTTTGTACATGACCCCCCCCCCCCCCCATTTTCGGGCATCAAAAAATATTGGACAGTTTAACAATGTAGAATAAAGTAATAATTTTTAATATTTGGTTGCATATCCTTTGCATGCCATGACTTCCTGATGTCTGTGACCCAACAACATCAAAAGACTCTTGATATCTTATTTTCTGGTACTCTTACAAGCGATACTATATGTCTCTGCATTTGAATGGATCTCTATGGGAATTGGGGGTGGGACTAGATTTAGCTGTAAATTACACTGGGACAGTATGGTTGTGGGGGAGTGGAGGAAGGGAGGTGGGGAGTGAAGAATATTGGGACGCACCCCATGTGTTTCCACACTGTTCCAGTGTAATTTACAGCTAAATCTAGTCCCACCCCCCAATTCCCATAGAGATCCATTCAAATGCAGACACGTTATAGTATCGCTTGTAGGAGCACCCCCCCCCCCCCCACACACACACACACACATTATTCTGGAGCTTAATGCCCCTGGCCTAATAATTTAATTTGTGAATTTTTTGTCATGAGCTGGAGCTGCAGACTGTGGCTGTTTTACTGTGGTTTGATGTGGGAGTGAACCAGTGTTCTCTACAGCTCTTCAGAAAAGTAACCCACAATAATCCAGCATATTATGCACCAGCCCTTTGGCAATGGCACAGAACACCGTCCAAGAGAACATATTTTTGTGAGTTCTCCTTACAAATGTCGAAAAGGCCTTTGGTCAACAGTTGTCTCATGAAAATTAGAATATGTGACCAGAGTAAAGAATGCACTGTAACTGTCCCACTGTAGCAGACAAAAAACAGTAAATAAATAAATTTAAAAATAAGGCCGGGTCTTTTTGTGCTTTCAACAAAGGCAGGCTGTGCAAACGGTTTGACTAATTTCACCTAGAACTGGAAGTCATTCTCCTGCACATCTTCCTGCTACCACAAGATCTGTAGGCCTTCATGCTCTCAGCCAGCTGGTTAGAGATAACCATGTGCAAGTCTGACGTGCTCCCTGCCTCCCTCTAGTGGAAATAATCAGCGTTGTCATACTTCACTTCATATCACTTAATTCTTGCTCTAATTTCTATGTCCTACAATAATGCCATTTTGAAAGACCTGATATTATACACACTCCATTGGCCTTACTTTATCACATAGCATTAGCATCAGAAAAAAGTTCTGCGACGTACATCTATGTTGAATTTTCCACTTAAATATAATTATCACAGGAATTAATAGTAATTCCTTTTATTTTCCGCAGACAGCAGAGCTATGAAAAACAAGAACAGGTGTTGTGTTATGTTTAATATATATATATATATATATATATATATATATATATACACTACTCACAAAAAGTTAGGGATATTTGGCTTTCGGGTGAAATTTCAGGATGAACCTAAAATGCACTATAACCTTTACAGGTGAAATTAATTTGACCTTCTCTAAACTTTTGAATGCACATGTCCAACTATTCAATGTTTCAGTACTTTTTGCACAACTTGCTGTTCTCTAACAAGGAGCTGAACGGCAAAATTCACAACAGGTGTTTGATCCATGAATCGACCAATAAATGTCCTGGTTCAATTAGAATTGGTATTTAAACAGTCCTCTTCATCATGCTGTTCACATTTTGAAATCATGAGACCAAGACGACACCTAACAATTGATCAACAGTACCTCGCCATTGCGAGGCTTCAAACAGGATGTTCTCAGAGGGAAGTGGCCACTGAGCTTAGAGTGTCACAGAGTGTCATCAGCAGGTTGCAACAGAGATACAGAGAGACTGGAAGAGTCACAGAAAGGCATAGAAGTGGATGTCCTTTGGCCACATCCCACACTGATGACCGCTTCATTGTGAACAGTGCCCTGCGGAACCGGATGATGAATGCCACTCAACTCCAGGCACATTTAAGGGAGGTGAGAGGCACCCAAGTGTCACGTCAGACCATTCGAAACCGTTTACATCAGCGTGGTCTGCGTGCTAGACGACCTGCAAGGGTACCTGACCACACCACCAGGCACAGGCGTCATCGTCTTGCATGGGCCAGGGAGCATTTACGCTGGACGAGGGACCAGTGGGCCTCAGTGCTGTTCTCTGATGAAAGTCGATTCACGTTGAGCAGAAATGATGGCCGCCAACGATGTTGGAGACGTCAAGGAGAGCGCTATGCATCAGCCACTGTTGACACCAGACGACCCTTTGGTGGTGGCGGTGTTACAGTGTGGGCAGGTGTGTCTAGTCAATACAGAACTGCCCTGCACTTTGTGAATGGTACAGTGACAAGCCCATACTACCTGAATAACATCATTAATCCAGTCATTGTGCCCCTGCATGAACAACACAGGCCTAATTTCATCTTCATGGACGACAATGCTCCAGCTCATCGAGGTCGCATCATTAGGGAAAGGCTGCTGGAGACTGGGGTACCTCAAATGGAGTGGCCTGCACTTTCTCCAGACCTGAATCCCATAGAACCTCAATGACCTGAGGGCCGCCCTTCAAGAAGAGTGGGATGCCATGCCTCAGCAGACAATAAGTCGACTTGTGAACAGCATGAGACGTCGTTGTCAAGCTGTAATTGATGCTCAAGGGCACATGACAAGTTATTGAGACATTGACATTTTTGTTGTGGTATACCCACCACTGTTGTTGGCTTTTGTTTCAATAAATTGTTTGAGATGAGGAAATCACCATTGCATGCTTCTACTTAAATGCCCTACTTTCATGATACATATAATATCACTGTAGCGTGAACTTACATTTTCCATAAATTTCACCCGAAAGCCAAATATCCCTAACTTTTTGTGAGTAGTGTATATATATATATATATATATATATATATATATATACTTAGTAATGATCTCCACTAAAAACACACAATTCATATTATACACACAGATTCTCTGCACAGTTGAATGCATTAATATCTGTCCTACACTGTACTTGACTGTATTAAAGCTTTCTCCTAAGGGATGGTTCAGATAAATTGCACATTTACTTGTGTGTTTAATTCTCATTGAACAAATTCTAAATGTAATTTCATAACGGTGAAATACATTATACCTCATCTATCCGTGCGGTACATTTTTTGTACACCGATCCTTTAAGCAGAGTGTCTGATAACTAGGGACAGATATATTGGCATTGTCCTCGCCCCCATTTTCCTGAAGATCATCTAAAATATGACATGGCGTGTTTTCAGAGCTGCTGAGTAAGTAATGTGCGGTTATTGGAATGCTTGTAAATGCATTACTCACTGCATTAAAGAATGCTTCGTTTGTATAATTTCCACACAGATATGAGCATAATTGATTGGTTTATTGATCATTTTAAATGTAGGAATTAAAACGCAGAGATGCCTGGAGATGACTGTGTAATATCTCATGCAGTAGCCCTGAAGTAAGGGCCTCGCTTTTACAGCAATGGCTGATGGGGTGCATTTTGAACAAGAACCCACTAATACAGCGTGCTGTTAAACTACTGTTTGGCTTTGTGTCTTTTCCACTAATACAGTGTGCTGTTAAACTACTGTTTGGCTTTGTGTCTTTTCCACTAATACAGTGTGCTGTTAAACTACTGTTTGGCTGTGTGTCTTTCCCACTAATACAGTGTGCTGTTAAACTACTGTTTGGCTTTGTGTCTTTTCCACTAATACAGTGTGTTGTTAAACTACTGTTTGGCTTTGTGTCTTTTCCACTAATACAGTGTGCTGTTAAACTACTGTTTGGCTTTGTGTCTTTTCCACTAATACAGCGTGATGTTAAGCTACTGTTTGGCTTTGTGTCTTTTCCACTAATACAGCGTGATGTTAAACTACTGTTTGGCTTTGTGTCTTTCCCACTAATACAGCGTGCTGTTAAACTACTGTTTGGCTTTGTGTCTTTTCCACTAATACAGCGTGCTGTTAAACTACTGTTTGGCTTTTAAAATGGATCTGCTTTGGTTGCTGTCCTGATGAAAATCCCCCTCAAATAATTTGGTACAACCTATGTTATTTATGTAAACTTATAAACATTTCACAGCAAAATGTTCAGTGTTAAATCAACTTTGACGGAGTACATTTGATCCCTATTGGACTCGTATAAATACTGTTAGGATTGAATTAATACTGACCATTGTACTACTTAGGACAGCTATACAGTGTAGTTTATATAATATAGGGCTCACACGTTTATAATAGTAAACTTAATGTAAAGCTATTTTACGGATGTTTTAATTGAACATAAGTTACTGCAAACATTCCGTGTTATTGTTCGTGCATATTATTTTTAGCTTGCAATGCAATACTGCATTTATGAATAAACTTTAGATGCTGCTTCAGTTTGTTCTCTTGTGGTTACTGTGGTTACACCGTGATGCACCCAAACTTGCTTTTAACATTTTCTTATTCCCCCCCCACTCACATCTTAACTCGCTTTCTTTTTTTGTTTTTGTTTAGCTATTCCCAAAACTGGTTTGACGTCCATCTACAGTGAATTTTCACTGGGATTAAAGGCCTGCAAATATTTAGATTGGCGCTTATAATAATATAATAATGCTGGATTTTTTTCCTGAATCACAGAATAAGCGCTCCCGAGCTCACAGGCGAAACAACATGGCTGCCCCACCCACACAGCTGCAGGTACGCCCTCACAACAACTCTCCCTTGGGTTCACCCTAAGCACATTTTCTCCTTTAGTGGAGTGACGTGCCTAGAGATTTAGCTGCCATATGTCTTGACCGATATCTGTAACAAACACAGTGCTCTACTGTATCCTTCAGTTTATTGACACTTTTTTTTTTTTTTTGAACAAAAGAAAATTCACAGCATGCACAACAATTCTTTCAAAAGATACAATAAAAGGGTAAGCGCAGTGTGTACCCCATGTTATCAATGCACGACTTCTGACATTATCCGCTTCTATTGAGTCACCAGGGTGTCGCATCATGAATTATTAAATCAGTACTTCGTGGTAATACATAATTTCTTATCAATTATTCATGCTAATGTGTGTGTAGTTTACTTAATTGTGTTATTGACGATCAAAAGTAATTTCCTGAAAATCCTCAAGGACACAAATTTAATCAGCCTAACTACTTTTCATATTTCCCAACTCTTCCTTTATTTATGCTCCTTTCGGGGAATCCGACAAAGGAAGAACACAGAATGATACCTTTTTTAAAAGAACGTAATGGATTGTGGAGGTCTGTCGGCGTGGAAACGTGTTGCACATGTAGATGTGAACGCTAATAATTAGCATCTCTCGTTTATAATAAGGTTTTTGCACAGAATGTGCAAAGTGGCGACGTGCGAGTCGAGACCAGCCAGCGGTGTTCCTAAAAGTAAATAAATAATAAGCGCGAGCATCGCTCCGTTCTTGCAGTTTTACCTCTAGTGTATGGGAAAGTGTGTAAATAATTAATCAGTGCCAGATGGCTCGGGCACCAGGCTACAGGAGATGTACATAAATGCCGACATCTTTAATTGTTTTAAAATACATGTCAAAACAGGGTTAAAATGAGCGTGGATCACCAGCGGCTGCAGTGTGCTGCTTTGCGCTTGTCAGGCTAGGCGTTAAAGGAGCACGAGCGTCAAACTAAAGAACCTTCTGGTACAAATGAAGCTTCCAAAAGTGATCTGACTGACACAGTGGGGAAAGAAAAGAAAAGACATGATCCAAAAAAATAAATAAAATTAAAAAAAACAATTTTTTGCCTTTTGACTTGATAAGTAGCGCATATAATTTTACATAAACATTATTTTGAGGTAAAGCAAGAGCGCTAAGCTGAGTAATCGAGACGATCACCTAAATGGACGACTGACACATTCTCAGAATTACCTCCATGGAACATGTACGCTTTTCAAGTCGAAGCAATGGTACAAAAATCAAACTATAAAGTCATATAAGCAACCGGTGCAAAATTATTATCTTTTCTCTTTACATCCTGTATATTTATGCATATTAGATACAACGCTGCGCTACTTATGGGACGTAAATACAGTACAAAGAGAACTGATGCTCAAAAATGGATGTACAGCCCAAACACTAACAGCATGTTCTCCACAAATCAATAAATACATTAATACATTTTTTTTTTTGATAATTGAATCAAGACAGCATGGTACTTGGGGGGGTGAATGGAAATCCTCTCATGGACTGATATCCTCCTCCACAGTATAGAGGGTTATGGAGCCGGTGTCAGTCAGTTAGCATCTTTGTCCTGATTGGTGCGTTGGGCCCGGAGGCGGAACTCACAAGCGTTTCTTCTCCATCGGGTCCTTGGGACAATGCGGTGGCTTGTCCGGGCTGCTCTCCGGCGCGGGGGCGGGGGCTTTGGCACTGGGGGTGGGGCTTGGGGCGGGGCTTCCTCCGGCCACGCCCACTCCGGCGCCCAGGAGGTTGGCGGACTGCAGGACGGCCTCGGAGTGTTCCCGCGCCTTCATTCGCAGAGCTGCCACGCTGGCGGTTCGGTTGCTTTGGCAACCATAGGGGGGCAGGAAGGAGAGCCCCATTGGGTCAGGGACACAGCAGGAGCAGAGAGGACCTCCTGGGAGGGGGAGGGGGGCAGAGAGGCAGAAACGACCTGGTGACCCCTCTTACTGACCACTGTCCACACATCCATCCCTTTTAATGAGTCCTCATTAGGAAACGGAACGGCCAAACACCACAGCAATCAGAGACAAGCTCATTAAATGACACAACAGCACAAGAAGAAACTAATTAATGACTGTTCCTGCAAAAACACATCCGTTCCTGGGAGTGACATTCGGCTCTGCCATTTAAAAGATTTAATTTCAAAGCGATCTGTCCACAGGCAGGATATACTACTCCGCACCAGCACCTCTTTGGCCAACATCTCCTCTTCTGTTAAAACCGATATCCATGTTATTCTGCAAACTCCCATCAATACACACGTATTCACACCAAACAACATGGTGCATTCTTTGCAAACTGATTGCAGTACAGTTACAGGTATAGCCGTGTAAGATTTAGTGGTGTACTTTTGTATACTAATTGCCCGATACCTTTACACACATTGATTATAAACGGGCCTTCTCTGCGATATTGCACTTGTATTTAGATACTTATGTTCTCCCCTTTTGTAAGTTGCTCTGAATAAGACCATCTGATAAGGGGATGTAATGGAATGACTGCACAATCTGCTCAAGGTATTTGCTACTCTTTACAGGTTTACATTACATTAGCTACCTTCCTACATGTTTTACAGCAGCGCGGGACTTGCATTAGATCACAGGCGTTTGGCGTCTCATCCAGAATTTATACTTTTACATAGTACCCATTTACACAGCTGGATATATACTGAAGCGATGCAGGTGAAGTACCTTTAGCTCAAGGGAACAACGGCAGTGTCCTACCTGGGAATCAAACCTGCAGCCCCCAGGAGACAAAGCCAGTTCCACAACCGTCACACTACTCTGCCACCTTAGCCGTCAAACTGGGGCTGATTCAGTCTAAGACACAAGGTGTTTCTGGTAAAATAATGATAATAATGAAAGCCTGAGGGGCTCCTGGGGCTCCCCTGGGGTACGGGGTGCCAGGGGGCTCCCCTGGGGTACGGTGCCAGTGCCCAGATCTGAGCTTTCCACAGCACAGCTCACACAGGGCTACATGGAGATTGATAAGCAGTTACCATGTACACCAGTGTGCTAGTCCATCTCCCTCACATTTGTGCATGAGGGAGCAGACCTAGTGCTGTGTTTGTTATTGGTGTTATTTAAGGTCACAGGCAGTAGGTCCGGGTATCATGGAGCTTGAGATGTTCTGCTTATAGAGACACACTGCACTCGCTTGTTTTAGCTGCTTCAGACTCAAATCACCTCCCTCATCTTGCATTCAACCATCCTAGATCATTGTACAAGTTAGAGGTCTGCAAACACGAGGCAGGGTTGGCAAAAAAATCAGCATCAACTATAGACATCATGGAACGATATAACCCGAAATGAATATAGATAAGCAAAATAGGCTACTAAATCTTTGTGGTTCTTGCAGTATCACAAGTTGTTGATGCAGAAGCTTTTGGATACAATGGCATGCATTTTTGACAGTTATGTAATGCTAAATTATTTCCAAGTTTACCTTTAAGTGTTGCAACCTGAGACAGGGCCTGGGCGTAAGTAGCCGTATTCAGTAGAGTCCCAGGCAAACAGGACGGGAAAAATGGCCCGCCCGGACCTACAGTTCTGTTCATGCTAAACAAAAAATAAAGAATAAAATAAAGGCAGTAAGGGGGTTAGTAGACTGGTTTTTGTGAGCAGACAATTTAAAACAATAAATAAAATAGTTTATACGGCTTTTAATGATTCCGAGTTGGTTCTGGGCGAAGCTTACCTTGGTTGCACTTCCAGAGGTTCTTTC
>CM056380.1:107429916-107489916 GCA_029718625.1 Synaphobranchus kaupii
ATTGGGCAAATGGAGCAACAGCTTAAATTTCATAACTAAAATTACGGACAAATTAAATTATTAGTAGGCCTACTTTGAATCTAAGTCTGAGCCCTTTAGCCATTTTTTTTCTCCTAAGAATGGTCGAATATGGGATTCATTTTAATTTTGCTTAGATGGTGCGAATGTGGGGTTTATTGAAGCAAGTTTACTGATTTCAAAATCATACCGGGTGCATAGGTTAATAGTCCTCTATCTCTCTCTCTCTCTCTCTCTCTCTCTCTCTCTCTCTCTCTCTCTCTCTCTCTCTCTCACACACACACTTGCACAGTATATACATTTCATTTCAATACAATGTCATGGATTTCTGGAAATGCAACTCCTTAAAGTATTGTGTGTAAATGCACAGTACATAATTATGAGCAATTTATAATTAAAAGGTTTTCAATATATGACTTGACCGTAATAGAACACGTTTTAAATTTTGGGTTAAAATGTGCACCACAGTATCCTGGTTGTGATCCAAACATTTTGTATATATTTAGCATGATTCAAATTACTCCAAAAACAATCAAATAAGCAACAAAAATGCCACTTAAATGTAATAGTCGCGTGTTATGAGATCCATGGTAGATTACGCTTCTTTATACAACAACATGAAGTAACGTCATTTTGCTTATTATTCATAAGTCGTGTGTGTTATAGCCAGATTTTTATTTATCATTTTTCAGAATTAGCTACGTCCAAAATTGAATTTTATGGGAGGCTGGATTGTTTTTACAGTTTAAGAAAGGTGAAGTGTCAGGGGCATCGGGTTTTACCTGTTGTAAAGTAAATGTTGTCCTATTTCTGCGCTGTTTCCTTCTTAGAAAGCCATCATCAAAATCCCCCGTAGCGTGGCTCCCAAATCCGCTGGTGTTCACTGAAATGTCCAGTCAAGAACTTTGAGAATGTATTGCCTGTCGCTGCGTACTAAGCTCAACCACAAGTACAACGTAATTTAGGCCCCATATTAAAAACGAATATGCATGGTACAATCCTATTTAACAACCCAACACAAGACAGTCCAATAAGATAACATTTTCCATACTAAAGTATATATTTTTTCCATATCCCAGATGGTCCTTATAGTGCTCTGTATTTTAATGGACCTTCAATCTTTGCAAATATTTAGATGAACATCATTTAACATTGATGCGGACAGTTCGCGGGAGGGAGGCCCATGGTCGCATTGAAATGTCGATTAGAGGCGTGACATCGAACATCTGTGCCCAGGCAGACAACAAAACCCCGCGCCACAGCCCGGGGGCAAACAGTAGTGTTTGGCCCGCACAGTGGAACCAGGTGGGAAAGTGCAAGTCGTAAACCTAAATAAATAAATAACCAAACTAATGCATCAATCTTAAGGTGAAAGGTTATCCCCACCAAACGTGCAGCATTCCTACAACCTTTCTGCAATTATGTATCACATTTCTACAATGGCACAACAACAGCGTTGCGTATTAAGTACAATTTTAAAGACAAAACATTAATTAACACACACACGTGGGCATTTACGTCTGTTGTCCATAGATCTACACTGTACAATACAAAAGTGGATTTTTAAAGATGGTTACATTATGAACAGGAAACTCGTCTTGGACACTAATTCCTCACTGAGCACACTCGGTCTAAAGATGTTAAAGATGGGAATGGGCGGACGCTAAATTAAAGCCGCATTTGTCACTCATAAATTGCACGAGTGCACAGACCCATACGCACGCACACACACACACACACACACACACATGAGTACGAACAATTGAAAGTACAATGTATCCAGCAGGCATTTCTAAGTTATTTGTTTTCGATTATGCTTTAAGCCCATTTTATTAAAGGTAGGCCTTTGTATAGTGTATAGCCTATAGCAAATACACAGAAAGGTATGGATCGGCAAAAAGTTATAATACTTACAGGTATTTGTCCGACAGCATTCCCCATCCAACTGTGGCGGACAGTGAAAGTAAAACATTGTTGTTCTTTCTGAAGAATTAAGTTTATTTGGTAACGTCTGACTCTTAACCTGGAAGACAAGATTCAATAGAGTAGAACATTTCAGACTTGGCTATGGAAACTGTTGGAATTTCCCGTTAAATACAGGCCTCGTCGGTCATTTAAAATAACAAAAAAAAAAAAAAACATTTTACAAGAAAAATAAGAAACTAGAAACGACACTAGAACAATAAGGAGACGTATTCGACTATTTAATGTATTGAAGTTATCACGCTTCTGGTATTGCAACTTAAATTTCTGAAGCACTTTGAAAAAACACATCTGGAAAAAAAATCACATCTGCGCTCACAACAGATTAACATTAGCCTAATTGTTCGCGTATCACAGTTCATTAGCACTAAGTACTTATTTACCGTTAGGACAGCGATGTGTTTAGTCTTTTCTTGAAGTAATAAAAAGCCGACAGAATTATTACTGGTGAATAGATCCGTACCTATTTGTAGTCGGCCTGCGCGCGCGAGACGCTGCTTCCGAGTGGAGACGAGCTGTTCCTGCTACTGAGTCTGTTCCGGGCAGTCACACCCCCACTGTCAAGCGCGCACACTCTCAGTCTCTCTCAACCACCCTCCCTCTTTCCTCCTCCCCCCTCTCGCCCTCTCTTTCTCTCTCAACCCCTCTCTCTCTCTCTCTCTCTATCTCTCTCTCTCTCTCTCTCTCTCACACACACACAACCTCTTTCTCTCTCTAACACACACACACACACACTCCGGAGAAGAGGAGAGAGGCCCAGCCCTGGGAGTGTCCAGATGTCTTTATAACTGTGTGCATCTTGTTCAGGCTCTCAGCACTTGCCTTTATAATCTCACGCATAATTGGTCTTAATCTGATTATTTCCAGCATTGTCTTCACTGAGTGACTTGGATTGGCCCGGTGGGTTTTCCGGTGAACTCACGTGGTGGTGGGGTGGTGGGGGGACATCCGTCCTCAACGGCGCCCACAATTTTGAAATATGTACCCTTTTTTAACCAATTGTTTGGTGCTATGCATAGTTATTCCCACATCATAAACACACCGCCCTTTATCGACAGCCACCGTGCACTTTTTTATCCCTTTGTTTTTATATATTAAAAATCTAGATGACTGGTTCTGGATTTTAAATTGACTGTCAGACCAGTAATTGCACATTAGATGGGTTAGGGGTCCACTTTACACGGGGCTTCACTTGCTGAGCGCTCGTACATCCAAATTTTGATTTTGTTCACAGCAAGGGGTCCTTGGATTTATCTTCTCTTTCCCAGTAAATGATATGCGGTGGGACCCTTTCAATTACTTTTAAAACGCATCTGGGACGCGAGTACAGACATCGTCGTTTCTCTGCCTTCTGAAAATTAGGCTCTAAGTACCAGCTGAAATTTTGAAGTCGAGGGCGGGATTGGATGAAATCACATAAACTGCAAAAAAAGCAAGTATAATGGCGCATAATTGGCTCTCTAATAGCATTACACAAGGATAATAGCCTGTTACGGCCCCCTGCGCTATTAAGTGCTTCCCTGGCGTAAAACGTTTATGATATTAAGGGGGGAATATAATGATATTTTGGTTATTAAATGCGTGTAATTAATTTATGCACCGCTGAAAATAAAGTTGGTATTATGACCTCGGCAAGATGCGTCGGAAAATTGAAATCAAACAACTGTTGATAAGTTTCCCCCTATATTTTGTCTAGACACCGCTTTAAATGCGCATTGTTTTTTTTGGATACAGTTCAGAAATTGAATATTTCATAGGCTGGCAAAGCGAGTGGGCTATTAGCTGACAGAGAGGACTCTTAGTGCTGTAGTAAAGCACCCCGACTTGACTGCTGACTCCCACCACTCTGTGACCTGGGGCTAACCCAATAAAAATTACGGGACATTGTGCTGTTGAACATAGTATGTATTTATGTAGCCTAATATATATCATTTTATTTTTTATTTGTTTCTTGTTTGACTTGGACAGAAATAAACCGCATTTGACGGAACGTGGCGCAGTGAAAATATTAGGAGATGATCAAGAAGTGATCTAGACTAAGTAGTTGGGTTGCTGTATATTTAAATGGCTTTCTTAGTAAACGAGGACAACGTAATGCAATATCTGGGTCGATAGCTTTCGAAAGCAAATAAAAGTTTTTTTTTAAAAAAGTGTCGTAAACGGAGGCTTTCTAGGCCAGCTATAAATGGTGACATCTCCAAATCACCTGGTTTCAGAATATTGTGTGATGTATTTGCACATAATTATAACAAATGATGTAGACCCGTCGCATATAATTAGCGCAAGCGCTGCACAAGGTCCCGATCGCAACTGCAAAATCAATGATCAGCACCTTGGTCAGCGCCACTGAGAAGCGTAGGGCCTTTCATGCACTTCCGCACTCCCGAAACGCTTGGCTCACAATAATAACCATTTCATTTCAGATGTTCTTGGCAATTCTTTTATTTGAATTATGACATCGAAACGAAACATCAGGTGCTAACGAATGAAGCCGCGTTGTGGGCAAAGAGGAAGTTTCCCTCAAATGCATATTTTGATAACGCCTACTGCGTTACGTTGATATGGTCTGAATTTTTCCCCGTAACATCTGAATATACTGATTAACATTAGGCTACTGTATTGCGTTTCAGTCAATCAAAACACACTTAGTGGAGGCTAAAAAGTAGTTTATCGTTCGCTGCTGGAGTAGTAGGCTAACGCATTAATGTATAAACAATGGCTTTCGCGAGAAGAATGGACTCGTTCTGTGTCAGGCACGTGCACTCCTTAACTTTAAAACAAGCTCGTTCACCAAGGTCTCCCCGCAAAGTGAATCTCATACAGGAAAACTTGTAAGTAGCGTACTACAAATCAATTGGGAAATAAAAGTTAGTGTGTGAAATGCACGCCAGTGACTTGAAATAGGCTACTCATTTTGGAAGCGGGTCAATATGCTCTACATTTAATTAAAATACAAACAATAACTCAATACAACTTAAGTAAATTAAAAATGAATAGCTCAACAACAACAACAACAACAACATGTTTTCAAATTATAGACTGGTGGCCAGAAACCGCCCATATAATGTTGCAGTTTATTATCCTCCTGATTAACTATTGGATCAATATCGAGTCACTTTTAAGAAGCCTCATCGTCGGTTTCATGGCACAAATGTAGGCCCTATATCTTCATTCGGGTCACCGGAACACGATACTGAACGTGACACTGTAAAATGATCTCAGTTTACCTCCAACTTCATTTCCGAACATTATTTACATAAACAGGCATTGGAATCTATCATTCAAGATATAGTTAAATTTCTCTTTCCACCAGGCCACTGCCTCCTTAGACCAAGCTATGGACCTCTGTCTGTTCGAGAGACGCGAAAATTCCACCACCTGCTTCGGCAGATTCAGGTTTAACAATGTGGGCTACTGCACAATAAACTCTGGCATGGCACGAGATGACATTCGGAGCACGTGCGAGCACAAACGTTTTAGGAAGGGGTCGTGTCCCCGTGGTTTATTATTATTATTTTTTTTAGATTTATTCAATAGACTAGCTACTCTGGGCAAATAACCACAAAGGTTTTCACATGAAGCAACCAGGAAAACTTACTTTTCAGTCTCAGACTGCGAGTCAATCCAACCGCAAAGACGCTAGGCTTTAATTTACAATATAAATAATAATCTAAGGTCGTTTTAGGTCGTTATTTTGGTTAATTGCATAACATCTGGGTGCTAGTTATTTTAGCTTGAAAATGACTCTAAAATGTGAGCTATGATGAAAGTAGTCCTGTGCATTAATTATTCAGGCCTCATCGACGTCACATAGTCATAGCCTATTAATTGAAGGCGCAAAGCTTTGGACAAAAAAAAAAAAAGAACTAATTCTAATTCGCCTACTAACTTGTGCCACCCAATTCTTTTCCGCGAGCTGGTTTGTATACTCTTGTTGTCAGCGCGAGGAGCCTAATCAGCCTTTAAATATCACAACCCCCCAAGAAAGGCTACACTTCAGATTCGGACAATTCATAGAGGCTGGATGAGTATAGGTTAATTGCTTTATAGGCCACAACTTGAAATCAAGATCCATCTATGGCCGAAACGGGTCAGAAACGTATGGTAATATACCTGTAGCAGTGGCAAAGTTGTACTAATGCAACTACGTTGTTCACTACTATTACTACCACTAAGAACAAGAGAAAATTATGTTGCTACAGGCATGGGTGGGTCTGATCTGACGTGACATTGGAGCACCGCTCGTACTTTACAAAGGCAGTTATGGAGAAGCAGCCTAGTCTTTACTAGTAGTGCTTTCTCTCACGGTGCTGGTTCCGCTATGCATCTCATACAAACAACATAGCCTAAACATTAATCAGCGACTAGACATCAACCCAGCCGCAACATTTGAGCGGGAGACTTTCTACGATGCAGTTTTAACATTTAACAAAACTATTGCCATATGACCTCGCAAAGAAAACGGCTCTAGCCCACATTAAAGAAATGATGCGACATGATCAGAATGTTTGGCGGAGAGAATCTGTAAGATTATTAAATCCCGTGGCGGAAGGGGTTGTGGTAAATTCCATTTCAATTCAGTCAATTGAGTAAAAATACATTTGAAACCAAGGATTGAAAAATCGCAGCATATATTATCATGGCCTAATATTATGAATGCCCTGAATTGGAATGCAATGCGAAAACAAACCTATTAGGAATAATAGGCTAATTAATCGGCTATAGATCATTTTCAAGTTAAGTTGTAGCAAATTTTAGATAAGGTTATTAAAACTAACACTCGCCGCAATATAAATGCAATCACAATCACTTTCAAACACTTAAAACAAGACCCACCTTTTGTCTTTAAAACTCCGCGCGCTGCCTTCCAACGTCTTTGTATCTCTGTCAAATTATGTCAAAGCCATATTTATCCGCCACAGCATTGCGTGAACAAATCCAGAATGGACTACACTAGTTTTCCTATGGAACATAAAGTTTGGCGGAAAGTCTCAAGTATTTTAGGCTAAATATTTCATGTCTGCATTGCTTGTAAAGCAGCCACTTGTGCACCTCGCTCTCCCACTATCTCTCGAGGCAAATATCCCGGCAAAATGTGGCCAATTAGCCACCTTAACGATGCATGATAGGAAGACAAACCACTATTCGTGCATTTTTTTGTTCCGTAAACGAATAACTTCATGTTACGACTGCAGCGTATTGCAGTCAGCTTTATGAAGCCTATAACGCGCTGTAATATCCCCATCATGTAGACTAGCTACTGGAAGCATCCGTAAGATCGCCCAGATCCCAGGATGACATCAGCGACGGAGGAAATCCCTCTCCGACAAAATAAGCAAATCGTTAAATAAATCGATGGCATTATTAAACGTCATCTCGACCGGTCTATTCTTTAGAAAGTATTCACTTATTAAGTGCTACCGATACAATTTTACAACTGCACAGCCATGATTTCTGTCGATTGGGATGCGATGCAGTCATCTAAGAATTTTATCTATTAAATACATTCAAAGTAGGATAAACTGTTGCAAGTTGGCTATTAAAAAATAAAAAGGCTATGATAATTAAATAAAAATATTTTAGAGCTTAATAGCCCTTATTTGGCATACTCAAATAGATTATACAATGATAATACCTACCCCAGTGTCTAAAAAGTGCCGCTGCTTTTATAAGAGCTGTGAAGAGATTGGCCTCCAACTTTGTGCAGTAAAGAAAATCTGCGTGACTGTCCGGTCATACTGAACGAACACTTTAAACGGGAAAGATCACCCTCGCGACCTGCGAATCACTGTGCAGGTTAAGATAACGCACGAGCTCCGAGTGAAACGACCAATAACAAGAACTACGTCGGCAAAGCCACACGCGAGCTATGAGCGCCCGTAACGCGCACGTTACATTTATCAATGAATATTCATAGGCTTCGGTATAATTCCGTGTCTTATCAGTGTCACTAGTGAGAGAAATAAAAGCCAACAGACTTTTGACACAAATAAAAACGGATTCACTTGCCATTACTCTCGTGACACTCTCCCGCCATTCCGGCACCAGCGACACTCTCCTCAGGGAATAAATTACTCAGACGACAAACGGCTAATGTTATCAAGGATGCTTCACCAACTGCTCTGATTCATTCAATCCAGAGTTAAATAAATCGCGGATCACGCTGGTCGACCGGGAAAAAGGTTAACAAGCAGGACAGGTTTGCCACCAAGATTTGACACATTTCATTCCATTGGCTAGAAAAAAGTGTTCAATTTAAGTATAATTTTTATCAGCCGGGTCGGGGCTATGGCTAAACTGTAATCAGTAGGCTATACGTGTTAATAATCAGTTGTTAATGAAATGGCCTTCACTGCAGTAATTTACCTTGCAAATCCATTATAAAAGCCACTTTCTCTGAACAATAACTAAGCCCGGGCAAATCAGGTCCTTAAAGGAACACGTTTCTGAATTCCGTAGCTTGTGGATTTTAAAATATCGGAGAAGCAAAATATGACGGCACAGGACCACTGATATTAAAATGTCCACCAGATGCATAAGGCGATAAAACCTCCACATTACGGGTTCCACCTTTATTATGGGAAGCCAATGTTGATTTTCAATTAAAATTCTTCAATGGCTTTGTTTGCAGGGTATTTCCACAAAAATAAAAAATAAAAGTTAATAATAAACATAATATAGTAAGTATTAAATGTAAACAAAAAACTTTTAGGAGTGCTTCAATTATTTTATTTTAAATTTTTTAATTGGTGTCTACACAGTATACAATTGACAGAGGTAGTTTTCATTTGTCAGGAATGTCTCTCCACATTATATATTTATGGCTTTTGCAGGAAAATTGAACAGTTATAAGATCCAAAATAATTATGCCAGGCACCCGCTACACCTAATATTGGTGTATGCGTGTAGTTATATTGATGCTAAAACTGTCCTGGACCTCGAGCAAGTACAATTTCCAACAAAATTCTTGCAATCAACTGCAAGTTTCTGTGGAATTCACAATTTGACAACTAGGACATGTACAAAAATGCTCTGCTTCAAGTAAATCCCAGCACAGAGTTAGAGGTTCATTTATTTTACAGAATGGTACTAAATCACAAAGTAGCCACGGGAGAATGAGGCTTTGTTAAACCAAAACGAGGCAGAGCTACCACACGTCATCAGGTCTGAGCCAATCGTCGCGTTCCTCTGTGGAGAAAAAAAGTCTTTTTATTGGTTCAAGCACGTTGATGACTGACAGCTCACTGTAGCTCCACCCATTTTATGGTGGAAGTTCTCTGTTCATTGGAAGTGTGGTTTGAGCTTCCACATCCCAGCCTGGCCGGGGAGCCTGTGGAACTGGCAGGCGTTTCTGAGAAGCTCCCGGAAGACGGGCGTCTCTCTGGCGGACAGACGGGGGGTAAAGTACTGCAGGATCTCCTGAGTGCTGGCCTGCCCGTCCACCTGGGCCTGGAACGCCACAAAGTTCCTCAGGTCCACCAGCAGCTCGTCGAACTCTGTGGGGGCCGCAGGGGCCTGGGGGGCCACGGGGCCCCCCTTCATCCTCCCCCTCCCGCTCCTCTTCCTCCAGGGCCTGGGGTAGGCTCACGTGGTTCCTGGCCTTCATCCTGGCCAGGAGGGAGGAAGATGAGAGGGCGGAGTCTTCCTCCAGGCCCCCGCCGCTGAAGTGACCGGACGGTGTCGCCTTCTTGGCGCCAACTTTTTTAACAACAGCGGCGTCCTGCAGAAAAACGGCACCCAGGCAGCGTTATTAAAAACACCGATCAGGGGTGTGACTGTGCGCGCACACGCACGCGCGCACACACACGCACACACACACACCTGAACACAGCAAAGCCGGCATGAATATGAATGCATCAAAATTAAGATCGATCGCAACTCTGGAATCTTTTAAACTTTGAAAGTAATGCGAAAACGCACCTGAATCTGTTATTGATTGGAATCGTATACTTGGATGATTACATCCTTATTTCATGAGATGCTCTCATTTCGTAGGTATAAATGAGTGTGGAGGCGTACCTTGCATTTGTCTGGGTAAATAAATGAGTGTGGAGGCGTACCTTGCATTTGTCTGGCACTCGGACTGTTGTAGCAGGAGGTTCTGATAGCAGGGGGTTCTTCTTCTGCCCAAACCTTTTCCTGAGAGAAGGGGTCAGAGGTCACAACATTCAGAGAACCAATCAGGTCTGCCTAATGCTGCTGCAGCTCACAATGGTTATAATGCACATGATTCTGTTTGTATTTAGGAAGTTAATACCATGCTTTAAGGATGACTTGCGGGGCAGAAACGGTAGAGTAAGCACAGGAAGCCGCAGAAGACCCGTAAGTGTTATAGGGAACATGCGTGCTGACTGGATTCCGTCAATGATTAGAGGCGTACAATATTTACAATATATTAGTAATGGGCTATTTATTTAACCCTCATATTATGTTCACATTTTTATGACGCCTTTTGTGTTTGACCCCAAAAGTTTAAACTGATACAAAATAATTGTAATATAAAATTTTTTACACTTTGTGCCACCTTTTATGTGTCTCCCAATGAACTACCCTTTTATCCCTAAATATTAAAAATCTGTGATGAAACATCCCATTTTAGAGCCAGAGCTGAGTGAAAGTTTGTGAAGTTTAAAATCATACAGTATCTGCCACCCGGAATTACCCACAAAAAAATCCGATAAAAACGAATAAAGTTTTCTTAAATTTTATACAGCTACACCCAAAATGACCGTACACAACACCTTTGTACACAAAGTTGGTACAGGACTTTTGAAAATATAGCATTATGTTTATTGTGTTTAATCCCAACAAATTAGGAAAAATCATAGTGTCAAGATGAAAAAAATAAGGTTTACTGGTTTCTCAGAGACGTCAAACACTAGATCGGGTCAAATTGACCTAATAATGACATAATAATGACATAATAATGTGATGTGATTTGTGGTTGTCGAAAACTTTAGAGTAACTGGTCATAGTTCTCGTAGTAATGTAAGGTTATAAGAAAACTGGCCCTTGGTCTGATCTTGGTGTGAGATACGTATGCTTGAGTTGAATTTCCATGCAAGTTAAAGGCATACTGAACTTTGTTTGAACATAATGTTGTATAGCTACCTGGCACAGATATTAGTCATAATATTCACGCTCACCTTGCTCCAGTGGTCAGAAACTGACCAACGAAAAATTATGTTTTTTCTCTCTCCATTCACTTCCATTGCATGGCGAGAAAGGTCTCAAAAGCACACTTTTAGCACATTAAACGAATGCAAACAACGCGGATTATGCCGATATATAAAATCACGACATCCAGAACCAAACGTCAAAAAAGATAAAAAGCTCCATTCACAATATTTTACACTTTTTCCAAACAAAGGTTCGGAAGAAGATCAGGTCATTAGCTTATTAACGTCCTTGTTTCGTTCATGTGCTGTAACGGTCCCACTCACTTCCTGAAGCGTGCGTCATTAAACAAACCAAACAGCAAAGAAGCTAGCAACAGTTGCTAGTTTTCAGAAAATAATTATTCAAAATCAAATCAATAAAAAATTGGTTCAAAAGTTTCAAACGTTTGGTTCTGAATGTCGTGATTTTCTCTATCTGCATAATCTGCGTTGTTTGCATTCGTTTATGTGCTAAAAGTGTGCTTTTGAGACCTTTTTCACCATGCAATGGGAGTGAATGGAGAGAAGAAAACGTCATTCTTCATTGGTCAGTTTCTGACCACTGGAGCAACTCATGAAGGTGAGCAATAAATATTATGACTAATATCAGTGCTAGGTAGCTATACAAAATTATGTTCAAACAAAGTTCAGTATGCCTTTTAACTTGCATGGAAATTCAACTTAAGCATATGTATCTTACACTAAGATCAGACCAAGGGCCTAACCAGTTTTCTTATAACCTTGCATTACTATGAGAACTATGACCAGTTACTCTAAAATCATCTACAACCACAAATCACATCGCAGGATTTTAAAAGAAACCTAATTTGACCTTTCTTGAGATAGAGGACTCCATTTTGACCCCAGGCACAATGATTAGAAAAGACTATTATAACGAGTGATCGGTGTATGATTTATTTGAAAACCCAGATTTGGGGGCTACTGGGTGGCTCATCCTGTAAAAGCACTGTTCTAGTGCTTGGACGGGGCCCCCTGTGTCTAGTACTGAATCCAGACCCGGCAGGTGCCCACAGGGTGATGTACTGACTGATTGCACACCAGCGACCCCTACTGGTCAGTCAGGCGCCTGCAGGTTTGTCCGATGAGCAGCACATAAAGGGCCTATTTACTAAGACCTTCAGCACACGGAAAATCAATAAACCCGACCAATGACTGGCCACAGTATTGTTTGTGCACCAATCATTGGTTGTGTCATTAGTTTTGCGTGCGCTAAAAGGTTTTGAAAGGTCTTAGTAAATCAGGCCCAAAGTGTCTTCCTCCAACTCTTTTCTAGCCTGACTTGCAAACTGCGGTGTGATAAGAAGGGGTGGGGTGGCTGACATCACATGACTCTGAGGAGAGCACAAGCTCGTCTGTGCTCTCCCAAATTGACGAGGACAGGGTTGCGATGAGAGATGCGGTGTTGGCGTAGTTTCCAAATTGGGGAGAAAAAGAGGGACAAAAAAAAGCATAAAAAGAGAGACCCGAGATTTATGAGATATCAAAAAGGCAATGCTAATTTTACAGCAGCTTTGAAAATCACCATTACGGCCACTAACGGTATTTATTCTACTTGTGTGAAGTTGATGCAACATAATTTTGAAATGTAAACCGCAGCGATTATTCACACTCTTCATCTTCGACATTGTGTCACTAGTTTGGACCACAGAGCCCAGAGACCGTTAGCTATCGGCCTACCTGTTGGGCGCTGGCGCCCCCTGTGGTCTTGTGGTGTCATGACGGGCGGGGCCTCGTGTGAAAGGCAGTCTGCAGTGTTGGCGGGAGACCTTTAGCGCCCGCAGCGCATCCTTGGCCACTCGGTTGGCCTCGGCCTCCACCAGCACGTAGTCGGGATTGGACGCCTCCATGATTGCATCGTGTTGCATAACGCTGTGGATTCCTGAGAGTTTTACGGGAGAAACTCAGCGAGTCAGTGTTGCGCCTACTGCACATTAATACTAATTAATGCAACCGCAAGCAAGGGTCCATTTTGCAGTCTTGAATTGTTCTCTGCAGAGGCAATATTTGTAATAGGCCTTAAAACATAAAAAAAAAAAAAACACTACAAAAGCTAGTTTCCAACCAAATGAAGCTAGCACTCATTTAATAGTTGTACACCTCACCTGATTTTCTGAACAGTTGGCCAAGACATAGTGTAGACCTTATCTGATTTTCTGAAAAGTTTGGCCGGGACATAGTTTACACGTTACCTGATTTTCTGAACAGTTTGGCCAGGACGTAGTCGTCGCTCTTCTTCTGATCTTCCTTCTCCTCGTCCTTGTTATACTTCCTCTTCTTCACCAGGTGTGAGATGCGGCGGCCCTCAAACCTGGCGTCCCTGGAGTGCTTTTTTGTGTTCCCGCCACCCTCCCGCCATCCCGGCCGCTGGCCGCAGTGCTTCCTCTTCTCTCTGCGCTTCTGCGGGCCGTTACCGCCGGCAGTCATGTGGCCTGGAGACGAACCCGCCATCGCGGGAACCCTTTCCATGTCTGTTTCACCCGCCAGCGGACTCCCTCCGCCCGGCGGCCGGCCGTTCGACACCGCCTCGCCTATCCTCTACGGACCCGTTTTGCCCGTGGGTGAGGTTGGCTCTTTTGTGGCTCGGTGACGACCGGGCAATATTTTCACACGTCGGGTTGTTTAACGTCGTCGTCTTATTTGGAGACACAGAGGGACGAGGGTCTTTGTTTTGGAGACTCGCTTGGCTGGTTTATGCCTAGCGTTCCATGAGCTTGCCGTTTTGTGTTTCGCGGGCCTCTTAGGAACTTGAACGTCCGAACCAGTACCTACGCAAATAATACACAATGTCAGCAAAACGGGGGAACTATGAAGCCGTATGATTTAATAACTGGCACATGCTTGAGAATTATTGTTACCATGAACAAAAAGTATCGACAGAAAAATACACTGATAACAGACAAAAGAAAAAAATACAAAGACAAAAGAAAAAAATAAATAAATAATTTCTAACACGAATTGCAATTAATTTCTGGATTTTTTTATTTATTGTTTAATACATGCTAAATTACCTGCAAATATTGCGCTGGTTTCAGTTCCCCCTGGGAACCATCCGGATTGCTCAGCGTGAACAGCTCATAAATGTCATTGGATTTTGAAAAAACCGTCGTTGTTTGGGGTCTTTAAGTACTCGATTTGTAAGGAACTGTTTGAAGATTTGTCTGAGGGAATAGACCAGAGTTACATTGCATTAGATTGGTTTTCTTCAATGGCATCCGATACCGTGGTTAAGTGATTATCATAATGGCCCGAAAACGCCAACCCGGCTAGTCCTGTATCCGACAATGTTACCCTACAGGACCGTTTAGCAGCTGGAAAAAAGGCGTATTTGGGTCATGAGGTTGGCCCTGAATTAGTCAATGAACCTGCCAAATAACCCATCAGATTTCCATCTCTGGGAATTTCCGGCACCTTGAGATCGAACAACAAGAGTTACCGTCATCTTTGAATGACCCGCATGCGCATCCGTTTTTGACATGTAAATAGCTGAGAAGACCGTTTCAGTAATAACGTATTGAATTTCCGGAGACAACAATGCGGCAATAAGGCCAATAATGATTACCTTTTTATCTTTATGAACGCAGACAAAATGGAGATGCAAAGTGTAGTGCGCTCCAAAGAACAATGTATATTTGTAAATTCGACAACCCCAGACCCCCCACAGAAATATTTTCTTCTGTTAGATGAAAAGTATGTTGGTAAGAAAAATATTACCGTTTGCAATGACCCATTAAACAAAACTACAACACCTTTAATGACAGAAAATACATTTTAAAATATTGTAACGTTGAAAAAGAAGATGCAGACTTGAAAATGATTTGTTGTCTAGTACCATTAGACAAAAGAAATTATTAAAACATCAAAAACTAAAACTCCTTGTTAACAGGGTAGTGTTTGTGTATACGTGAGTTGTTGCAGTCTTGAAATAAGTACTAATGCTTTAATCCTAATCAATCACACACTGCACATTACACAAATATAGATTTTAGTTTGTTTCTGAACCGTCTTGTTCCAAAATTAAACATGTGCCTAGCCGGGTGCTGTATGTGCATCAGATTCTTTCCCAACCTGTGATAAATCTTCTCCTCGATGCTCCCCGCAGTCACCAGCCTATAGATGGTCACCTGCTGTGTTTGGCCAATCCTCCAGGCTCGCTCTCGTGCCTAAAAATCAAAATCGGTTTATCAAATGTAAAACATGACTAAATGTCCTTCACTTCACCTGTGACTAACAAACAATTTGCACAACATAAAGGGACTATAACATCTTTTCAGTACAGAGATTGCTTAATTTGCAAGAGATAAATTATAGCGAAATATAGACATTCTCTGACTGAATAGCCTACCATTACCTACTGTAATGCCAGGTTCCCACTTAGAACAGATCTGTACTGTTCATGACTTTTAATGAATAAATGCACACCTTTTTGGATTATGCCCAATAATCCTTTTAGTAAGCAAAACAGACCACTGGGCAACTTTGAAGATGGAACTGAGAGGGGAAGAGTTTCCAAATATTTTCTCTCCTCCAATCAGAACTGGCTCCACTGTGGAACTGTGTGTGGCCCTGTAGGGTGTAAAATAGTCACTGGCTCTCCTGTAGTACTGTGTGTGGCCTGTAGGGGTGTAAAAATAGTCACTGGGCTCTCCTGTAGTACTGTGTGTGGCCTGTAAAGTGTAAAATAGTCACTGGCCCTCCTGTAGTATTGTGTGTGGCCTGCATGGTGTAAAATAGTCACTGGCTCTCCTGTAATACTGTGTGTCACGTGTAGGGTGTAGAATGGTCATTGGCTTTCCTGTAGTACTGTGTGTCGCCTGTAGGGTGTAGAATGGTCATTGGCTTTCCTGTAGTACTGTGTCATCTGTAGGGTGTAAAATAATCACTGACTCTACTGTAGTACTGTGTGTGGCCTGTAGGGTGTAGAATAATCACTGACTCTCCTGTAGTACTGTGTCGTCTGTAGGGTGTAAAATAATCACTGACTCTACTGTAGTACTGTGTGTGGCCTGTAGGGTGTAGAATAATCACTGACTCTCCTGTAGTACTGTGTGATCTTTCCTCTGTACTGCAGGCACTGACCTGGGTGTCTGTACTGGGGTTCCAGTCGGGGTCGTAGATAATGACTCTGTTGGCTCCGGTCAGGTTTACCCCTATGCCGCCCACTCTGGTGGTCAGGAGGAAGATGAATATGGACGTGTCCTGAAACAACGGAGAAATCACTCGGGTCAGACACAAACAAAGCATCCGCAGAACCAGCACACTCCTAAATTAACCCAGCTGGTGAGAGACTATATTAAAAAAAAATTTTCCTGCCGTTTTCTCCCAATTTGGCAGCCAATTGTACCCTGTGTTATTCAATCCCCCCGTGTAGCAACCACTTGAGAATTAGCCGCTACACAACCCGATCAGCCGGTAGTAGGAAGGAGGAGCCGCGTCCTCTTCAGGGCCTCTTCAGAGCTCCTGACCATGATTCCATCTCGCCCAGGGCCGCTCTGTGCGCTGCAATTTTCCCCCACCGAGTCCCTTCCCCCCACCCTGGGAGAGGCCAGCAATTGCCACTCCCTCAAGGTACCGGCCATACTCGGATCTGGCAGGCAGGACCGGGGGTGCGATCCCCTGATCCTCTGTGTGCAACTGCACTGACTGATCCCCTGATCCTCTGTGTGCAACTGCACTGACTGATCCCCTGATCCTCTGTGTGCAACTGCACTGACTGAACCCCTGATCCTCTGTGTGCAACTGCACTGACTGAACCCCTGATCCTCTGTGTGCAACTGCACTGACTGAACCCCTGATCCTCTGTGTGCAACTGCACTGACTGAAAGTCTGTGCTTTTACCGTTGCGGCCGTATTCAAACACTTCGAAGGCTCATTACATTTCAGGACTCAATATAAAGGGCTAAATATACATATACTTACATTTATTTAAATCATGATTTTTGCATCTTTCACACACGTCAAACTACTTGTGTTGCTTGCATGCTGACGGTCAGATGGCCGTAGTAACTTAACATAAGGAAAGGATCGGACCCGAATGTCCTCCGTTAGCAACACCTCCTTAACCTGTGGCTATGTTCCTGCTGTTTTCAAAACTGCCCGTCTGATGTCAGAAACTATCGTCCTGTGTCTCTCCTACCCTTCCTGTCCAAAGCTCTTGAAGGAGCTGCCCTTAACCAACTGTCTGTTTTTCTCTACCAGAACAACCTGCTCGACCCTCATCAGTCCGGCTTCAGAACCGGGCATTCCACCGAAACTGCTCTCCTGGCCGTGACGGAGGCACTCGCCACTGCTAGAGCCTCCTCCCTCTCTGTCCTGATTCTACTTGACCTGTCTGCAGCGTTCGACACGGTCAACCACAAACTCCTGATCTCCACACTGGCTGAGATGGGCATCTCTGGAACTGCCCTCTCTTGGTTTACATCCTATCTCACAGATAGATCCTACCAAGTCTCCTGGAAGGGCTCCGTCTCTGCACCTAATCCACTTTTTGCAGGAGTCCCACAGGGATCTGTACTGCTGTTCTCCATTTAGACTAAGTCTCTTGGTTTGGTTATTAATTCACATGGCTTCTCATACCGTAGCTATGCTGATGATACTCAACTCTTCCTCTCTTTCCCTCCCTCTACCCCACAGGTTACGGAGAGGATATCTGCTTGCCTGGCTGACATCTGTGTGTGGATGTCGAGCCATCACCTGAAGCTGAACCTCGACAAGACTGAGCTGCTCTTCATGCCATACAAGACCTCCCCGCTTCTAGGCCTGTCCATCACCGTCGACGGAGGTGGGGGTGGTCCTGGACAACCATGCCAAATCCTATTGCTGCGACCTCCACTACTACATATTTGGAGAACGCAGAAAACCACATGCTCTCCTCCACAGCAGGTGATGTTAGCTGCAGCTTCTTATTACACCATAGTCTACAAGTATGGCTCTTACATTACATTACATTGCATTACAGGCATTTAGCAGACGCTCTTATCCAAAGCGACTTACACAACTTTCTATTTTTACATAGTATGCTTTTATACAGATATATACTGAAGTACTTCAGGTTAAGTACCTTGTTCAAGGGTACAATGGCGTGTCCTTCCTGGGAATCAAACTGGGTTACAAGCCCAGTTTAACACTATGCTGTCACATGGTCATATTTACTCCTAAACTGCCAACTGTGGTGATCAGGGTGGGAAATTAGCACCCACCCAAATGCAGGTAGATTTCAGAATTGTCGGGTAAATGTATGAAACCTACCCGCCACAGTGGCGTGTAGCAATGTGGATACAAAAAAACTTCGGTAAAAACTGCAGGGGCCGTATTCACAACACATTTTATCTTAGGCTACCATTACGAGTTGCTGAGACCAACTTTTACTAAGGAATGTGGAGAACTCTTAAGCTAAGAGAAAGGGCGGGGTTGACCTCGCTATGGATGACGTCGTGTTTCATAAACACGGTTACATTAGTAAGTGTCCTGCCTGGGAATTGAACCTGCAACCTTTCGGTTACAAGTCCAGTTGTCTAACCATTACACTACACTGCCGCATGGTCAGATTTACGCCTAAACCACCACAGCTTCTCTTTAGGCCCTAGTCCACAAGTAGGGCTCTCGTACAGACAGGAGTGGGAGGAAGACTGCAAGTGTCCAATCAGCCCGGGGGGGGGGGGGGGGTCAATGGCGTGAGATGATGTCATCCTCGCTGGCAGAACCCCTCCTATTCCCTGGGTCACGCTACAGCCAATCACAGCCGGCCTGCCTGCAGGGCTTCGCTTCCGGCCACAGTCGACACTGGCACGGTCGGTAGCAGACTGTATGACACACCCGCACACTAGTGCCTTAACAGGAGGAGCCGTCCCGCAGCCCCCAATCTGGGGACTTTTTTTTTTTTTGCCGGAAATGAAGGCATCCTCAGTAAGATTAAGATAAAAATAAATAAATAATAATAAAGAGTTGGAAGCAGCGGGCAGGTTCTCACCTGGTTATACTGCGCGATAAGTGGCTGTCTGGAGGCTATGGACGTGGTTCCGTCCATTTGGAGATAAGAGTATCCATTTTCCCTGACAAACACCTCCAGGATCTCCAACATCTGTGGGAAGGCACGGTTTCACACACAACTTTGAGCAGAGGATTAGGGTAATAGGATTAAGCGGGATTAATATCACATGTACAGAAGTGCCGGCCGCCAGGAGCTCGGATTCCCTCTCAAGCCAAATCGCATTTATATTGAACATAGACAGCTGGGCCCTGCCAGACCCCCTACAATGCAATAAGTGTTCATAATGAATTTTATTAGGGCCAAAATGACATAATAATTTTATTGGCACTTCAGTAGATTTTCGGAGATGAGGAATGTAAAAAAATAAATAAAAAAATAAAATAAAAAAACCCATCTATCCCAACTTGTTTTTATACATTGTCCCCTATATTGTATTATGTTTTATGATACTATAAATATATATTGTATTTATACACCTTTAAAAAAATATAGCTGAGTCATGTTTCGATAATATACTAGTCAATATTATAAGATATAATAAAATAAATAACAGACGCATTACACATACCTGCATTGGCTTGTGAGGGTTTATAACTAATGTATTTTAAGATTCTGTGGAGGGGGGTAACCCAAACAGTCTGATAACTGAAAAACACCAGCATATTTGAATCTTTGGGCATGTTTGCTCATAATTGGGATGTGCCGTTTGATTCATAGACAAGTGGGCGTGTTTTCTGGGGTAGGGAGGGGGGAGGGGGGAGGGGGTCATCCAAGGAAATGATTTGATAATAAAGGAGCTTGATAAATCCTAATTGCATCTTTTACTGATAGGTTCATACTGTTAGACTGACCACTGAGCCTGTGACTTAAAGGGATAGTTCGAAATTTTGGACATAATGTCTCAATTACGACTTACCCATGATGTAGTTGATTGATGGAAACCATTTTCAGCTAATTCCATGCTGTCCCTTCTTTTGGACATACACACGTTGCTAATGCTAGCGCAACTCTATGGCAACCGGTAGCATCCACTACCAAAATAAAATACGACGACAGTCTATCTGGGTTATTTTGAGTGTTTATACCATAATTTTTGAAGTCAAAACTATCGTTGAATCCTTTACTTTGTGTTGACCTATATTCTCTGTGGAAGTACGGCGGTGGAGCGAACGTGGCCATTGCAACTTGTTGCTCTTCTTTGTTGTTGTAGTCGACCAGTGCCGGCACTACATTTGTAGTTAACGTGAAGTATCACTCCGCCACCGTACTTCCACAGAGACTACATCATGGGTAAGTCGTAATTGAGACATTATGTCCAAAATTCCGAACACACACACACACACACACACACTCTGGGCTGTGTACAGAGCAGGCCCAGGTAAAGAAGAGGATAACCTGTCTGGATTGGCTGAACAGCAGGACCCTATGGCCTTGTTTGTGCCAGAGCCGGAGCAGGGACTCCACCACGATGAGCTTCCCCGAACGCTTCCAGAAGCCGAAGTGTTCCTCCGGGGTCAGCTGGTCGTCTGGGATACCCCTCAATATCTTGGGCCCCCCGGAGAAGAGGTCTGGGTGGTTACAGATCTTACGCAGGGCGATCAGGCCTGCAAAAACCTGTGGAGAGAGAGGGAGGGAGGGTGAGAGAAAGAGAGAGGGAGACATAGATGGAGAGGGAGAGAGATGGAGAAAGAGAGAGACATGGAGATAGGCAGAGAGATGGAGAGAGTGAGAGGGACAGAGGGAGGGAGAGAGAGAGGTAGAACACCATGAGTGCACACATCTACACCTCCTGACTGCTTGACCGGATAGCAGTTCTCACGACGCCAAAACGACCCGTTTGTCCGAACGCCTTGTGTAAAACATCAGGGTGCTTCCTCTTTCCTGCCTGTTCCTCTGTCAGGGAACAGAAGCGGTCATCACATGGTCAGCTCATTAAAAATGCAGGTTAATGGGCTGTGGAACCACATTAGGGCTTAGTAAACAGCATAGCTAGCTCGCCTGACCTCTGACCCACCACAAGCATTACACGCCGTGATAGATCTCTCATTTTCATTTTTTCAGAAGTACATGCTAACATACCCAACGTACGATAAGACCCACTATTTATCCCAAATGCCATAAGGCTTCTGAATTATGCTGGAAGGATTTTCAGATGTTATGGCATATAGTATAATACACCGTACTCTGAAATGTACCCTATGCACTGTAGTGACTGATTATTCTGTATATACGTGCGCAGGGAAACCAAAGGAAAATTCTCACTGTGTGTGAACTCTAAAGTCGCTCTATTCTACTCAATTAAGGATTTAGGGAATGCTATCGCTACAAAAGTCAAATATTTATGAACAGTCCTGCGCACTTTTCGTTCGTAAGTGTGTAGGTGCAGTGAGAAATCAAGCTTTAGAACTGCTAACATCATCTACTGTCTACCGTCTACATCTACCGTCTACTGTCTACATCTACTGTCCACCGTCTACAGTCTACAGTCTACATCTACCGTCTACATCTACCGTCTACGTCTACCGTCTACATCTAGCGTCTACCGTCTACATCTACTGTCTACTGTCCACCGTCTACATCTACCGGCTACCGTCTACAGTCTACCGTCTGTCTACCGTCTACTGTCTACATCTACCGTCTACTGTCCACCGTCTACATCTACCGTCTACTGTCTACCGCCTACATCTACTGTCTACCGTCTACATCTAGTGTCTTTGTTCAGGATCTGGTCACAAGTCTTCATCTGCAACTTTCAGCACCAAGGTTCAGTACAGTCACAATTATTTCATTTCTTTATTAACCCCCTTCTCTATAAAAGGGGTACTGTCTCTTCTGTAAGGTAACGCTTCGCTGTTTGTATTCCAAGAGTCAAAATTACTGTAAGTATTACTTGCTAAACAAAGTACCAGAAGCTCTAACACAGGGAAGTGTTTTTTCTCAAAGATTTATTTTCTTTTATTTTTTTGCCTGGATAAGAATACGGACTTTACTGTGATTTGTGTCGTCTGTGGATTTCCAGAACACCCACAACGTACAGAGTCGTCGTTTTGACGGAGCCAGTTTTGTGTCGTGTTATAAAATAAGGAACCGTTGTTGCTATAACACTGGGATCGTAAAATAGTTTATGGAGATAGAATTGTGAGTTTCAACACTTTGTGTGACCAGATTGATTGAAAATTTCACCGTAAAACAAATGCAAATAAACTAAACCATTTCCTGCCCGGATACGGCCTGGAGCCAGTAAAGAGGTTAACCACCCTTCTAAAAACAATCCATTCTGAGGAGAGTTGGGTTTTGGAGCACAAATCAACTGGTCAGAGTTGACAAATATATAATATATAATAATACAAAGGTACTCAACCCATTATTAACCACTATATATGCTACCTGTGCATATACAAATAAAACTCTTCCTGAGAAAATATGTTCCTGTTCAAGAATCCCAACAAAATGACTCAACAGCTCACCTGCATATCTCCATTTAGGATCTGATAGACTTCTTTAGAATCTATGAACTTTTGATAGACCTGGCGCTGGTCGTCTGTTAAACGGCAAAACAGGACCTGAAAGTGTAGAGAAAAAGACGGCATTATGGCCGTGTGCCGGTGTGTTCCCACAGTAAAACACGGCGTTATGGCCGTGTGCCGGTGCGTTCCCACAGTAAAACACGGCGTTAGGCCCGTGTGCCGGTGCGTTCCCACAGTAAAACACGGCGTTAGGCCCGTGTCCTGGTGTGTTCCCACAGTAAAACACGGCGTTAGGGCCGTGTGCCGGTGCGTTCCCACAGTAAAACACGGCGTTAGGGCCGTGTGCCGGTGCGTTCCCACAGTAAAACACGGCGTTAGGGCCGTGTGCCGGTGCGTTCCCACAGTAAAACACGGCGTTAGGGGCGTGTGCCGGTGCGTTCCCACAGTAAAACACGGCGTTAGGGCCGTGTGCCGGTGCGTTCCCACAGTAAAACACAGCGTTAGGGGCGTGTGCCGGTGCGTTCCCACAGTAAAACACGGCGTTATGGCCGTGTGCCGGTGTGTTCCCACAGTAAAACACAGCGTTAGGGGCGTGTGCTGGTGCGTTCCCACAGTAAACCACGCGTTAGGGGCGTGTGCCGGTGTGTTCCCACAGTAAACCACGCGTTATGGCCGTGTGCCGGTGTGTTCCCACAGTAAAACACAGCGTTAGGGGCGTGTGCTGGTGCGTTCCCACAGTAAACCACGCGTTAGGGGCGTGTGCCGGTGCGTTCCCACAGTAAAACACGGCGTTAGGGCCGTGTCCCAGTGTGTCTTCACTTATGATGATAATACACAGTGCCCTGCCTACAGAACCACCAGCTGGGGAAGCATTCAGCCAGTTAACCTGTAACACACTGTAACCCCAACACCTACACACTGACAGCAACACACACACACACACACACACACACACACACACACACACACACACACACACACACACACACACACACACACACACACACACACACACACACACACACAGTGTAACCCCAACACCCACACACTGACAGCAACACACACACACACACACACACACACACACACACACACACACACACACACACACACACACACACACACACACACACACACACACACACACACACACACACACACACACTATAACACTAACACCAACACTGTAACACTAACACCATCACTCACACAATCCCACTGTTAGCTCAGGTAAGACACACCTGCTCATTTTTATCAGGTAAAGACAGGCTGGTCTTCACGTCGGCCTTCATCCTCCGAAGCAGGTACGGGTTGATGGTGTCGCGTAAAACGCAGGCGCACTTGTAAGCAGTCTGGACCTGAGCAGATTAAAATACAATATTAAATCACACTTAAATTTAGTCTTAAGAGAAACTAGAAATAACCGCCTTGCGGTTGTATGCCTCCGCCAACAAGTCAAGTTGCAGTTTACATCCATGTCTGTCCAGACTCATAAAATATATGTAGTGAAGACTTTGAAGGAATTTAATTTAAAAGATATGAAGTGTATTTATTGGCGAAATGGAAGTTATCACTATATTGACATGTATGATTCCAGTGAATAATTTCCTTTGTAAATTTGAAATTTACAGTCTTTATTTATTGAACATATATAATTAATGTGATTATTAGATCGTTTTCTCAGCTACAGTGGTAAGGAAAACATTATGTCACAGTGATGTTGACCTTTGAACTTTTGGATATAAAATGTCATCACTTCATTTTATTCTATTAGACCTTTGTGTGAAATGTTGTCATAATTAGCGTAGGAATTCTTGAGTTATGGCCAAAAACATCTTTTGTGAGGTCAGTGACCTTGACCTTTGACCTTTGACCACCAAAATCTAATCAGTTCATCCTTGAGTCCAAGTGGACGTTTAGGCCAAATGTGAAGAAATTCCCTCAAGGCGTTCCTGAGATATGGCGTTCACGATAATGTGGCGGACGGACGGACAAACCAAAAACATAATGCCTCTGGCCACGGCTAATGCTGGCGCGGAGGCATAAAAAACACGTGCAGGACCATTAAGTTACCTGTTAAATAAAAATAGTTATTCTGTTCTATTTCCTCACACAGACAAACTGTTACATCGGTGCTTCAACGGCAACATCACTGAAGAACAAAATGATGTGATCATGTTTATGATATATGCACTATATACCTGTTTTAATTTGTATTTGCATTATATGATTGTTTTTATCTTCTTGTAAGCACCATTTGAGCACAATAAGTGAAATCTGAATGTGAATCAGTTTTTAAAACAATTTCCCCTTTATGTATCTGTTATGCACTCAGAGTGACTGTTGGAGAGATGGAGAGACGCTTCTCTTGTTGGTGAGAGACGCCTGGAGTATCGCTGGCAAACCTAAACCCGACCAACCCCAGATGGGACGAGGAACCTGACCAACCCCAGATGGGACGAGGAACCTGACCAACCCCAGACGGGACGAGGAACCTGACCAACCCCAGACGGGACGAGGAACCTGACCAACCCCAGACGGGACGAGGAACCTGACCAACCCCAGATGGGACGAGGAACCTGACCAACCCCATACGGGACGAGGAACCTGACCAACCCCAGACGGGACGAGGAACCTGACCAACCCCAGATGGGACGAGGAACCTGACCAACCCCAGATGGGACGAGGAACCTGACCAACCCCAGATGGGACGAGGAACCTGACCAACCCCAGACGAGACAAGGCTAATTGTGTTGAGCCCTGGTCACAGTTCAGTGCCACCCAGGGCTCTTCTGTCATTTATTAACAGGTCACTCCATACTAATCTATCCATTAAAGACAACTATTTAAAACATTTAAACATGTTTCTGAGATACAAAGCATTGCAGGGATATGGACATATTTGCATGACTCTATTTCTCAGTATGTCTCAAACAGGACTGTATGAATCTGGATTCTTCATCGACTGCATGTGGAAGATGTTGTATTTGTAGCACAGACACCGCCTCACCCACTGACTAGATATAAATTATTGCACTCTGATACGCAGACTTTTTTTATGTTTGCACTTTGCAGGCAGTTGAATTGAGAACTTGTTGCGTAGCTGAGGTACGCAACGTGCGTACTTTGGGCCTTATTTACTAGGACCTTTAGCGGGTGCAACACCTTTCAGCACGCACAAAACCAATAACATGACATGATTAGTCATGGTATATGTTTTGCACCAATCGTTGGTTGTGTTATTGGTTTTGCGTGTGCTGAAGGTCTTAGTAAATCAGGCCCTTTGTGTACATCCAGGGGCACCACTGCTTGGCACGTCCAACCAAAACCCTTCCCTGGGTTTTATCGTGTTTTATACCGAACAAAGTCCCAGGTGCCTGAGAGTAGCCAATCAGAAAGCTGGCCAAACATTCGGCCAATGGGAGACGCCGGGACTCTGACCCGGGCGATTGGGTGGAGGTTTCACCCTCTCCTCTCTCCCTTCAGCAGATTGAGGCATTAAACATTCATAAGAGTGCTACGCTTGTCCTAAGGGGTAGCCTCTGTCTCATCAATAACGTTAGCCTAATCCTGCGCCAGGCCAACTGCCATTTACCAGTAATTTAAAGAGGGCTGAAGATCAAAAGGGAGTCGGAGTGGGTGGGCGGGGCGGGGCGCATGTTGCCGGGAGACAGCGACAGTAAGTGAGGATTAGAGTCCACTTGAGACTACAAAAGGCTGAGAGAAAGAGGAGCTTTGTGTGATCACAGGGAATGAAAGAGGCACCACGCTGGCTGTAAGTGAACATATGCTACAGTAATGGATGGCCCGCAGAGTGTCGCCGGCATCGCGCACACGCCAACACGAGGAATCAGTGCCGGGATCAACTGCTGCCGTTTAATCCGGATTTGGATTTCGATCTGTGTTGGGGGGGGGGGGGGGGGGGGTTGCGAGAATCTCAGTAACGGGATCCCTGGAAACAAACGGGACAAACTTAAGGCCATGCGTGCGAGGGACTCAGCCCTGTGGCGTGCTCCCTTGGCAGCTTAACATAAAACTGAAGTCTATCAACCTTAACCCCCCTGTGAAGAGTAGGGTTTTTGGAATGCTCTTGCCTTTGGAACGTTTTCCTTCAAAAGTCAGTGTTCTAGAACTCCACTGCTTTCAATGGCCAGCGGCGATTGTTACATCAGAATTAGAACGTTCAGTTAAGAACATTCTAATCACATATTTGTGATCTTAACGCCTTAAAGGGTCTAATTAAAATTTGAATTGAGCCAGTGATACCATTTAGAGTTAAGCACATCTTGGATGGACTTAGAGTCTCCAAAGAAAAACCGCTGTGTGGTAAAACTAAGGATTAGCATCTTGTTGGCGGGCTGATATGACTCAGGGACAACAGGACATGTGCAGTTTGTTTACGTTACGAACGCTCGGAGCTCTCTGCTTTTTAAAAAACTTTACCTCAAACTGCACAACGACCGGAACATGAAAGAAGAAGAAGAAGAAAGAAAAAAGGCTGGTAAAAGCATCACGAGGATGAAGCAGGCAGAGATCAGGGCAGCTACGGGGGCCTTCGCTCCACATGAAAGGCCAAACGAGCACCGAGGTTAGCGATCTCAAACCATTTAATAACATTAATAATTAGTAAAGGTTTTTATTATTGGCTGAGGAAACATCAATACCCCTTTTAAGGCAGTTAAGAAAATAAATCCATAAAGTGTGTATTATTAACGAAGGCGCTCTGTCGGTCCTCTCTCTCCCTCTCAAACCATCCACTCTTTTTCCAGGTGCCTTAAATGGCCTATTAAAAGCTGGAGAATTAAGTACGCACGCCCGTTCTGGACATCCATTTGTGAAATCCATTTCACTTCAATAGTATTAATCTTTTAGATGTGTGCCCTCACAGGGCACTTACGCCTGTGGTAGTTTACCTTACAATCATCACCAAACCTGCGTGTCGAATTCTGACTTAACTTTCCCAGAGGACGAGACGAAAACCTAAAACACATTCATGTTTGCACGTGCCGCTTTTTCACAACTGGCCGTTAGAATATTGCCGTAAAACGAGGACTGAAAATAACGTGTCGTACAACCACGATGTTTCTCTATTTCTGGAGGTGAACTCGCTTAATTTCCTTGTTGCTGAATTTATACTGAGCAAACTTTACCCATTTCCTTCACTTTGAGCATCTTGTATCCAATTAGCAAACTGCTGTTCTTGTAACTCTGAGATCGTCGGTTTGATTCGAATGTGGCGCAATGTAAGAACATGATTGTAATCTGTGTAAATCTCTCTGGATAGGAGTGTCTGCTAAATGCCCCAAAATGCAAAAATGTAATGTTTGCCAGCGTGGACAAATAATGCAACCAAAGGCACTGCCTCAGACGATGAATGGGTTTACACAAGCGCAGTTATCTTAAACAGAGCTTCCACTGCACAGAACCACAGAACCACATGACTTTTATGAGCTGTGGAGAGTGACCCTGGCGTCCATTACAGCTGCTCTTATCCCCACATGCAGATTTAAAGGGAAACTCCAGCCAAACATCATTATTCAATACATGCACCTTATCAACCCCTTTTCTAATGTGTCACATATAATACTTTAGCTCTCCCAAAAACGTGTAGTGTCCCCAAAACAATGACATCATCCACGTACAGCTCCTCTGTCGATTCAGAAAATGTAGCTGGGGCTGCACCTCCATTCACTTAAATGATATTAGTAGGAGTTGTAGTATCCCAGTGACATCATCACATCAAATGGTCTTTTGCGGATGCTGACATCACACTTGGTTTTCACGTACCTTTTATTCTGGGGCAAAACGGAACATACCAAATCATTACTTTTTTTGAGGGGGGGTGGGGGGTGTTACCTGCACAGCAGAGGCACTGGAGTAGCCCCCCATGGTAATTGGGACTGAGAACTGCTCCATAAAGGTGGGCAGGGTCCCCAGTTTTCCCGGGAAGACGAAGTCGAAGAGGGACCAGAGCTCCTTCAGGTTGTTCTGCATCGGGGACCCCGAGAGGATGACCCGGTGTGGCGTCCGGAACTGTGAGACCAAAGAGTTATTACCAGTTATTACTACTGCCACCAAAGAGTTATTACCAGTTATTACTACTGCCACCAAAGAGTTATTACCAGTTATTACTACTGCCACCAAAGAGTTATTACCAGTTATTACTACTGCCACCAAAGAGTTATTACCAGTTATTACTACTGCCACCAAAGAGTTATTACCAGTTATTACTACTGCCACCAAAGCAAACGTGTCTATTACTACGGAAGCCAAGGAAAACTGCTCGTTTCTACCGAAGCCAAAGCAAACTGCCGTTATTATTGAAGCCAAAGCAAACTGCCGTTATTATTGAAGCAAAAGCAAACTGCCATTATTACTGAAGTCAAAGCAAACTGCCGTTATTATTGAAGCAAAAGCAAACTGCCGTTATTACTGAAGCCAAAGCAAACTGCTGTTATTATTGAAGCAAAAGCAAACTGCCGTTATTATTGAAGCAAAAGCAAACTGCCGTTATTATTGAAGCCAAGAAAAAAAAATGGCGTAAGCACTAGGACAGAAACATTAACGTGCAGTTTGGATCCTTGTGAACGTAATAATGTGCACACAGACAATGTGACAATATTGCAATATAGAAAAATTAGTGTAATAAATTATTTATGGGCAAGAGGGAAAAACTGTAAAGAGCAGCTAATCGGAGTGGAAAAATGTGAAAGGAAGGAAAAGTGTTTGTGCTGCTAAATTTAAGGGAAAAAGTGGAGAGCTAAGAGCTCTGAGCTGCTCATTAATTACAGGCTGATCAATAACCTGTATTGATTTTATATTGGAAGGACCTTCATCAGAAATGATTGTGGGCTTAAATAAGGATAATGATTTCATAATAAGCCTGTTACAGTTAGCCTCCGTAGCCCCTACCGCTAAAGCCAGCAGCCTGATTTATCCTGTTACAGTTAGCCTCCGTAGCCCCTACCGCTAAGGCCAGAAGCCTAATTTATGCTGTTACAGTTAGCCTCCATAGCCCCTACCGCTAAAGCCAGCAGCCTGATTTATCCTGTTACAGTTAGCCTCCCTAGCCCCTACCGCTAAGGCCAGAAGCCTGATTTATCCTGTTAGAGTTAGCCTCCATAGCCCCTACCGCTAAAGCCAGCAGCCTGATTTATCCTGTTACAGTTAGCCTCCATAGCCCCTACCGCTAAAGCCAGCAGCCTGATTTATCCTGTTACAGTTAGCCTCCATAGCACCTACCGCTAAAGCCAGCAGCCTGATTTATCCTGTTACAGTTAGCCTCCATAGCCCCTACCGCTAAAGCCAGCAGCCTGATTTATCCTGTTACAGTTAGCCTCCATAGCACCTACCGCTAAAGCCAGCAGCCTGATTTATCCTGTTACAGTTAGCCTCCGTAGCCCCTACCGCTAAAGCCAGCAGCTGATTTATCCTGTTACAGTTAGCCTCCTTAGCCCCTACCGCTAAGGCCAGCAGCCTGATTTATCCTGTTACAGTTAGCCTCCATAGCACCTACCGCTAAAGCCAGCAGCCTGATTTATCCTGTTACAGTTAGCCTCCTTAGCCCCTACCGCTAAGGCCAGCAGCCTGATTTATCCCTGTTAGTTAGCCTTTGTAGCCCCTACCGCTAAGGCCAGCAGCCTGATTTATCCTGTTACAGTTAGCCTTTGTAGCCCCTACCGCAAAAGCCAGCATTCTCTAACCCCGGATTTAAAGCTTTTAGACAAAATAATCACTCTCCGTTTCAGCAATGTTGGCAGTAAAGTGAGGATAGGTGTGGATACACTGAGAATGGTGTGGTTACAGAAGCGAAGTGTGGCTATAGAAGCGAAGTGTGGCTATAGTGATGCTAGGTGTAAGGCTGGGTGTGGTTACAGAAGCTAAGTGTGGCTATAGTGATGCTAGGTGTAAGGCTGGGTGTGGTTACAGAAGCTAAGTGTGGCTATAGTGATGCTAGGTGTAAGGCTGGGTGTGGTTACAGAAGCTAAGTGTGGCTATAGTGATGCTAGGTGTAAGGCTAAGTGTGGCTATAGTGATGCTAGGTGTAAGGCTAAGTGTGGCTATAGTGATGCTAGGTGTAAGGCTAGGTGTGGCTATAGTGAGGCTAGGTGTAAGGCTAGGTGTGGCTATAGTGAGGTTAGGTGTAAGGCTAGGTGTGGCTATAGTGATGCTAGGTGTAAGGCTAAGTGTGGCTATAGTGATGCTAGGTGTAAGGCTAAGTGTGGCTATAGTGATGCTAGGTGTAAGGCTAGGTGTGGCTATAGTGAGGCTAGGTGTAAGGCTAGGTGTGGCTATAGTGAGGTTAGGTGTAAGGCTAGGTGTGGCTATAGTGATGCTAGGTGTAAGGCTAAGTGTGGCTATAGTGATGCTAGGTGTAAGGCTAAGTGTGGCTATAGTGATGCTAGGTGTAAGGCTAGGTGTGGCTATAGTGAGGCTAGGTGTAAGGCTAAGTGTGGCTATAGTGATGCTAGGTGTAAGGCTAAGTATGGCTATAGTGATGCTAGGTGTAAGGCTGGGTATGGTTAATGTGATGCTAGGACGTGCCTGTTTGCTAGCGATGGTCACGCCAGCGTATGGGTTCCTGATCTTGTGGCCCTCATCCAGGATGATGTAATGCCAGTCGTATTTCTGGAGGAAGTCTTGCATGATGCGGACGTTGGAGTACGAGGTGATGAGGATGCCATGGCTGGCAGCGATCTCCGGGACCAGCTTCTCCTGGAGAGTCAGAGACGAGTCAGAGTCACAGTGCATATCTGTGCAAATCAGGCTCTCTCACAGACGAGTCAGAGTCACAGTGCATCTCTGTGCAAATCAGGCTCTCTCACAGACGAGTCAGAGTCACAGTGCATCTCTGTGCAAATCAGGCTTTCGCACAGACGAGTCAGTCACAGTGCATCTCTGTGCAAGTCCGGCACACACACAGACGAGTCAGTCACAGTGCATCTCTGTGCAAGTCAGGCACACACACAGACGAGTCAGTCACAGTGCATCTCTGTGCAAGTCAGGCTCTCACACAAACGAGTCAGTCACAGTGCATCTCTGTGCAAGTCAGTCACACACACAGACGAGTCAGTCACAGTGCATCTCTGCAAGTCAGTCACACACACAGACGAGTCAGTCACAGTGCATCTCTGTGCAAGTCAGGCTCTCACACAAACGAGTCAGTCACAGTGCATCTCAGTCACACACACAGACGAGTCAGTCACAGTGCATCTCTGTGCAAGTCAGGCTCTCACAGACGAGTCAGTCACAGTGCATCTCTGTGCAAGTCAGTCACACACACAGACGAGTCAGTCACAGTGCATCTCTGTGCAAGTCAGTCACACACACAGACGAGTCAGTCACAGTGCATCTCTGTGCAAGTCAGGCTCTCACACAGACGAGTCAGTCACAGTGCATCTCTGTGCAAGTCAGTCACACACACAGATGAGTCACTCACAGTGCATCTGTGCAAGTCAGGCTCTCACACAGACGAGTCAGTCACAGTGCATCTCTGTGCAAGTCAGGCTCGCACACACAGACGAGTCACAGTGCATCAGATACGAGTCAGAGGGAGATGCTTCATGTGCAGCCTAACGGGCAGATCTGTGGGTCAGACACACCTCCCCGTCAAATGAGCCCTCCCTAACTCTGCGCAACAATACCGCCAACTACCCGTCACCCTGCCAGCCACAGTCAGGCCAACTACCCGTCACCCTGCCAGCCACAGTCAGGATTCGGCCCCGGACCACGGGGCTCATCCATGCGCTAGGACGAGAGAGACGCCTTACCCAAACGAGTTACCCAGCAGCCCTACAACATGTCCTTAAAAGTTCACCGACATCGTTCTCCGGTGGCCTGCGCCCCGGCGTGCTCAGTCGCTAAACGTTAGCGGGTCTCTATCAGTATCCTTAACACCTCTCACGCATTCAAATTAAATGCTTGTAAAATATGTAACCTCGCTCCATTTTTTTTTTGTGTTGTGCAATTAATTGAGTACATCTGCTGTTAGGCAGGGCGGGTGTGAGCGAGCGCGCGCGGAGTGGAGGTGCGCGGGAGAGGAGGCGTGCGGGAGAGGAGGCGCGCGGAGTGGAGGTGCAATCATTAAGCGATGTTTGCGAGGAGCGCGCCACAGATATTACCGGGGCTCCAGAGACCAATACTTCCTAGAGGGCAAACGGTGGCCTGCCAGAGAAAAACAGCCATAAATCACGGTGTCAGGCAGACGAGAGCGCTGAGAGGACGGTGGGGCTCGTGACGGCCGTTCTCAGTAAACGGGGAGCGGGAGAAGTCCTGTCACCGGTCCGCCAACCTGTAATTCATTTAAACTTCCTTCCAGCTAAATCTTTAATAAACGAGCGTTTCTGCTGACAGTAACGAAAAAAAAATACCTGGGGGGCCGCCAGAGGGGTAGCCGAGCGACGCCTTCTCCCGTCTATCGCCGTGACGCTCTCTCCGCCGGCCTACTGCCGTTAAAAGTTTGCAGGGGACGTTAATCCCCCCCAACCCCCGCAGCTGGCTTCCGTTAGACAATATCCAATCTGAGATACGATCTAGTGGAGAGCAACACCTTTAGGATCCTAAATACCCCCAAAACTAGTGTTTCCCTGGTCACATCAGTCCATACAATGTAATCCATGTGGTCAAGGGTCTGAACACAGCTCTCTTTGATTGTAGGGATTGGAACCTGAACCCACAGAGGAGGGGCTATGGAACATGATTCCGCCCACAGAGGAGGGGCTATGGAACCTGACTCCGCCCACAGAGGAGGGGCTTACCTTTCTGCTGGTGAAGGATCCAGTCTCGTGCAGAACAGCCACTCGGAACGCGGGCCACCAGGTATGGAACTCCTTCACCCACTGGTGCATGACGGTGGCAGGGCACACAATCACAGTCGGGCCCAGCCCAGCGTACCTAAACACACACACACACACGTTGCCATGGTTACCTTCCAGCTGGGAGGTCACTGACAAATGCCTAGGTGTAGTTAATTTCAGTTAGTCAGGTTAGGTGTGGTTATAGTCAGGTTAGGTGTGGTTATAGTCAGGTTAGGGGCTGTGCGATATGGCCAAAATTCTTACCATGACATACTTTTTCATATCAGTCCATAACGATAAAAGTCAATATATATTAATATATTCAGTCTTTCCACTCATTTCAGCATGTAGCTGTGGCCGTGCGGTATGCGAAACATAATTTTGGAGCAGCGAATTCATTTCAATACAGTAATTTTGGGAGGGAATATCTTGTGTCAGTACCCTGCATAAGCCTCGGGAATCCTTCCTTTGCCTTGGTGCAAATGGGCAGCATGTCTTTAGTAAGACAGTATGATAATGCACAGGAGATATCTTTGCATCATATTCTTCTCGTAAGGCATGGCGCTAGAAAAGGCAGCAGCGATAGTTTGTTGCTTGGGTCGCACATCACTCGCAGAAGTAATGTACCTGGTGCTCGGGCGATGGTGCTTTGTGTGTGCACAAAAAACAGATTTATCTGTGGCATAATTTGCAACGAATGCTAATCTATACCTTGTAAGACTTTAAGGTCCTGTGGACTTCTCCTTTGCGGTCACTTGAGCTTTTGACTTCACTCAATATTTTATAATCGACTTCACAAGTGTGCTTACTCCTCACTAGCTACGGACGTTTTTGTGCACATCTCATACGAGTAGGCTCATTCGTCGCACGTGATTGACTGTAGCATTTGCCTGCATGTTGCTGGTGTGATCAGATAATATTAATTAAAAACGTAAATTTTAAGAAAATGGACACAATTACAGATCCTTTCCAAAAAATTTGAATATCATGGAAAAGTAGTTTTTTTTCCATAATTCCATTCAAAAAGTGAAACTTTCATAGATTATAGATTCGTTACACACAAAGTGAAATATTTCTAGCCTTTATTTGTTTCATTTTTCATATTTTTGGCTTACAGCTCCAGAAAACCCCCAAAACAGTATTTCAAGAAATTAGAATAGTGTGTCAAAAATCAGCATTTACTTCAGTTATTTCAGAGAATGAGTGGAGTGGCTTGACTCGAGGAATCCGACAGTTGTAGCCCATGTCCCGGATACGTCTGTACGTGGTGGTTTTTGAAGCACTGACTCCATCCTCAGTCCACTCCCTCTGCAATTTTGGAATCGTCTTTGCTTGACAATCCGCTGAAGCCTACGGCCATCTCTTTTGCTTGTGCACCTTCTCCTGCCACATTTTTCCCTTCCACTAAACTTTCTATTGATATGCTTGGACACTGTACTCTGTGAACAGCCAGCCTCCTTAGCGATGACCTTTTGTGGCTTACCCATCTTCTGGAGGGTGTCAATGATGGTCTTCAGGCCAATTGTCAAGTCTGCAGTCTTCCCCATACTGAACCAAACTGAGATACCTGTCCAATTTAACGACACACCTGTAGAAAAACTTTGTAGGTGTTTTGAGTAAATTAGATGATTAGAGTGTGACACTCAGTCTAAAACATTAATTCTCTGAAATAACTGAAGTAAATGCTGATTTTCAACACACTATTCTAATTTCTTGAAATACTGTTTTGGGGGTTTTCTGGAGCTGTAAGCCAAAATTATGAAACATGAAACAAATAAAGGCTAGAAATATTTCACTTTGTGTGTAATGAATCTATAATCTATGAAAGTTTCACTTTTTGAATGGAATTATGGAAAAAAAAAAACTTCCATGATATTCTAATTTTTTGGAAAGGATCTGTATATTGAAACTTATGCTCAAGCTTTTATCATTGTTATTGTGGCAAACTTAGCCCTACAAAAAAGCCCTAGGCCAGGAGTAGTTAAAGTCAGACGAGGAGTGGTAAAAAATCAGATTAGTTGTGGTTAAAATCAGGTTAGTTGTGGTTAAAATCAGGCTAGGTGTGGTTAAAATCAGGCTAGGTGTGGTTAAAATCAGGCTAGGTGTGGTTAAAATCAGGCTAGGTGTGGTTAAAATCAGGCTAGGTGTGGCAAAAGTGAAGATTCATCAGCACCAACAGGGGTGGAGCTGTCATTCTCAGCTTTGTACAAATCAATCAAAAGTCGTATAGAGTCTGTAGCAAAGAATTAAAAAAAATATGAGTTGTTCAGATTAGTTCTTTTTTGGTCATCTATATTGTAATTTAAATAAACCCAGCTTTTTACCCATATTCATGATTTTCATTGAACAGCATAAGTTAATAAGAAATGTAAACGTAATACATTGCTCGTTATCTTACAAATAAGCCTTCTGAAAAGCAACCAATATCCTATTGGAGAAATCTCTTTCAGCAATACAGAGAGGTGCAGCGTTGCATTCTGGGATTTGAATAAGGGTTAGATTACCCAAAGGAGGTTACAAAATGACAAAAAGAATTTCAGCTTGTGTTCATAGTTCTTAAAACAAACAATGGCCTCTTCAATATGGAAACCTATCACAGCAAATCTAAGGAAACATGCCCAATTGTATGTTAGACTAAAGTTACGTTTTTAATTTGAAAAAGATTTCACTAATTTGGAGAACTTTAATCTCTTGCGTATAAATGCTAAATAGCTATCTTGTACATCTGACAACTGTGTCCAAATCCACTCTATGGCATGTTCAAGGTGAGGAAAGATTTGTGAGCCCTCAAAATAATTATATAAAACAAAAACTGCCACACTACATATTCTCAACAGCGGATGAGTCTAAATAAAACAAATAAAAAAATGTCTGATGGAGCAATATGGGCGATCTAAGATTCCGTATTGTGTAAACCGATGATATCGAGCCATAATTGAGTTTGCAAACAATCAATTTGCGGGACAGTGGATTGCAGTCTCTGTATTGACCCGTGTGTTCAGCCCGTGGACCCGAGCGCCGGTGAAACACAAGCGTCGTCTTTAACATGTTTAATTATGTGTCTCATGTTTAATTTCCCCTCCTGTCTCTGCACCAGCCTGCATGTGTGTTTCTCTCTGATGTTGCCACTAAAAGAATTAAAGGAATATCATAATTGAAATGTCGTTAATAATTTACGCCGCCCTCTCTTCATCCGATCCAGCTGCTCAAATATTAATGGAGTTCGAGACTGTCAGTCTGGGGGTGGGGTTTGGGGAGGAGAGAGGGGGGTGGGGGGGGGGCTTGCCTGTAATTTGAACCCCTTGTTCTGAGCTTGCTGTAGCTCAGTCCTGCCAGGAAGGCTATTATCTCGATGGTCTTGCCCAGGCCCATCTCGTCTCCCAGAATTCCCCCTGCCTGCTGGCAGTGCAGCTCCCACAGCCACCTGACACCTGTCTGCTGGTACCTGGGGAAAACAGCCCACGCGTCAGACAGGAAAACACGACATGACCCGACACACCACAGAACAACAACCCAACCACATGCAACACAACACAGCACAGCCATCCCAACACAACCCAACCCCACCAAATAAAACAAAACACAACCCAACACAGGATGGCACAAAACACAACTCAAACAAATGCAACACAACTGTCATCCCAGTACAAGCCAACCTGACCAATAAAACAAAATACAACCCAACATAGGCTAGCTCAAAACAACCCAACACAGGATGGCACAAACACAACCCAACCAAATGCAACACAACCGTCATCCCAGTACAAGCCAACCCGACCAAATAAAACAAAATACAACCCAACATAGGATAGCTGTAAACAACCCAGCACAGAAAAGCACAGCAGAACACAACCCAGCACAAAAAAGCACAATACCAAACAACATAACCCAACATAATCCAACACAACACAACATAAAACAACACAATACAGCCCCACATAACCAAACACAACATGACAGCACAAAACAAAAACAACCCAATACTACACTGTGTCCGAATCTACTCACTACCTCTCCTACCTTTTAAACGCTTTTGAAGCTACAATTTCAAGCTTTTTTTTATCGTGGCGAATCAGAATTCAGACAGGAAAAAACCAGAGGCATGATCACACTTTACAGGACAAATTTCAGCAAAATGGACCAAAATAGAGTTTATAAATCTGATCTTCTGTATGAAGGCCAATTAGCTGTGATAGTGGGAATTTTGTAACTAAATGTCACACAACAACCAAATACAACCCAATAATACACAACCCAGCATGGTATAGCACAAAACAAACAAACACCAGACAGCAGACTCAAACAACACCGCACAGTACAACACAAAACAATAAAAACACAACCCAACACAGCGCAACACAATCTTGAATAACCCAACACAACACAATCCTGAATAACCCAACACAACACAATCCTGAATAACCCAACACAACACAATCCTGAATAACCCAACACAACACAACCCTGAATAAACCAACACAACACAATCCTGAATAAACCTAACACAACACAACCCTGAATAAACCAACACAACACAACCCTGAATAAACCAACACAACACAGCACAGCGCAACACAACCCTGAATAAACCAACACAACCCAGCACAGCAGAAGCACAAATCGTCCTCCAGCGATTATGTTTATTGATTGGAGGTAAGAGACCATAAGAGGCCATAAGAGTTTTGTGATTGCCTGGTAAGATGTGCATGCTGGCAGTGAGAGAGAGGCCCGTATAATATTCCTACAGCTCCACTACAGCTCCACAGTGGCCATAGCACAACCTCCTGCACTGAACCAGCCTCACTTCCCAACTCACTATCACAACCTCCTGCACTGAACCCAGCCTCACTTCCCAACTCACTATCACAACCTCCTGCACTGAACCAGCCTCACTTCCCAACTCACTATCACAACTCCTGCACTGGACCAGCCTCACTTCCCAACTCACTATCACAACCTCCTGCACTGGACCAGCCTCACTTCCCAACTCACTATCACAACCTCCTGCACTGGACCAGCCTCACTTCCCAACTCACTATCACAACCTCCTGCACTGAACCAGCCTCACTTCCCAACTCACTATCACAACCTCCTGCACTGAACCAGCCTCACTTCCCAACTCACTATCACAACCTCCTGCACTGAACCAGCCTCACTTCCCAACTCACTAGCACAACCTCCTGCACTGAACCAGCCTCACTTCCCAACTCACTATCACAACCTCCTGCACTGAAACCAGCCCCCTCACTTCCCAACTCACTATCACAACCTCCTGCACTGAACCAGCCTCACCTCCCAACTCACTATCACAACCTCCTGCACTGGACCAGCCTCACTTCCCAACTCACTATCACAACCTCCTGCACTGAACCAGCCTCACTTCCCAACTCACTATCACAACCTCCTGCACTGAACCAGCCTCACTTCCCAACTCACTATCAGCTCCTTCCTTTTTAAACAGATCTTGAAGCTATTTCAGGCTTTTTTTTATAGTGGCTAATCTGAATTCAGACAGGAAAAACCAGAGGTATGATCACATTTTGCTGGACAATTTCAACAAATTGGACCAAAATAATAGAGTTAATGAATCTGATTCTTCTGTATGAAGGCCAATTAGCTGTGAATTTGTAACCGTTTTTTTCAGTAATACATTTGTTTATTAATTTATCAAGGAATACTGTAGCCTACAATTAAGACATAAATTTTTCATGAACACTTCATTTGTAGTCCTAAAAAAAGATTGACACACAGCATGAGATATGAGACATTACAGAACACCACAGTTGTAGGCAATGAAAGAAGCAAATGGAGAGAGAGCCAGACACCGCGCGCGGATCTTACTTGAAGAGCTTCTTCCAGAGGAATCCGGGCACTTGAAGCCTTCGTCGAACTCTGCATCGCTGTCCTCGGAGTCTTCCTCCCCCGCCTCCCGCCTCTTCTCCTTCTGTATCAGCCTCTGACGCCTCCACCTCCTGTAGCACGGCGACGCGCGACATCGCGGTTTAGAACCCAGAGAGAGAGAGGCCGCCGTAACAAACCCTCTCACATCTCAGATCAGATCGCTATCCCCGGCTCCGTTCTGGCGTTCCAATCCGCTAGCCTCCGCCGCGTTCGCCTGGATTACGGATAACTTCCGCTATTTATAACAAATGTCTGAATTAACCCGGTTTCTAAAATCCCCACCACCCCAATCTGCCCCCAATTTAGCGAGAATCTAATTAAATACCTAATAATTTAGTCGTAATGATTCATCATTACAAGCATAATTTACATGTTCTTTTGTGTGTGACGAGGCTGGATTACATCCGAGGAACGCGGGCGAGCTCGGGACAGTTTGTTGGCGCGATTCTGGAAACATTTTTCACACAGTAGGCCAAGATTTAATACACAGGAAAAAAACTGCCACTTTTGTATTTATTTATTTTTTTAAATGAGGAGGGTCCCTGGCTAATTGCTCTAATTTCGTAGACTGGGGAGGCAATTGCTCCACCTTAGTTAGCTGAGTTTATACGGCCTACGAGGGCAGCTTTAATTGATCCAGTCTGGCTGCTGGGATATGGCGGTTAGTGGCACAGTCTTCAGGAAGCAAATTAAGATTGATACAGACAATTAAGCATTTCAGCTCCCAATGAAAGGTGTGAGAGACCAGTAAAAAAAATCCATCTTCATTTGGGCCCGGCCCTGTCACTCGACAATGAAACCTCTCCCTTTATCTGGCCTTCCGAGACTATATTTGTAATTAAGTCAAGACTAAGCTTTAGTTCAGTTAATTACTTTCCCTCCCCCTCCCCCACCCCCCACACACCCTTTCATACCCCCCCCCCCCCCCCGAGTAGGAAACAGAAATGTGTTGTTTAATTCACATCCCATCTCCAGAACCACAGAAAAATAAAACATGCCAAGACAATTTGATTGCTATAAATACGGATGCGCAATCTTGTTAGGAAGAGCAATACTTATTTTTCACTTATGCAATAACGCAGAAAGGCGCGCCATAATGGACACCGTGTGAATAGCAGGAGAATTCATTCGGTTTAAGGCAGAGCTGGTAATCTGCTCAGCGGATTATCATACAGAAACACACCTCAGCGCTTACACGGCACACAACTGAAAGGAAGATTCTGGAAAATCATAACCAGCTATCAGTAATTATCAGCCGTTTATCTCACAATAACACATAACCCCTTATTCAAGCTTTAAAAAAAAATTCTCTTTTAAAATTTTTTTAAATAAAAATACGTTAATTAAAAACAGTCTATGAAAATAAACCCCAGTGAAACGGTTTGGGCTATATAAGTGGCAGATTTTGCCTAAGTCTTATTTCCAAACAAGCAATTTTGCAGGGTTTTTTCCCCGCCTATGATGCTTTTCAAACTGAAGACGGCCAATGAGCAAACAAGGAATGAAAATCTGACCAATGAGCTTCCGGAGAGCTGTCATTACCGTATTCTCTGCTTGTAGTACTCCATGTCCCCGTCGTCTTTGCACTTTTTCGAACGCCCCTTTTTCCCCACGCCGTCGTCCCCGCCATCGGTGTCGTCGTCCGAGCTGGTGGGGAAGTACTCGTCTTCCTCCGCTCCCCGGTTCTTGGCGTTCCTCCGTTTGGGATCGACCTTCCTCTTGTAGGCCTTGAGCTCGTACTCCTCGTCCTCCCCCAACCAGAACTCGTCGTCCCGCTCCGGTTCCTCGGGGTCCACGAGCTCGTCGCTGGGGACGTACTCCGAGCCCTCGCTGTCCGAGCCCCGCCCCCGGGCCTTGTGCGTGGGAGGGGCCGGGTCAGGCTCCGCCTTGGCCTTGGCTTTGGGCTGCGTCCTCAAGGCGTTTCCTCTGCAGCTTGCGCATGCGTTTCTGGAGTTTTCGGTCCTTTTTCGCCCCGGCCTGGACCCCGCCCTCCCGGGTAACGCCTCCCGCTCTCTTCCGTTTGACGGGCGTCTTCTTCCGGCTCACCGCCATGGCGGCTTGGTCGGCCAGGTACTGGTCGAACGCGGAGTTCTCGCTGAGCGCGGCCCTACGGGGCTCCTTCTTCTCCTGTTTCTGGGGGACCTTGGTGCCGAAGGGGGTCATGTGACCCGTACGGATAAGCTCCTCCCACTCCGTCTCCTGTGACGGCATGAGCATGCTCCCCAGGGTGGACGGACCGGGCTCTGCTGGACCGGAACCAACAGCAACAATGACCCGCGTGCAGTCTCACAAAACACACAACAGCATAGTTCAACAAGTACACTCAAAAACTAGACATTTTTACTTATTTATGTTCAGACTATTGAGGTACAACGTTTGCAAGTACCAAAGAACATTTAAATTTTTGGCCAGCTCAGGAGAAACACTGCTCACACTCAGAGCCGTTCTTTGTGCCCCCTGACATTACAGGTCACTTGCTATAAATCTGAGAAAAGATGGGACAAGTTCTGCAATATTATCCATGAAAATCTTCCAATATCTGGATACCTCTCAAATCTTCCCCAAGCACTTGATCATTTAGCACCCAAATATATATTTTTTTTTTGTGTTTGAAGCAAAACAATTGTGCAGTATGGACGTTTTCTTCCGCTCGCTTACAGAAAGGACCATGGAGCTGACACAATGGCCAGTAAGTTATTAAATGAGCGAGTAAGTTATTAAAAGAGACAGTGTAACTTCATCATTTAGCTAATTGTTCAATTAATTACCTGGGAGAAAGAAAACCAGGGCCGGATTTCGATATAAGGTCCAGATTTGAATATCCTTGAACTACAGCAGGGGTAGGTAACCCTGGTCCTGGAGTGCCAGTGACATTTTCTGGTTTTTGTTCCATCTGAGCTTGATCACAAGAGTTTGATGGATGATTAAAAGTGTGAGCCTGAATATTGTGAATGGTGAACTGCTGAGTGCCTCCAGCACATGGTCATCTGCATTCATTACACCTGAGTAATTATAATGAACCCAGTTATGTAGTTATAGGTTTGGATGGAGCAAAAACGAGGACTCCAGAACCAGGGCTGCCTCCCCCTGAACTACAGGGTTAAGATAAGATTCCCGAATGTTGTCACCGAGTGGCTTTTACCTTCATCTGCGTCGTCCAGCAGCTGCAGCTCAAGTCTCTGAGAATCCTCTCCACCCAGAACGGCCTGGAGACGCTTCTGTTTGGCCCTTATCTTTTTCAGCTGCTTCTCCTGCAATATTCACAACCTCGTGTCATTATCGGAGCTGAACGCCTAGATTTCGCAAAGCAGGATCACGGAGTTAGCTGGATAACTGCACTGAGTAAAACCCGGAACCCTCCCAAATCTGGAACACGGACTGAAGAGCTGTTCCAGGTTTTACTCGGTGCAGTTATCCAGCTAACTCAGTAATCCTGCTTTGTGAAATACCCCCCTGGATGCTTTGATTCACCATCATGACATTGCTTTTCCCCCTGTGTGTGTATGGTCTATAAGATTCATTCATTTAAAACAGCATGCGATTAAATAAATAAATAAAATAAAAATACACAAGGTGGAGGAGGAGGAAAAAAAAGGCTCATTTGTGCTTACCTTGTTCTCTTTCTGACGTTTGACAGATTCCACTTTCCTGCTGATAGCTTTGCTTGAAACAGCGTAAGGAGCCAGCTGCTCAATGATTTTATCGATGTGTTTTAATTCAGCTGTACAGGTCCTGGGAGAACACAGGGAATTATCCCTTAGTCTGTTTAAGTCTCTGACATATCAACATGAAAACGTCTCGTCTCTACATTCATACCAGTTATTACTGTAAAAACTTAAAATTTTAAATAAAAATGAGGTCGCCACAAAAATAAAAAGAACGTATACAGTCTGTGTGTGCATATTGCAGAACAAATCTGTCCAATATATATTTTTAAGAAAACACTGATAAGTTCCAGATTATGAAATAAACGTACTTACACAGAAAGCCCAATTGTCTAAATCAGGGGTTCCCAAACCGGTCCTGGGGACCCCCTGTGTATGCTGGTTTTCGTTTTAACCACAGTTGCAATCCCAGAATTTTAACAAGCTGTTAATTTGTCTTATTAGGTGCCTGTCATGTTAAGAGGAATTATTTACCCTCTTAAGCCACATTATATCAGAAATATCTATGCATGCCATGTAGAATAAACTTCCAATGTTCACATTGTGCTTATTGTGCTATATTATTTAAAAAAGATAAGAAAATTATTTAAAAGATCCATTTAAAGACTGATTTGAATAAATAGGCTCCTAATTGGTGAAAGTGTGGACACATGGCCACTAAAACTAACCATTTGGTAGATAATGAAGAATTCAAACACAAAGCAAATGATAAGCAAATGAGCCAAACCTGCATTGTGTTAATAAGCTTAAAGAAAAAATTATGAGTTAAACACGTGTTCAACAACCTAATTAGGAGCCTATTGATTCACTTCACTCTTTAATTTGAGTGAAAATACATAATTTAGTAACCTCTTTCTATGTAATTGTTGCAATATAGCACAATAAGCACAACGTGAACATGGGGAGTTTATTCTACATGGCATGCATAGCTATTTCTGATATTAATGTGGCTTATGAGGGTGAATAATTCCTCCAAACATGAAAAGCACCTAATTAAGAAAAATTAACAGCTTGTTAAAATTCTGGGATTGCAACTGTGGTTGCAACGAAAACCAGCATACACAGGGGTTTGGTAACCCCTGGTCTAAATAATACTGTTGTACGGTTGTGAATGGTACTATGATTCAATTATTCAGTCATATTAATTGATATAGCGGGACTGATAATAGGCATTATACCGGAGGTCGTCCAGCACCGACTCATAATCCTTCTCTGCCTCGGCCTTGGCGGCGGCCTGGTTGGCCTCATGGATGGCCCTGTCAACCTGCTGCAGCACTCCCTGCTCCAGAACCTCCTGGTCGTACACATCCACCCCGAGTCCCCTGCAGCTCGGCCGCCTGGGAAGCCTGCGCCACCGCCTGGATCTGCTGCCGGTCGATCTGGAGCAAGGACTGCGACTTCTTGGGCGCCTCGGCCGGAGCGGCCGGCTCGTTCCGACTCGTGATGGGCAGCGACATGCCCACGTTTCCCCGATGGGTGCCATTATCCTTCCCGGCCCCAGCCTCTCCCGGGGTTTGAACGCTCACCGGCTGGACAGCGCCTGGAGATCCTGATCTTCACCACCATCTGCCGGCATTTCTATACAACTGCAAATAATGACGGGGAATATAGCCAGGCTGGATCAGAACGACACTTTAATAGGGAATAATATTCCTAAATCACATTAAATGGACTTTGTAACGTCACTGGATTTTACGAAATTCTGAAACATTGGATCACTGTTTTTACAGGTGACAGGTCAAACATGACAGGTCAAACATATCAGCTACTTAAACATGAACTATTGTACTGTCTAAGTTACAATACAGTTTACGGCCATTACATTACAGGCTTTTTTTTTTTTTGCCACAGTGCAGGAAAGAGGAAGGTTTAAACGTACTATGTAACAAGGTAGCTAAATATGCCAATCTTTATTTAACAGTTAAAACAACGTCAAAGGATACATTATAATCCCAATCACACAGGTAGGCTATGTCACGTTTACGAGCTACACCGAGTGACCAACATTGTAGCAAATTGGCCGGCTAATTTGAGCAACTATAAATAATTAACTTTTAAGTACTGTATTGACATAACGTTAATCTATAGCTGGGCATCAGCTACATCGCTATGCTAACGCGAGATAAATGCTATAGCCTAGGCTAAATACAACCGATAACATATATAACTTTGTTTATGCTAGACTGGATGGATTGCTAGCTGTAAGAGCTACCTTAGAAAGTTCACTTAATATTTCGATATTATCTAACTAGCCTGTTATAAGTGCAATATGTCTATCTTCTGATGTTCGACTGTTATAAGGCCAGCTATCTAAAATAATAAAGGAGTATAGGCTCGCTAGCTATTGTCTGATTAGCTATCTAGTTAGCCTGGTAAATATTTCTTGTTCTGGATGACAACATCAGGTCCCAAATGCAGTAATCTAGCCAGCTGCAATACATTTTTAAATAAGACCAAAGTACCACTTTAAAGAATAATTTAATTAATCGTTATTTATTACTTACATATTAAGACGTTACACAACACGTCCGCTCATACATAATCGTTTATATTCACACATTCCGGTAGCAAAGGACATAGAGGTGCAAAGCTCAGTACCAACCGTAGTAAAGCATGAGAGCGCCCTCTAGTGATTAGGAGATTGGTGATGAATTGTGAACGTCTCTCATCTCTTAGCTATGCTCAAACACTCCTTGCTCCTCCCAGGTCATGTCGACGCATTTCTTGACAAGATATTATTTCGCCATTAAATATATGAATTGTTAAAATATTAATAAAAATATTTATTCATGTGCTCTATCATTCTCACAGTTCTGCTACTGAAGATGTGATTTAAAGATATGTAAAGGGATTCATCCAGCAATATAAGTTAACTGTCGAGTTATAAGCTATCCATTGACATTTCTACGAATCTATCCTCAGTATGCGGCCTCATTTCACATTTTGTCATAATGAAGTAATGTTATACCCGCTAAACGCTAGGTGGCGCACGCAACCTTCTTTCAAAAGAAGTAAACAAAAGTCTTCTTCACAGGAAGATAGGCTACAATAAAACACCCCTTTTGTCCAAAATAAAATTTCTACTAAAATTGAATTTACATAGGGAAAATACTTTTAGATGAAAACATAGTAGGCGACTAGAAGTGCACTGGAGAACTATTAGAAGAAAAGACTTAACAGTCCCAGACTTCATACCCTAAGTGGCCTACATAAAAAAGTAAGCTACCTATATATATTCAGCAAAGAAAAAATTGCTTGTTTAATAATTTTATAAAGAAAAATTAAAACAAGGGTGTGTCAAGCTGCAATTCCTGCGCTCAATTGGTCCAAAACACGGTTAATTAGCATTTTAACCATGTTGCATCTTGCTGTTAACGTTTTTAGATTCCCCTCCGTGGATTGTGTTGTTCTTGCTGTTCTAAAACATTATAAAACAGTCCTACGCAAAAGCGAGGGAAGGCCACGGGTGATACCAGCCGCGACAGGATAAACCAGGTAAAGTATTAAAATCCCAAACGCCAAGCATAGGTCGCGTGCGGACGTAACGGGTTAAATATGGCCGGTCTTAATGTTGTAGCTTCCTCTCTCATGTCACGTAAAATGTAAAGTTATAGAAAAATAGCTATGTTTTATGACTCATGATAAATACAAACCATACAGTCACACCTCATGAATTGGCAAAGTTCCAGGACACCGATTTCATGGCAGCAGCCGAGTATGGTGGTAAGATTGAGGCCTACCTCCTTGCTAAAGTCCTAGGCTATATTCAAATGTTTTACTTTATAGCTTGAGAGTGTCGGGGTAATTGTCAAATGCAGTTGTCATCATTGCAGTTTATAAGAGAATTTGCTACCTTTGCCTGTTATTAATTTGTGTAACAAATGTAACGCGTAGTAAGAGTTTCATGGGATTGAGGATTTCATTCAATTATACATTTAAAATGGAGGTTGTTAGATCCAGCATTCAACACCAACGCAGATGGACCAAATAAGTACATGGCGACCAGCAATATAGTGGTGGAATCAGAGCAGCGACTCGATTAAAATTTCACCTGCTCCCAAATATTGAAATTAAGCCTAGCGTAAAAGCACGCAACTCAAGCTACACTTGCCACTATGTAAGTTAAAGGTACAGACACTTGCATGACGTGGTAGCCAATAATGTGAGTGCTGAGGAGCCGTTGCTTGGCTACTGCCGCTTTAATTAGGCAAGACAGACGTTAACTCCTGTTGCACTATTACTAGGACAAGCGCTATCACTGTGATGGAGTATTCTTTTAAAATATCTATATTTATTATATTTATTACCTTTTCAACATTAAGAGGGCTGATTCAGCACATGCCCCCCCCAACCCCAAAATCTCTCTCTCTCTCTCTCTCTCTCTCTCTCTCTCTCTCTCTCTCTCTCTCTCTCTGTCTCTGTCTCTGTCTCTGTCTCTGTCTCTGTCCATTGTCACTTTAAGAAAATCAATAAATCTGCACATGGTAAAATCCTGGGCTCTCCCGTTGTGACTTTTAATAAACAAATGTATTGAACATTCTGATTAAAAAAATTGAATATCATTGCATAAGGAAATAAAGTTATAAGCACTTAAATGGCCATGAATTGACCGTTTACGGACGCCCCTGGGATGTCCACATACGCCAACCATTCTGTAAGAAAGGCATAAGTGGCTTCCTTTGGATAAGACCCCTTATTTAATTTTCTGCAAAATGCAATAGAAACCTGAAGCACTTTGGAGACTCAGAGATTGCATTAAAAGGCTCTTGTTCTAGCACTTTAATGAACTTTTAATTGAACATTTGAGGTAGTTAGTACGCTTTGAAAGTGGCTATTTGGCCTGTGTCCGCGCATTCCGAATTACAACATACTGTTATTACTTTTGAGAGCAGACCAGCTTGATACACATTTGCTGTCTTGGTATTTAGTCCTGTGACATTCCATTCAACCGCTCACACAGCGTACGGCAGTCGTTATTCTCCTCAGATGACGTGAGATAGCCAACCCTTACTTTCAGCTGGCCTTAAACTGCCGGCAACTGTCGATGCAATCAGTTAAACGGACACGTCCACCTCAGTCCCTCCCAGGTCGACGGGCCTGTGTGGTGCTGTATGAGGGCTTGTGTGGTGCTGTATGATGGGCCTGTGTGGTGCTGTATGAGGGGCCTGTGTGGTGCTGTATGACGGGCCTGTGTGGTGCTGTATGACGGGCTGTGTGGTGCTGTATGAGGGGCCTGTGTGGTGCTGTATGAGGGGCCTATGTGGTGCTGTATGAGGGGCCTGTGTGGTGCTGTATGAGGGGCCTGTGTGGTACCGTATGAGGGGCCTGTGTGGTGCTGTATGACGGCCTGTGTGGTGCTGTATGTGGGGCCTGTGTGGTGCTGTATGAGGGGCCTGTGTGGTGCTGTATGAGGGGCCTGTGTGGTGCTGTATGACGGGCCTGTGTGGTGCTGTATGACGGGCCTGTGTGGTGCTGTATGAGGGGCCTGTGTGGTACCGTATGAGGGGCCTGTGTGGTGCTGTATGACGGGCCTGTGTGGTGCTGTATGAGGGGCCTATGTGGTACCGTATGACGGGCCTGTGTGGTGCTGTATGAGGGGCCTATGTGGTACCGTATGAGGGGCCTGTGTGGTGCTGTATGAGGGGCCTGTGTGGTGCTGTATGAGGGGCCTGTATGGTGCTGTATGAGGGGCCTGTGTGGTGCTGTATGAGGGGCCTGTGTGGTGCTGTATGTGGGGCCTGTGTGGTGCTGTATGAGGGGCCTGTGTGGTGCTGTATGAGGGGCCTGTGTGGTGCTGTATGAGGGGCCTGTGTGGTGCTGTATGAGGGGCCTGTGTGGTGCAGTATGAGGGGCCTATGTGGTGCTGTATGAGGGGCCTGTGTGGTGCTGTATGAGGGGCCTGTGTGGTGCCGTATGAGGGGCCTGTGTGGTGCTGTATGTGGGGCCTGTGTGGGTACCGTATGACGGGCCTGTGTGGTGCCGTATGACGGGCCTGTGTGGTGCTGTATGACGGGCCTGTGTGGTGCTGTATGAGGGGCCTGTGTGGTGCTGTATGTGGGGCCTGTGTGGTACCGTATGACGGGCCTGTGTGGTGCCGTATGACGGGCCTGTGTGGTGCCGTATGACGGGCCTGTGTGGTGCTGTATGACGGGCCTGTGTGGTGCTGTATGAGGGGCCTGTGTGGTGCTGTATGAGGGGCCTATGTGGTGCTGTATGAGGGGCCTGTGTGGTGCTGTATGAGGGGCCTGTGTGGTGCTGTATGAGGGGGCCTGTGTGGTGCTGTATGAGGGGCCTGTGTGGTGCTGTATGAGGGGCCTGTGTGGTGCTGTATGAGGGGCCTGTGTGGTGCTGTATGAGGGGCCTGTGTGTTGCTGTATGACGGGCCTGTGTGGTGCTGTATGAGGGCCTGTGTGTTGCTGTATGACGGGCCTGTGTGGTGCTGTATGAGGGCCTGTGTGGTGCTGTATGAGGGGCCTGTGTGGTGCTGTATGAGGGGCCCTGTGTGGTGCTGTATGAGGGGCCTGTGTGTGTGCCGTATGACGGGCCTGTGTGGTGCTGTATGACGGCCTGTGTGGTGCTGTATGAGGGCCTGTGTGGTGCTGTATGAGGGGCCTGTGTGGTGCTGTATGAGGGGCCTGTGTGGTGCCGTATGACGGGCCTGTGTGGTGCTGTATGACGGGCCTGTGTGGTGCTGTATGAGGGCCTGTGTGGTGCTGTATGAGGGGCCTGTGTGGTGCTGTATGAGGGGCCTGTGTGGTGCTGTATGAGGGGCCTGTGTGGTGCTGTATGAGGGGGCCTGTGTGGTGCTGTATGAGGGGCCTGTATGGTGCTGTATGAGGGGCCTGTGTGGTGCTGTATGAGGGGCCTGTGTGGTGCTGTATGAGGGGCCTGTGTGGTGCTGTATGAGGGGCCTGTGTGGTGCTGTATGAGGGGCCTGTGTGGTGCTGTATGTGGGGCCTGTGTGGTGCTGTATGAGGGGCCTGTATGGTGCTGTATGAGGGGCCTGTGTGGTGCTGTATGAGGGGCCTGTGTGGTGCTGTATGAGGGGCCTGTGTGGTGCTGTATGAGGGGCCTGTGTGGTGCTGTATGAGGGCCTGTGTGGTGCTGTATGACGGGCCTGTGTGGTGCTGTATGAGGGGCCTGTGTGGTGCTGTATGAGGGGCCTGTGTGGTGCTGTATGAGGGGGCCTGTGTGGTGCTGTATGAGGGGCCTGTGTGGTGCTGTATGAGGGGCCTGTGTGGTGCTGTATGAGGGGCCTGTGTGGTGCTGTATGAGGGGCCTGTGTGGTGCTGTATGAGGGGCCTGTGTGGTGCTGTATGTGGGGCCTGTGTGGTGCTGTATGAGGGGCCTGTATGGTGCTGTATGAGGGGCCTGTGTGGTGCTGTATGAGGGGCCTGTGTGGTGCTGTATGAGGGCCTGTGTGGTGCTGTATGAGGGGCGTTTCAGCCTGTAAGCGCGCTGTGATCGATTGTAGACCCACTGGGAATGTCCGCATCGCTCTCAATAAGTCTCGTGTGAAATGTTTTCATCGCCGTTATTAATTTTGTGTCTGTTCTGCACGAGGGTGCGTGGAAACATTTCATCTCCCGCGGGAACATGAAGCACAGAGACGGCGCTGATTTATTGGATGTAATGGACAGTGTATTTATTCAATTTTAAACTTTTAATACGACGAAGGGTTTCATGTCCCTCATTTGTACTTTGCAGGCCCATTTCATTGCCCACAATTCCTCTTGTCAATTAGCATGTGACAGTCCTTCAGCTGCGCAGTCACGGCGACGGTGGGGTAGATGCGCAGCTGGCGCAGACGCGTTGCAGCCTCCTGATTGGACGGTGAGCTATAGGGACCGAAACCCCCCCCCCCCCTGCCTGCCTCTGAGCGACGCTATTACCCAGAATGCACTGCCCTTGCAGGGCAGCCAATAAGATCCAGATTGCAGAGCGTATTGCTGCACTAAAACCAGTCCTTTTAGCAGGTCTACCCGGCTGAGCGCTTCAGCGCTGAGCTGTTATGAACCAGCGCTGAGAGGCAAAACGAAACCCATTTCCTGGGATTCTTTAGCACGTGTGTATCGATTTTTAAATAAAACACAAGTTTGATTCGTGTTCCTGTTAGATACTCGTGTGAACAGATAATTCCAGTGTAAACAGCTGAAACGGCACCCTAGGTGGCCCAAAGGTGAACGGGCGTGACCACAGGATCAGCTGACCCGAGAGGCGACCGCGCTTGGCTGCAGTCGTTATTTGGTTTAATTTTTTTTTGCGCATTTCAGATTCTTCATCCTAAAATTTTTTTAAGTTTTTAGGGCAGCTTGCCACGCATGCATTCCTGCAGTCCTTTATTTGTATTCATTTCTGAACGGAAACTTTTCACTTAATTAAAAAGAAAATCCTGTCCAAACACCATGTAATTTGTTAAAATACACAGAAAGGGGGGGGGAGGAGAAGAAATAAACTCCAAGCGTTGCATCTATGATAGTCAGCGAAACCCCCCCCCCCTAACAGCCCGCCCCACGGCCCGTGATCTCATCTAGGTCTGTTGCTAGGCTCCAGCACAGGACAGTCCATTCTGTCATTAGCCGCTGCTACATTAGCCTCTTTACTCAGCTGGGACTGCTGTCAATCATCCTCCAGAGGCCACGTAGGGCTGCGATTCAGCAGTTTACTCTGCAATTATCTCCTCATACACCTGTCCAATTAGAGTGCGCACGCGTGTAGGCCACGGGAAGGGAAGCATAACACATTCTGAAAGACATGTACGGCCAGTAGAGTTGTGCTTAGTGTGTAATATAATATCTAATGTGAATGACACAGATGTTTTTGGGATATCGAGCTGCAAGGTGAAGTTACTCAGGGTTTGCTGGCTGGTTCATCCTGTTAAGGGACTATTCAGGTGTGTGGATGGATCCAATAGTGTGCTTTAGAATCTGAACTGTGCCAATGCTGACTGCTGATTGGCCAGCGGCCCCACGAGGCTACACACTGTTATTCTGGTGTCACTTGTGTGTCAGAGAAAAGGGGACGTTAAAGCATTAACATTTGTTATTTATTTATTTAAAAATGACAAATTATTCCCGGGATTGATTTACACATGTTTGCTCATCATTGTGAATATTTATTGGAAGTAAAAAATGTGACAAAGGCAAGTTTATTAGAAGCCTGAGAAAGCATTGCTGCTTTGAAGGCTTCTCATGTAATAACATAGTTTACCACCAGGGGGAGCCCACTGCTGGTAATGTGTACAATTGTATTGGCTGAAATCAGACTGTGGAGTGAAATAAAATTACATCATGGTGAATAATTTGCATATGTTGACATTATAAATCCACTTCACTGCTGGATAATGGCTAAATAATGCAGGCATAATGAGCATAATCACAGTATGAAATATGAATAAACACAGCTCAGTTTGAAACTGTAAATTTAATCAGCTCCATTTATCACATAATTTCTGTTACTTCCACCTCTCATAGTCCATTGCCTAAACCTTTTTGTATGCACTGATGTGAGTCGCTCTGGATAAGAGCATCTTGCTAAATGCCTAAATGCATGTAATGTACTGTACTGTAATGAAGTGTAGTGTCCTGTAATTTAATGTAGTGTAATGTAAAGGTAATGCAGTGTAGTGTAGTGTAATCTAATGTAATGAAGTGTAGTGTAATGTAATTTAATGAAGTGTAGTGTCATGTAATTTAATGAAGTGTAGTGTCATGTAATTTAATGTAGTGTAATGAAGTGTAGTGTAGTGTAATCTAATGTAATTGAATGTGGTGTAATGTACTGTAATGAAGTGTAATGTAGTGTAGTGTAGTGTAATGAAGTTTAGTGTTTTTAATTGAATGTGGTGTAATGTAATTTAATGTAGTGTAATGCAGTGTAGTGTAATGTAATTTAATGTAGTGTAATGAAGTTTAGTGTAGTGTAATGTAATACAGTGTAGTGTAATGTACTGTAATTTAATGTAGTGTAATGTAATGAAGTGTAGTGTAATGAAGTTTAGTGTCGTGTAATGTAATGCAGTGTAGTGTAATCTAATGTAATGAAGTGTAGTGTAATGTAATTTAATGTAGTGTAATGAAGTTTAGTGTAGTGTAATGTAATGCAGTGTAGTGTAATGTACTGTAATGAAGTGTAGTGTAATGTAATTTAATGAAGTGTAATGTAATGAAGTGGTGTAATGAAGTTTAGTGTAGTGTAATGTAATGCAGTGTAGTGTAATCTAATGTAATGAAGTGTAGTGTAATGTAATTTAATGTAGTGTAATGTACTGTAATGAAGTGTAGTGTCATGTAATTTAATGTAGTGTAATGAAGTGTAGTGTAGTGTAATCTAATGTAATTTAACATAGTGTAATGTACTGTAATGAAGTGTAATGTAATGAAGTGTAGTGTAATGTAGTGTAGTGTAATGTAATGCAGTGTAGTGTAATCTAATGTAATTTAGTGTAGTGTAGTGTAATGTAATTTAATGTAGTGTAAATAAGTTTAGTGTAGTGTAATGTAATGCAGTGTGGTGTAATGTACTGTAAAGAAGTGTAGTCTAATGTAATTTATTGTAGTGTAATGCAGTGTAGTGTAATGTAATGTAATGAAGTGTAGTGTAATCTAATGTAATTTAGTGTAGTGTAGTGTAATGTAATTTAATGTAGTGTAATGCAGTGTAGTGTAATGTAATTTAATGTAGTGTAATGAAGTTTAGTGTAGTGTAATGTAATGCAGTGTAGTGTAATGTACTGTAATGAAGTGTAGTGTAATGTAATTTAATGAAGTGTAATGTAATGAAGTGTAGTGTAATGAAGTTTAGTGTAATGTAATTTAATGAAGTGTAATGTAATGCAGTGTAGTGTAATCTAATGTAATGCAGTGTAGTGTAATGTAATTTAATGTAGTGTAATGTACTGTAATGAAGTTTAGTGTAGTGTAATGTAATGCAGTGTAGTGTAATGTACTGTAATGAGGTGTAGTGTAATGTAATTTAATGTAGTGTAATGTACTGTAATGAAGTGTAGTGTCCTGTAATTTAATGTAATGTAATGAAGTTTAGTGTAGTGTAATGTAATGCAGTGTAGTGTAATCTAATGTAATTTAATGTACTGTAATGAAGTGTAGTGTCATGTAATTTAATGTAGTGTAATGAAGTGTAGTGTAGTGTAATCTAATGTAATTTAATGTAGTGTAATGTACTGTAATGAAGTGTAATGTAATGAAGTTTAGTGTAGTGTAATGTAATGCAGTGTAGTGTAATGTACTGTAATGCAGTGTAGTGTAATGTAATGCAGTGTAGTGTAATGTACTGTAATGCAGTGTAGTGTACTGTAATGCAGTGTAGTGTAATGTACTGTAATGAAGTGTATTGTAATGGTTCGGTTGTAGGGGGAGGTGCATAGCTCCTGTATTATTATGTTCTGTAGCTGTAAGGGATACTGGCTTTAGGAGTCAGGACACCCCCCCCCCCCCCAGGTACTCTGTAACAGGAGGGAACAACCCAAATATTTAATTATGTGCGTACAGTACACGTACGGTTTGTGTTTCACTGTTAAAAATAGAGGCCAGCCTTTGAGAGGAACACGTGGATGAAAGCGGGAGTTTGGTTTTTTGGTTTTCCGTGTAGCGTAGGCCCAGGAGGAGCGGACACGCAGGTGCACACAGCAAATGAAAGAACCCCTGATGATTTATTACCTTTAGCACCTTCCAAACGATCCGCCGATCACGTTGCTTACACACCAAGACAGATGTTGTGAAAAAATGTAAACCACCTTTGTCATATTAACTACCTGACTGCATGGCTCCTCAAAGCTAGGCTTGCTTCCATATGCCCTGTTTGCTACTGTAGCCAACATGCTGGTAATCACTGCCATGGATTACTGTAGCTTTTGTAGACAGTGTTGCGCCCGGTGATTTATGGTGCTTAAATGTTACATATTATCTGTTCACACAACTGAAGTAAATTCAAGGTGTTCGCTAAAGGGTGCAGTGGGCCACATGAGGTTTCTCTAAGGCAACAGGTGAAGCAGTGCTTCACCAAAAAAAGGAGAAAAAGAAATGCATATCACAACATGTTGGTTTCACCACAATGACTATTTCTCTTATGAAGCTTAAAAAAGTGCTTGATTCAATAATGTGCTTTGTATCATGAAAAACAGCGGCACACTTTTAAAAGGAGCTTCAGTGAGGCACGCCTTTGGGTCTGCACCACCAGTTCATTGAAATCAATGGCTGACTTTAAAAGACATGATTGGATAGTTGTGGATTATGACGCGTTTTTGAGCCCACCCGTGAAGCAGAGCCACACTCTCGTCTCTCCAATCATGTGTGCTCTTGTGCACCTTCTCACCCTGATGATTGACATAATTTAAATAGTGTTTGGGAGGCTGTTTCTATGAGCACAAGCTGAGCCCTATGGCTGAAGACAGCACGAGCTCCAGGCTATGTACTAGCCCGGCTATGGCTGAAGACCGCACGAGCTCCAGGCTATGTACTAGCCCGGCTATGGCTGAAGACCGCACGAGCTCCAGGCTATGTACTAGGCCGGCTATGGCTGAAGACTGCACGAGCTCCAGGCTATGTACTAGCCCGACTATGGCTGAAGACAGCACGAGCTCCAGGCTATGTACTAGCCCGACTATGGCTGAGATCACAGCAGTGGAACACAGTTGACTCCTTACTGCCTCAGTAAAGTCGTCTTTTAAGTGTATATTTATATAAATTTGGTGTCCCAATTCCCACCATAATTTGGAATGTCCAGTTATGAGCAGTGTGCGAACCCCACTGCTTCTCTTCCAGCTCCTGTGGCGTCACCAGCCACTTTTCCCGCCCTAACCCCACCCTAACCCTAACCCTAACCCTAACCCTAACCCTAACTACTGCCAAGCTTGCACAGAGCGGAGTCCAGTGAGCTCCAAGTGTTGAGAGTGCACAGGGTGTTGAAAAGCGGACCCCTGTCCGCCTGAACCCTCCCGTTCCCTGGGGGACGCAATCGGGTATCGAGCTTCGCCCTGCGGAGCTACCGGCCACAGTCTGCACTGGCACAGTCCGGATTCAATCCCAGGCCCTGGGGCTCTTCCGTGCACCGCAGTGTGGTGCCTTAACCAAGTGAACCACCCAGCAGTGAGTAAACCCAGGGGTCACTCAGGGGACTGATGTATGTGCGCCCCCTAGCTGCTCACCATGTCCTAGCAATGTATCAGTGGGGTGGCAGTGTAGTATAATGGTTAAGGAACTGGCCTTGTAACCTAAAGGTTGCAGGTTTGATTCCCAGGTAGGACACTGCCGTTGTGCCCTTGAGCAAGGTACTTAACCTGAATCGCTTCAGTGCATATCCAGCTGTATAAATGGATACCAAGTAAAAATGACAAAGTTATGTGAATCGTTCTGCATGAAAGCGTCTGTAAGGCATGTGATTCCTCTGTAGGTTGCTTTTTGCCTGTGGGATATTTATTTAGCCGTTTAACAGACTCCTATCCGGAGTGACTTACAAGGAAGTGCATATTACACAGCTGAAAGAAGAGCCCCTGTATGGTTGATTGAGCCGCGCACAAAATCTGAGTTCATTGTAGAGACGAGTGCAAGAACAGTGCCTTGCATTTATATCGCGCTTTTCTCACTCTCTAAGCGCTTCACAGTGATGAGCGGGAAACTCGCCGCGCGCGCCATCTTGCAGGGGAGAGTACCGTAGCGGAGGGGTGTGTGGCGGCAGTGCTCCTGGTGCGGGTGTGAAGAAGATCATAGCACAGTTGCTGATTCCATAACGAGAGCAAGGGATTATGGGAAAGCGGTCCTTTTCCCGTCCCACTGCTACACGTTTCCATGACGATTTCAGAAATCCTACTCCGATAAGCTCAGGTAAGTTCTCTCCTGATAAACTGCTTCATTTGTGTGTCTTAAGAGGCACTTTGGGCTGTTCTGTAAAATATAATGACCTTAAAAGTTGTCAGTTGACATTTATAAGTCAAAATGGAGGTGATATTTGATATGTAGGACACCCACAATGTTCTGTATAAATGAGCATGCATTTGTCCTGGGGCAGGGACCTCCGGTCCGTTATAAATCTGGTGAAAGTAATGCAGTTCAGAGAGGTAAACCCGCCCACTTTCCACAACATGAACAGTGTTTTAACCAATCGCATCTACTCAATGAAGGCAGATCTCAGACAATTCTAGCATAAGCTACAATACAAAGAGAGGTGGGTGAATATCGAGAAGAGGCGTCTGTCAAATACAACAAACTTCCATGAAACACCCTCTGAGAATCTGACCGGTGTCTAAATTGCACATTCCTGGCACGCCTACGACTGCTACAGTATGATGGTAAGGCAAGAGTGTCTCGAGATCCCTAAAGATCTGGCTGTCTGGGGTCAGAGACAAGGAATCTCTGTACCAGTCCCGTCCCGAGACGGTCCGAGTGCCTCCACTGAAGATGTTATTTTATCGAACGTTAAAAGACACAGATAGACTGCAGAACACCTCCTCGTTCCCCCATGCCGGCTCTGGTGGTGTAGCGGTCGACAGTCTCACTTGCACGTAATCAATTCCAGCCGCGTGTTGTTCTTCAAGCGGACGGGATTGTGGGATTTATTGCGTGCCCTGCTGTATGGGTGACAGCAGAGATCCACACTCTCCCCAAAACTGACATAACAGAAAAGAATCTGCTCCAGGGGGGAAATTAAAGTTGTAACTTGCAGCAGAGTGAAAACATTTCTGTATCTGAGAGGTATTAAAGCAACCTTTAGTTAAACAGTTAGCTGTCTGAGGTCCAACGTCAAGTTAAACAGTTAGCTGTCTGAGGTCCAACGTCAAGTTAAACAGTTAGCTGTCTGAGGTCCGTCAGGTTAAACGGTTAGCTTTATGAGGTCCGTCAGGTTAAACGGTTAGCTTTATGAGGTACGTCAGGTTAAACGGTTAGCTTTATGAGGTCCGTCAGGTTAAACGGTTAGCTTTATGAGGTCCGTCAGGTTAAACGGTTAGCTTTATGAGGTCCGTCAGGTTAAACGGTTAGCTTTATGAGGTCCGTCAGGTTAAACGGTTAGCTTTATGAGGTCCGTCAGGTTAAACGGTTGGCTTTATGAGGTCCGTCAGGTTAAACGGTTAGCTGTATGAGGTCCAACGTCAGGTTAAACGGTTAGCTTTATGAGGTCCGTCAGGTTAAACGGTTAGCTTTATGAGGTCCGTCAGGTTAAACGGTTAGCTTTATGAGGTCCGTCAGGTTAAACGGTTAGCTTTATGAGGTCCGTCAGGTTAAACGGTTAGCTTTATGAGGTCCGTCAGGTTAAACGGTTAGCTGTATGAGGTCCAACGTCAGGTTAAACGGTTAGCTTTATGAGGTCCGTCAGGTTAAACGGTTAGCTTTATGAGGTCCGTCAGGTTAAACGGTTAGCTTTATGAGGTCCGTCAGGTTAAACGGTTAGCTTTATGAGGTCCGTCAGGTTAAACGGTTAGCTTTATGAGGTCCGTCAGGTTAAACGGTTAGCTTTATGAGGTCCGTCAGGTTAAACGGTTAGCTTTATGAGGTCCGTCAGGTTAAACGGTTAGCTTTATGAGGTCCGTCAGGTTAAACGGTTAGCTTTATGAGGTCCGTCAGGTTAAACGGTTAGCTTTATGAGGTCCGTCAGGTTAAACGGTTAGCTGTATGAGGTCCAACGTCAGGTTAAACGGTTAGCTTTATGAGGTCCGTCAGGTTAAACGGTTAGCTTTATGAGGTCCGTCAGGTTAAACGGTTAGCTTTATGAGGTCCGTCAGGTTAAACGGTTAGCTTTATGAGGTCCGTCAGGTTAAACGGTTAGTTTTATGAGGTCCGTCAGGTTAAACGGTTAGCTTTATGAGGTCCGTCAGGTTAAACGGTTAGCTCACTTTCAGTTCTCGGTTGGTAATCGGTTTCTGTGCTTTCTCTCGGTCTGTGAAGATACTGCATTTGAGAGGGACGAGGAAAGGTAGCTCGAACCTTACAGTCAGTTCTTGTAAAATATGTGTCAGGAAGCATATTGATGCATATCTTTAATATCAGCACCCAAAACAGACATTTGCAGGACTGACCCTCTCATTGGTCACCTCTCGAAATGTCAAAGAGTCGGAACAACCAGTGAAATTAAATAATGAAGAGTCGGCTCTTCCTCGCCTCTTAGGTTTGGTTGCTTGGGAGAAGTCAGCCCTGCCCATTAAACATGTGTTCTGTGCAAAAATAATAGAACTTTGGTGTGAAGTCCTCCTATATAATTGGAACGGAATATACTGATAATATATTAAAATAAACTTATTTTGCAATATATACATTACTGCATGACTTAGTTACAATATATTGCAATATATTTAATTCCCTGAATGTCCATGACATTTCTACATGACATTAGTTAATGACATGACATTTCTACATCAGAGTTGATAGTTCCATATATATATATATAAGGGAAACTTGTATGATATACTGTACACCAATAAGATAAAAGAAGCAAAGCTACTCCTGCATATTTCGATAAAAGCATTTATATGCACGTTGAATTTACTGTCGCGTTTATATTTACTGTAACATTTGTAATGACGATAGGATGATAGTTCTGTGCTGTGTGGGTTTAAACACATAAACACATCATTGTAATTCTATGGATTGCTGGTACTCTGTTCCTCGTGCCGCAGTTGAGTGTGGAATATGGCAGGGTGAAATGTTTAGAGCGCTCTGTGGTTGAGTCACTCACATCAACGCCATGATGAATGAGTTAGGCTCTGTAAAGTGTTTGGTTTGGACAATTACTGCCTCCCCCTACAAGCGCCCGGAGAACTGGAGCGGCCGCCACACCTGTTAGCAATCTGGCGGGACAGCGCATGCATGCGCACGTCCTCGCTAGTGCGTGTGGTGTGTAACGAGGGCATCACGAGCGCGTAAAAAAGGTGTAATGAGGACATAAAGAGCGCGTAACGAGGGCGTAACGAGGGTCTAATCGGCGCATAATGAGAGCTTAACGAGGGCATAACGAGGGCATAACGAGAAGGCAACGGGAGCGTACCCAGAGTGTAAT
>CM056380.1:107494916-107619990 GCA_029718625.1 Synaphobranchus kaupii
GCAGATTCTTGCAACAGCAAACCGCACAGTACAGAAGAGTTACTGTAATCGGCTGCTGTAGAGCACACCAAACATACGTTAATATCCCTTGTTGAAGTTCAGTTTAACTGTCCTGTGTGTTTAGCTGACAGTTGCTTTGTTTTATAATGAGAGTGGTATGGTCTGATCTTGTTGAGCTACCGTCTCCTTTGTTTTATGAGAGTGGTGTGGTCCGGCCTTTGCTGAGTAGACACAATGCATTTCCTTTAATGGATGCAAATCTCGGTTGTTACTTGTTGTGCAAATAGATGTACAGCAATAATAAAATATTTACAGGTGGAGTGACTAAGCATCGGCAAACACCGTATTGGAAAGTGGGGATTTAAATGGTCTTTAGGACAAGTCAAACCTCACATGAGTCGAATAGTGAGAGACGTGTGCGGCACTCTGTCCAGTTTTACAGGAGTGTAATTAGAGACGTGTGAGGCTGTATGTCCGGTTTTACAGGAGTGTAATTAGAGACGTGTGAGGCTGTATGTCCGGTTTTACAGGAGTGTAATTAGAGACGTGTGAGGCTCTATGTCCAGTTTTACAGGAGTGTAATTAGAGACGTGTGCGGCTGTATGTCCAGTTTTACAGGAGTGTAATTAGAGACGTGTGAGGCTCTATGTCCAGCTTTACAGGAGTGTAATTAGAGACGTGTGAGGCTGTATGTCCAGCTTTACAGGAGTGTAATTAGAGACGTGTGAGGCTGTATGTCCAGTTTTACAGGAGTGTAATTAGAGACGTGTGAGGCTCTATGTCCAGTTTTACAGGAGTGTAATTAGAGACGTGTGAGGCTGTATGTCCAGTTTTACAGGAGTGTAATTAGAGACGTGTGAGGCTGTATGTCCAGTTTTACAGGAGTGTAATTAGAGACGTGTGAGGCTCTATGTCCAGTTTTACAGGAGTGTAATTAGAGACGTGTGAGGCTGTATGTCCAGTTTTACAGGAGTGTAATTAGAGACGTGTGAGGCTGTATGTCCAGTTTTACAGGAGTGTAATTAGAGACGTGTGCGGCTCTATGTCCAGTTTTACAGGAGTGTAATTAGAGACGTGTGAGGCACTATGTCCAGTTTTACAGGAGTGTAATTAGAGACGTGTGAGGCTGTATGTCCAGTTTTACAGGAGTGTAATTAGAGACGTGTGAGGCTGTATGTCCAGTTTTACAGGAGTGTAATTAGAGACGTGTGAGGCTCTATGTCCAGTTTTACAGGAGTGTAATTAGAGACGTGTGAGGCTCTATGTCCAGCTTTACAGGAGTGTAATTAGAGAGGTGTGAGGCACTATGTCCAGTTTTACAGGAGTGTAATTAGAGACGTGTGAGGCTCTATGTCCAGCTTTACAGGAGTGTAATTAGAGACGTGTGAGGCTCTATGTCCAGCTTTACAGGAGTGTAATTAGAGACGTGTGAGGCTGTATGTCCAGCTTTACAGGAGTGTAATTAGAGACGTGTGAGGCTGTATGTCCAGTTTTACAGGAGTGTAATTAGAGACGTGTGAGGCTCTATGTCCAGTTTTACAGGAGTGTAATTAGAGACGTGTGAGGCTCTATGTCCAGTTTTACAGGAGTGTAATTAGAGACGTGTGAGGCTCTATGTCCAGCTTTACAGGAGTGTAATTAGAGACGTGTGAGGCTCTATGTCCAGCTTTACAGGAGTGTAATTAGAGACGTGTGAGGCACTATGTCCAGTTTTACAGGAGTGTAATTAGAGACGTGTGAGGCTCTATGTCCAGCTTTACAGGAGTGTAATTAGAGACGTGTGAGGCTCTATGTCCAGCTTTACAGGAGTGTAATTAGAGACGTGTGAGGCACTATGTCCAGTTTTACAGGAGTGTAATTAGAGACGTGTGAGGCTGTATGTCCAGCTTTACAGGAGTGTAATTAGAGACGTGTGAGGCTGTATGTCCAGTTTTACAGGAGTGTAATTAGAGACGTGTGAGGCTCTATGTCCAGTTTTACAGGAGTGTAATTAGAGACGTGTGAGGCTCTATGTCCAGCTTTACAGGAGTGTAATTAGAGACGTGTGAGGCTCTATGTCCAGTTTTACAGGAGTGTAATTAGAGACGTGTGCGGCTGTATGTCCAGTTTTACAGGAGTGTAATTAGAGACGTGTGAGGCTGTATGTCCAGTTTTACAGGAGTGTAATTAGAGACGTGTGAGGCACTATGTCCAGTTTTACAGGAGTGTAATTAGAGACGTGTGAGGCTGTATGTCCAGTTTTACAGGAGTGTAATTAGAGACGTGTGAGGCTCTATGTCCAGTTTTACAGGAGTGTAATTATTTAATCAGCACATTTGGGCTTGGTGACTGTCTACACCAGGGGTCTCAAACTCCAGTCCTGCAGGGGGCGCTCTCTCTGCTGGTTTTTGTGATTTCCTTTTGATCAGCAGCCGATTTAGGCCTCAGAAACAAGGTGTGCAGCAGACTCTTCAGCCGATCAACGACTTAAATTAAGCACTTAAGCGCAGGAACACATCAGAAACCAGCAGAAACCACAGCGGCCCTCCAGGATTTGAGTTGTGAGTGTCTGCGTGTGTCTGCGTGTGTCTGCGTGTGTCTGCGTGTGTCTGTGTGTGTCTGCGTGTGTCTGTGTGGGGTGGGGTGCAGGGTTTCAGGTCAGAATAGCAGTGCATCTTTATTCCTCTAAATGGTGGGAGGCTGTATTTCTGTATTTCTGGGAAAACAGTGCCGACATGTTGGGAGTCTCTGCTGTGACCCTGGGTCGGTACACTGCCGATGCTCAGAGATTTGTGGAGGATCCTGGGCGACGACCGTCTGTCTGTCTGTGTCTCTCTGTCTCTGTCCTGTCCTCTTTCAACTTCGGAAGAGCTGATCCGGCAGAATTCTCAACCTTGGAGCAGGAAAAAATAAAACGGGTGTCACGCATTTTCAGAAACACGCGGTCAGTGTCTCCTCTCTCTAAATAAACAGGCCGGATGCACTACTGACAAAGAACAGGAAGGGACAGAAAGAACTGGGAAAAAGTTACATAATTTATCTTATTTCTCTTTTCCCGACAACATATTGTGTTCGATGACTATTAATGAGTAATATATTCAATGAATATATACATTATGCACTATATACAGTAAATATCTCATTATTAGGTACACCTGCGTGTTAAAGCAAATGGCCTGCTCCTCCAAACAGCGAATCGTGTGGCTGTAACTGGTTATATAAAGCATTCAGACGTGGTGAAGAGGTTTAGTTGTCTGTCGAACAAACGTTAGAATGGGCGCGTGATCTGAGCGACTTTGACCGTGGTACGATTGTTGGTGCCAGACGTGGTGGTTCCAGCATCTCAGAACCGGCTGCTCTCCTGGGATTTTCACACCCTACAGGTGTTGGCTGTAGGCTGTGGGTCCTGGTGGTGTACTGGTGGTATACTGGTGTGGGGAATGTTTTCCTGGCACACATTAGGCCCCTCAATACCAATTGAGCATCATTTGAATGCCACAGCATACCTAAGCTTTGTTGCATGTGTATCTCTTTATGGCCACAGTCTACCCTTTTTAAAATGGATGCTTCCCGCAGGATAGTGCGCCATGTCACAAAGCACGCATCAGCCCACGCTGGTTCCCCCGAACATCACAGTGACTTCAGTTTACTCCAATGGCTCCTGCACGGTCCCCAGATCTCAATCCAATATAGCGCCTTTGGGATGAGGTGAAACGGGAGGTTTGCAGCATGAATGTGTGGCCGAGAAATCAGCAGGAACCGCGTGTTGCTATCGAGTCAGCATGGACCAAAATCCCCCAAGGATTGCTGACAGCTCCTTGTTGGATCTTTGCTGCCGAGTGTGTGTGTGTGCGCGTGTGCGTGCGTGCGTGCGCGCGTACACCACGTGTCCCTCTTTCCTCTTTCTAGCACATTCTCATGGCTGTGTCACAGCGCATAGCAGCTGATTTATCGCACCGAGAGCTCACAGAAAGAGTGTCTGCAGAACGTTAGCTGAGCGTTACCAGAAGAGACGGAGAAACGCCGGGGCATTGCCCTGGGGGATCAGGGGCTTTAGAGCTTTGTTCGGGGGTTGGGGGGGGGGGTTATAAATTAGGCCCCATACAACAGCCTGCCGACTTCCCGCAGGTTTATAATTAGAAACATGCTTGGTGCACCTTTCGGGAAACAGGCCCCCGTTTTGTAGAGTCTGGCAACAAAGGGAGGAAAACCTGCAACCCCCATGTGCCCTGTGGTCATGTGACCTCTCTTTGGCACTGGAACCCTGATTAATAAAGCTCCGTATATTGCTGACCGGGTCTGTGGTCATCACCAGAGATGTAAAATCCAGGTTCAGAAAGAAAAAATTCCTCCCCAGTGTTTTGTTCCAATCTCTTGGATTTTGCTAATTAGCACAGTTCTTCAGCCAGGAGGCAGAGCTAATTAGTGAAATCAGCTGGCTGAGTTCATGGGTGGAAGAAAAACATGGCACGGACTTTTACTTTCCACCTCTGATCATCACTATGCAACCCAATACCACAGTCTCTCTTCTCGTGTGCTCGTACGTTCAGCTACTGTCCGCAAAATTTGCCACAAATGTCTCATTTTACTTTTTCAAATAATTGTATATTAAACATTTTAACAAAATGAAGGCAAGCAAAAACCATTGGGGGTGGGGGTGGGTGTGGACACAAAAGCAACAGAACAGTGAGGGGCTCCAAATAAACAGTGCATTAGGAAAAGGGGTGATGAAAACGGAAAAAGGGTACACCACCACACTGATCACACGGGCACAGCTTGCTCTGAGCAACCTCAGCATTGACCTCTCCAGAATGAAGGCATCAAGGAAGCCGGATCGCCAGTCCGATCTGAAGTTAATAGCACGGTGTTGTCTGTATGAAATCACTTGACTTCTGTAGAAGTCACATACATGAACAGAAACTGGGAAAGCACACCCACAGAAAAAGCCCCTTTTTTGTAGGTTGGCTTGCAGGAGACACAAAGGTATAATCCATACGCAAGGAGGTGAACAACCCGTATTACGTATGAAATGCATCCCATGTAAGGCGTTCAGCAGACACTCTTATACAAAACGACACACAAGCAGGTTTAGGAGCGACAAAGAGCTGGAGCCATGTCTTTAGGGTCACGGTCGATAGTAGCCATTAGTACAAAGAGCTGGAGCCATGTATTTAGGGTCACGGTCGATAGTAGCCATTAGTACAAAGAGCTGGAGCCATGTCTTTAGGGTCACAGTCCATAGTAGCCGTTAGTACAAAGAGCTGGAGCCATGTCTTTAGGGTCACAGTCGATAGTAGCCATTAGTACAAAGAGCTGGAGCCGTGTATTTAGGGTCACGGTCGATAGTAGCCATTAGTACAAAGAGCTGGAGCCATGTATTTAGGGTCACAGTCGATAGTAGCCATTAGTACAAAGAGCTGGAGCCATGTATTTAGGGTCACAGTCGATAGTAGCCGTTAGTACAAAGAGCTGGAGCCATGTCTTTAGGGTCACGGTCGATAGTAGCCTTTAGTACAAAGAGCTGGAGCCATGTCTTTAGGGTCACGGTCGATAGTAGCCTTTAGTACAAAGAGCTGGAGCCATGTATTTAGGGTCACAGTCGATAGTAGCCGTTAGTACAAAGAGCTGGAGCCATGTATTTAGGGTCACAGTCGATAGTAGCCGTTAGTACAAAGAGCTGGAGCCGTGTATTTAGGGTCACAGTCGATAGTAGCCGTTAGTACAAAGAGCTGGAGCCATGTATTTAGGGTCACAGTCGATAGTAGCCGTTAGTACAAAGAGCTGGAGACATGTATTTAGGGTCACGGTCGATAGTAGCCGTTAGTACAAAGAGCTGGAGCCGTGTATTTAGGGTCACAGTCGATAGTAGCCGTTAGTACATACATATAAATCATACTTCACATGCATGCATTTAGACTAGGGGTCAGCTGCATCATGTGACACATATCGGTTGCATAACCGCCCCTGGACGAAGGCTCTGACCGAATATGATCCCTGTTCCCTGCCCCCCTGTTCCCTGCCCCCCTGTTCCCTGCCCCCCTGTCCACTCAGACCCCTGTTTACTATGTGCCCTGTCCCCTCACTTTGCAAGCAGTGTGCGAAAGAAACCCTGCAAAACTCTTTCCAAACTAGTGAGCAAGTAGTTTGTAATATGTCCTGCTCTTGTACAAGTTATTTCCGGTTTACTTCATGAAATTGTCGGATGAGTGTGCTCCTGAATCCCCTCAACAAAACCACAGAAATAAGGGTTTCATCCTGGGATTTTAAGTGCCCCCATTTGTGAGGAAAAGTAATCCACTCAAAATCTTTTCGACGAAGTTGACTGAAATATGCGCCGATTGTGCCCTCAAAGGGGTGATGGGATCATATTCGGTCACGGCCTCAGTGTGACGCTCGTGGCCTGTCCAGAGAGCGGGAAGAACAATCAAGTCTGAAATGTGACAGCAAACCCAATATTCCCTGGAGCTTCAGCAGGCCTATAAATCTGTAAAAGCTATTACTCAACAGGAATTCAGGTCAGAAGCTAAAGTATAGCGCTTTGTCAATGTGAGACAAGCGGAAACTCCGATACAGTGACAATCGGTAAACACAGAGCCAAAACAATATTGTTTTTCATTGCAATTAATTCATTTTGACAATCGTACGGTTATAACCCTCTGTACTTTTAAAGAATTAAATCAAGGTTCAGTAAGTTTTGATGTGTTTAATGTGGGTCAGTGCTCCTTCTTCCATAATGAACCGTGTGGTTATGGAACAACAGGTCAACTAATGTGCTGTAATAGCAGCATGCAGACACTGCTAATTCCTGTCCTGAAACGCCTCACACACAGCAAAACATGTTGGTGTAAATTTAGCACTGCTGGTGTACATTTAACACCCTAGCGTGTTTATACAAGTCCACGGACTTATATAAGCACCCTAGGTTGTTAAATGTACATCATTTTTGCTGTGCATCTTCCAAGCGGCTCAGATTCTCAGGTCTCTGAAGGAGCTGACAAAAAAGGAAATGGGAGAGCCGGCGGCCATTTTGGCTCGCAGGAAGCGAGGGCAGACGCATTGGTTGGCACGGCGAACGCTCCGAGCGGGACTGGCGTGTTCTTGGACGCGTTTCACACCGTGTCCTGTTTTTTCCAATCCCGTTTTTCCAGCGGTGTCAACTGTCAGCGGTTCGGCCTCAGAGCCAGCGATGTTCACACAGAGTCACGCGGTAAATCCATCTGAGGATTCAAAATGTGCTTCCCCTAGTAAAAAAAGAACATTCTTTCATGGGGGGGAACACAGAATCCATTGACATTTCACCGTCAACAATCTCCTCGCACCCCCTCCCTTCCTCCCTCCTCCGCTCGCCCTCCTCAGGGTAAAAACTGACGTCGTCTCGGGGCTAAGTCGCGTATCCCGGCTTCACCTCTTTGTCTTTGGGGTGAATTCATGCGCGTTCTATTTTTGCGGAACAAATTTCCACATTTTCTTTGCCCCGGCTCTTCCAACAGGGAGCACTTTTTTTGATGTGTCTGGATTTACCATTTTTGTTGAACGTTTGTCATACTTACGTGAAATGCTCTGCACTTGGGGAAATTTACTTTAGAAAAATGCCACTTGGGCCCCTCAATGTGCAAACCCAACTCTCAGGGCCCCGTTCAGACATGGATAACAAGGGGGTAGTCTGTATCCATCGCTTTATGGCTCATTTTATGTATTTTTGTACATTAGCAGTCCTGCTAACACTCAGAGGTGTACGTTACTCTAAGCTGTGATTCACTGTACAGAGTCACATGCTGGGAAGGAAATTGCTGGAAATATTTTTTTCAGAGCAGAAGCGAATCTGATGGCACACAGGGGTCTCCTATCAGTAAATAAATATTTGCACTAAATGGACACCTACCTGTAGTGATGTTCCCTGTTAAACCATCCGTTGGCCTGTGTTATGTAACAGTACTGGTTTAACATACGATTTGTGTTTGACTGTCTTTGGAAATTTTAATTTTTTATTATTTTTATTTTTTTGTGGGGGTGTATTTGAAAGCATTTCCCAGGTAGGACCAAGCATGTGCACAGGTACATACCAGCGCATGCCCCCTGCCCTCAGGTACATACCAGCGCATGCCCCCTGCTCTCAGGTACATACCAGCACATGCAGAAGCACATGCCCCCTACCCTCAGACAAAGTGCCCGTCTTATCTGCTGTGCTTTTTCTGACGTCATTGGTGGATTTTCGGTTGGCTGGTGAACGCCTGTGGTGAATGGAGTGTAAAATGTACCGTGCGGACTCTCTATTTCACCAAGCGTAGACTGAAACCAACGTGCTGCATTTTTGTGTGAAGCTACATGAAACTGTATCTTGTTACACAATATAAAATGGGCTACCCCCCAAATAAATCAATTTCTCAACCGCTTGCTCCTGGTACATTTTTGAGAAAAAGCACAGGTGCTCTTTGTAATCGAAATCTCTTAGACCAACCCATCCCCCATCTATCACCCTACGGTCTACAATCACATTCTCCCAGCACCCCACCCCCCTAACCTGCACCCAATCCCCCTAACCTGCACCCCACCCCCCTAACCTGCACCCAATCCGTGAGTGCAGTCTTCCCCCTAGCCCTCCATATAGTCTGTGCTGTGCACGGCCCTTTCAGTCAGTGTAATATCCTGGGACAGGCTCCCTGACCCGGGAGTAAGAGCTTTTACAAAATGGATGGATTTATTTGGGAGGTAGCCTATTTTATATTGTGTAACAAGATGCAGTTTAATGTAGCTTCACACAAAAATGCAGCACGTTGGTTTCAGTCTACGCTTGGTGAAATAGAGAGTCCACACTCCTCTGGAGGAACCCGGCTCCATTCACCGCAGGCGTTCACCGGCGAACCGAAAATCCGCCAAAGGACGCCAGATCCGCTAAGCCCGTCACGCTGCTTCTCGCTCCTGAAGGAGGGGGAAAATATAACTCCGCAGAGGCAGGCGGCGGCTGATTTGTTGTGTTTGCTTTGGCCGCGGTCTCCAGGCGACGGAACGCCATTGACGGCAATCGGGATTTCCGCGAACCGGGTCCAACCCGGATTTTATGCGTGGATGGAATCCGCACAGTGGCATCAAATGGCCCAGTGAGGAGTCTATGAAAACACAACTGAGTTCATATCCTTTATATTGTGTGCTGGCATGTCTATGGTTCAATATCCTTTTCCTGTGCACTCGGTAGCTAGTCTAAATTTGTACTCGGCAATTACAGAAATCAAACTCTCTCTGCGGATATTCGCCTTCAAAAGCAGCTGCTGGAATCTTCCGCTTCAAAGACACCTCTTTAATACACAGCCCATTTAGACGATCTGAAGACGGATTAATACCATTGTCTGTTCTCTGACTACACATGTAAATGCGAACTGTGACCTTTTGACTTGCTATGACACTGTTAACTGATTAGTGTAGATAATTTGGAACAGAACCCAGAAAGAACGTTTGTGTGCGAACTCAATCAGATTACCGCTTCCTTCGGGTCCATGTTTATAAAAGGATAAGTAGGAATGAGTGGTACAGTTTTTTCTCTCTAATATATAAATGGTCAGTTTGCTGCAGTGGAAAAGAGTGGATTAGCAAGCAGGAAGTGACAAGCTTGGATGTATAGCACCCTTGCCCATGGTACTTCAACACTGACAAACCAAGAGTTAGGCGCATAATATCAGATAATGGCCTTGATTCAGTCAACATTTACAACACATCACACACGCGCACACACACACACCCACACACACTTCAGTTGGCTCTGAGTAGAGCAATGCTTTACATACTGACTGTGTGACTTGTTCTGTAGCCATAATGCCCTTGTTCTTGCAGTGATTATGAAATGCATTTATTTGCCATGCTATCGCGATAGGCTTGTAGGTCTAGTTTATGTATGCAAGTGTTGTGTTGCTGGAAAGAAGAATATGTAAAACGTTCATGTGTTTCCAATCACTGACAGAATAAATGAATATTATGGAACCGTGTGCCAGAATACAGCCGTGGTAGAACACACATGGAAAGGAACTAACATAAAGGATTCTGTCTTTCATCAAGATAAATTCTGTGTATTTGGGCTTGGGAATGGGACATTTGGCCATAAATATTACATTTTACTCATTTGTATATTAATTAATACCATTTGTGGTTGAATAAAAAATGGTTTGCGCACCAAACCTTTTACAGAATGGTGATTAGACAATGAAACAGGACATAATGCCCGCTATGTACAGTGTGTGCTGAATCAAATATATTATATGGGATCAGTCTTGAATGAAAGCTATGATGAGGTACAGGATAATGAGAAGGAAAAAACTGTAATATCCCATAGCTGATATCTCTTATGCCGTTAATATTCCCATAAGTGTTATAAAAATTATATAAATTGAAGTAAAAGAACAAGCCCATTGCATCAGCAATTGAGGAAACAGTCCTGAAGATTATACCTCTGTCAGTTGTTCTTTATTAAAAGGGAAACAGTCCTGAAGATTATACCACTGTCAGTTGTTCTTTATTAAAAGGGAAACGGTCCTAAATGTTATACCTCTGTCAGTTGTTCTTTATTAAAAGGGAAACGGTCCTGATGGTTATACCTCTGTCAGTTGTTCTTTATTAAAAGGGAAACAGTCCTGAAGGTCATTCCTCTGTCAGTTGTTCTTTATTAAAAGGGAAACAGTCCTGAAAATTATACCTCTGTCAGTTGTTCTTTATTAAAAGGGAAACAGTCCTGAAGGTCATTCCTCTGTCAGTTGTTCTTTATTAAAAGGGAAACGGTCCTGAAGGTTATTCCTCTGTCAGTTGTTCTTTATTAAAAGGGAAGCAGTCCTGAAGGTTATACCTCTGTCAGTTGTTCTTTATTAAAAGGGAAACGGTCCTGATGGTTATTCCTCTGTCAGTTGTTCTTTATTAAAAGGGAAACAGTCCTGAAGGTTATACCTCTGTCAGTTGTTCTTTATTAAAAGGGAAACAGTCCTGAAAGTTATACCTCTGTCAGTTGTTATTTATTAAAAGGGAAACAGTCCTGAAGATTATATCTCTGTCAGTTGTTCTTTATTAAAAGGGAAACAGTCCTGAAGATTATACCTCTGTCAGTTGTTCTTTATTAAAAGGGAAACAGCCATGAAGATTGTACCTCTGTCAGTTGTTCTTTATTAAAAGGGAAACAGTCCTGAAGATTATACCTCTGTCAGTTGTTCTTTATTAAAAGGGAAACAGTCCTGAAGATTATACCTCTGTCAGTTGTTCTTTATTAAAAGGGAAACAGCCCTGAAGATTGTACCTCTGTCATTTGTTCTTTATTAAAAGGGAAACGGTCCTGAAGGTTATACCTCTGTCAGTTGTTCTTTATTAAAAGGGAAACGGTCCTGAAGGTCATTCCTCTGTCAGTTGTTCTTTATTAAAAGGGAAACAGTCCTGAAGGTTATACCTCTGTCAGTTGTTCTTTATTAAAAGGGAAACAGTCCTGAAGGTTATACCTCTGTCAGTTGTTCTTTATTAAAAGGGAAACGGTCCTGAAGGTTATACCTCTGTCAGTTGTTCTTTATTAAAAGGGAAACGGTCCTGAAGGTCATTCCTCTGTCAGTTGTTCTTTATTAAAAGGGAAACAGTCCTGAAGGTTATACCTCTGTCAGTTGTTCTTTATTAAAAGGGAAACAGTCCTGAAGATTATACCTCTGTCAGTTGTTCTTTATTAAAAGGGAAACAGTCCTGAAGGTCATTCCTCTGTCAGTTGTTCTTTATTAAAAGGGAAACAGTCCTGAAAATTATACCTCTGTCAGTTGTTCTTTATTAAAAGGGAAACGGTCATGAAGGTTATTCCTCTGTCAGTTGTTCTTTATTAAAAGGGAAGCAGTCCTGAAGGTTATACCTCTGTCAGTTGTTCTTTATTAAAAGGGAAACGGTCCTGATGGTTATTCCTCTGTCAGTTGTTCTTTATTAAAAGGGAAACAGTCCTGAAGGTTATACCTCTGTCAGTTGTTCTTTATTAAAATGGAAACAGTCCTGAAGATTATACCTCTGTCAGTTGTTCTTTATTAAAAGGGAAACGGTCCTGAAGTTTATTCCTCTGTCAGTTGTTCTTTATTAAAAGGGAAACGGTCCTAAATGTTATACCTCTGTCAGTTGTTCTTTATTAAAAGGGAAACGGTCATGAAGGTTATTCCTCTGTCAGTTGTTCTTTATTAAAAGGGAAACAGTCCTGAAGGTTATACCTCTGTCAGTTGTTCTTTATTAAAATGGAAACAGTCCTGAAGATTATACCTCTGTCAGTTGTTCTTTATTAAAAGGGAAACGGTCATGAAGGTTATTCCTCTGTCAGTTGTTCTTTATTAAAAGGGAAACGGTCCTGACGGTTATTCCTCTGTCAGTTGTTCTTTATTAAAAGGGAAACAGTCCTGAAGGTTATACCTCTGTCAGTTGTTCTTTATTAAAAGGGAAACAGTCCTGAAGATTATACCTCTCAGTTGTTCTTTATTAAAAGGGAAACAGCCCTGAAGATTGTACCTCTGTCAGTTGTTCTTTATTAAAAGGGAAACAGTCCTGAAGATTATACCTCTGTCAGTTGTTCTTTATTAAAAGAGAAACAGCCCTGAAGATTGTACCTCTGTCAGTTGTTCTTTATTAAAAGGGAAACGGTCTTAAAGGCTATACCTCTGTCAGTTGTTCTTTATTAAAAGGGAAGCGGTCCTGAAGGTTATACCTTTGTCAGTTGTTCTTTATTAAAAGGGAAACAGCCCTGAAGGTTATACCTCTGTCAGTTGTTCTTTATTAAAAGGGAAACAGTCCTGAAGATTATACCTCTGTCAGTTGTTCTTTATTAAAAGGGAAACAGTCCTGAAGGTCATTCCTCTGTCAGTTGTTCTTTATTAAAAGGGAAACAGTCCTGAAAATTATACCTCTGTCAGTTGTTCTTTATTAAAAGGGAAACGGTCATGAAGGTTATTCCTCTGTCAGTTGTTCTTTATTAAAAGGGAAACAGTCCTGAAAATTATACCTCTGTCAGTTGTTCTTTATTAAAAGGGAAACGGTCATGAAGGTTATTCCTCTGTCAGTTGTTCTTTATTAAAAGGGAAGCAGTCCTGAAGGTTATACCTCTGTCAGTTGTTCTTTATTAAAAGGGAAACAGTCCTGAAAATTATACCTCTGTCAGTTGTTCTTTATTAAAAGGGAAACAGTCCTGAAGGTCATTCCTCTGTCAGTTGTTCTTTATTGAAAGGGAAACAGTCCTGAAAATTATACCTCTGTCAGTTGTTCTTTATTAAAAGGGAAACGGTCATGAAGGTTATTCCTCTGTCAGTTGTTCTTTATTAAAAGGGAAGCAGTCCTGAAGGTTATACCTCTGTCAGTTGTTCTTTATTAAAATGGAAACAGTCCTGAAGATTATACCTCTGTCAGTTGTTCTTTATTAAAAGGGAAGCAGTCCTGAAGGTTATACCTCTGTCAGTTGTTCTTTATTAAAAGGGAAACAGTCCTGAAGATTATACCTCTGTCAGTTGTTCTTTATTAAAAGGGAAACAGCCCTGAAGATTGTACCTCTGTCATTTGTTCTTTATTAAAAGGGAAACGGTCCTGAAGGTTATACCTCTGTCAGTTGTTCTTTATTAAAAGGGAAACGGTCCTGAAGGTCATTCCTCTGTCAGTTGTTCTTTATTAAAAGGGAAACAGTCCTGAAGGTTATACCTCTGTCAGTTGTTCTTTATTAAAAGGGAAACAGTCCTGAAGGTTATACCTCTGTCAGTTGTTCTTTATTAAAAGGGAAACGGTCCTGAAGGTTATACCTCTGTCAGTTGTTCTTTATTAAAAGGGAAACGGTCCTGAAGGTCATTCCTCTGTCAGTTGTTCTTTATTAAAAGGGAAACAGTCCTGAAGGTTATACCTCTGTCAGTTGTTCTTTATTAAAAGGGAAACAGTCCTGAAGATTATACCTCTGTCAGTTGTTCTTTATTAAAAGGGAAACAGTCCTGAAGGTCATTCCTCTGTCAGTTGTTCTTTATTAAAAGGGAAACAGTCCTGAAAATTATACCTCTGTCAGTTGTTCTTTATTAAAAGGGAAACGGTCATGAAGGTTATTCCTCTGTCAGTTGTTCTTTATTAAAAGGGAAGCAGTCCTGAAGGTTATACCTCTGTCAGTTGTTCTTTATTAAAAGGGAAACGGTCCTGATGGTTATTCCTCTGTCAGTTGTTCTTTATTAAAAGGGAAACAGTCCTGAAGGTTATACCTCTGTCAGTTGTTCTTTATTAAAATGGAAACAGTCCTGAAGATTATACCTCTGTCAGTTGTTCTTTATTAAAAGGGAAACGGTCCTGAAGTTTATTCCTCTGTCAGTTGTTCTTTATTAAAAGGGAAACGGTCCTAAATGTTATACCTCTGTCAGTTGTTCTTTATTAAAAGGGAAACGGTCATGAAGGTTATTCCTCTGTCAGTTGTTCTTTATTAAAAGGGAAACAGTCCTGAAGGTTATACCTCTGTCAGTTGTTCTTTATTAAAATGGAAACAGTCCTGAAGATTATACCTCTGTCAGTTGTTCTTTATTAAAAGGGAAACGGTCATGAAGGTTATTCCTCTGTCAGTTGTTCTTTATTAAAAGGGAAACGGTCCTGACGGTTATTCCTCTGTCAGTTGTTCTTTATTAAAAGGGAAACAGTCCTGAAGGTTATACCTCTGTCAGTTGTTCTTTATTAAAAGGGAAACAGTCCTGAAGATTATACCTCTCAGTTGTTCTTTATTAAAAGGGAAACAGCCCTGAAGATTGTACCTCTGTCAGTTGTTCTTTATTAAAAGGGAAACAGTCCTGAAGATTATACCTCTGTCAGTTGTTCTTTATTAAAAGAGAAACAGCCCTGAAGATTGTACCTCTGTCAGTTGTTCTTTATTAAAAGGGAAACGGTCTTAAAGGCTATACCTCTGTCAGTTGTTCTTTATTAAAAGGGAAGCGGTCCTGAAGGTTATACCTTTGTCAGTTGTTCTTTATTAAAAGGGAAACAGCCCTGAAGGTTATACCTCTGTCAGTTGTTCTTTATTAAAAGGGAAACAGTCCTGAAGATTATACCTCTGTCAGTTGTTCTTTATTAAAAGGGAAACAGTCCTGAAGGTCATTCCTCTGTCAGTTGTTCTTTATTAAAAGGGAAACAGTCCTGAAAATTATACCTCTGTCAGTTGTTCTTTATTAAAAGGGAAACGGTCATGAAGGTTATTCCTCTGTCAGTTGTTCTTTATTAAAAGGGAAACAGTCCTGAAAATTATACCTCTGTCAGTTGTTCTTTATTAAAAGGGAAACGGTCATGAAGGTTATTCCTCTGTCAGTTGTTCTTTATTAAAAGGGAAGCAGTCCTGAAGGTTATACCTCTGTCAGTTGTTCTTTATTAAAAGGGAAACAGTCCTGAAAATTATACCTCTGTCAGTTGTTCTTTATTAAAAGGGAAACAGTCCTGAAGGTCATTCCTCTGTCAGTTGTTCTTTATTGAAAGGGAAACAGTCCTGAAAATTATACCTCTGTCAGTTGTTCTTTATTAAAAGGGAAACGGTCATGAAGGTTATTCCTCTGTCAGTTGTTCTTTATTAAAAGGGAAGCAGTCCTGAAGGTTATACCTCTGTCAGTTGTTCTTTATTAAAATGGAAACAGTCCTGAAGATTATACCTCTGTCAGTTGTTCTTTATTAAAAGGGAAGCAGTCCTGAAGGTTATACCTCTGTCAGTTGTTCTTTATTAAAAGGGAAACGGTCCTGATGGTTATTCCTCTGTCAGTTGTTCTTTATTAAAAGGGAAACAGTCCTGAAGGTTATACCTCTGTCAGTTGTTCTTTATTAAAAGGGAAACAGTCCTGAAGATTATACCTCTCAGTTGTTCTTTATTAAAAGGGAAACAGCCCTGAAGATTGTACCTCTGTCAGTTGTTCTTTATTAAAAGGGAAACAGTCCTGAAGATTATACCTCTGTCAGTTGTTCTTTATTAAAAGGGAAACAGCCCTGAAGATTGTACCTCTGTCAGTTGTTCTTTATTAAAAGGGAAACGGTCTTAAAGGCTATACCTCTGTCAGTTGTTCTTTATTAAAAGGGAAGCGGTCCTGAAGGTTATACCTTTGTCAGTTGTTCTTTATTAAAAGGGAAACAGTCCTGAAGGTTATACCTCTGTCAGTTGTTCTTTATTAAAAGGGAAACAGTCCTGAAAGTTATACCTCTGTCAGTTGTTATTTATTAAAAGGGAAACAGTCCTGAAGATTATATCTCTGTCAGTTGTTCTTTATTAAAAGGGAAACAGTCCTGAAGATTATACCTCTGTCAGTTGTTCTTTATTAAAAGGGAAACAGTCCTGAAGATTATACCTCTGTCAGTTGTTCTTTATTAAAAGGGAAACAGTCCTGAAGGTCATTCCTCTGTCAGTTGTTCTTTATTAAAAGGGAAACAGTCCTGAAAATTATACCTCTGTCAGTTGTTCTTTATTAAAAGGGAAACAGTCATGAAGGTTATTCCTCTGTCAGTTGTTCTTTATTAAAAGGGAAGCAGTCCTGAAGGTTATACCTCTGTCAGTTGTTCTTTATTAAAAGGGAAACGGTCCTGATGGTTATTCCTCTGTCAGTTGTTCTTTATTAAAAGGGAAACAGTCCTGAAGGTTATACCTCTGTCAGTTGTTCTTTATTAAAATGGAAACAGTCCTGAAGATTATACCTCTGTCAGTTGTTCTTTATTAAAAGGGAAACGGTCCTGAAGGTTATTCCTCTGTCAGTTGTTCTTTATTAAAAGGGAAACAGTCCTGAAGATTATACCTCTGTCAGTTGTTCTTTATTAAAAGGGAAACAGTCCTGAAGGTCATTCCTCTGTCAGTTGTTCTTTATTAAAAGGGAAACAGTCCTGAAAATTATACCTCTGTCAGTTGTTCTTTATTAAAAGGGAAACGGTCATGAAGGTTATTCCTCTGTCAGTTGTTCTTTATTAAAAGGGAAACAGTCCTGAAGGTTATACCTCTGTCAGTTGTTCTTTATTAAAAGGGAAACGGTCCTGATGGTTATTCCTCTGTCAGTTGTTCTTTATTAAAAGGGAAACAGTCCTGAAGGTTATACCTCTGTCAGTTGTTCTTTATTAAAATGGAAACAGTCCTGAAGATTATACCTCTGTCAGTTGTTCTTTATTAAAAGGGAAACGGTCATGAAGGTTATTCCTCTGTCAGTTGTTCTTTATTAAAAGGGAAACAGTCCTGAAAATTATACCTCTGTCAGTTGTTCTTTATTAAAAGGGAAACAGTCCTGAAGGTCATTCCTCTGTCAGTTGTTCTTTATTGAAAGGGAAACAGTCCTGAAAATTATACCTCTGTCAGTTGTTCTTTATTAAAAGGGAAACGGTCATGAAGGTTATTCCTCTGTCAGTTGTTCTTTATTAAAAGGGAAGCAGTCCTGAAGGTTATACCTCTGTCAGTTGTTCTTTATTAAAATGGAAACAGTCCTGAAGATTATACCTCTGTCAGTTGTTCTTTATTAAAAGGGAAGCAGTCCTGAAGGTTATACCTCTGTCAGTTGTTCTTTATTAAAAGGGAAACGGTCCTGATGGTTATTCCTCTGTCAGTTGTTCTTTATTAAAAGGGAAACAGTCCTGAAGGTTATACCTCTGTCAGTTGTTCTTTATTAAAAGGGAAACAGTCCTGAAGATTATACCTCTCAGTTGTTCTTTATTAAAAGGGAAACAGCCCTGAAGATTGTACCTCTGTCAGTTGTTCTTTATTAAAAGGGAAACAGTCCTGAAGATTATACCTCTGTCAGTTGTTCTTTATTAAAAGGGAAACAGCCCTGAAGATTGTACCTCTGTCAGTTGTTCTTTATTAAAAGGGAAACGGTCTTAAAGGCTATACCTCTGTCAGTTGTTCTTTATTAAAAGGGAAGCGGTCCTGAAGGTTATACCTTTGTCAGTTGTTCTTTATTAAAAGGGAAACAGTCCTGAAGGTTATACCTCTGTCAGTTGTTCTTTATTAAAAGGGAAACAGTCCTGAAAGTTATACCTCTGTCAGTTGTTATTTATTAAAAGGGAAACAGTCCTGAAGATTATATCTCTGTCAGTTGTTCTTTATTAAAAGGGAAACAGTCCTGAAGATTATACCTCTGTCAGTTGTTCTTTATTAAAAGGGAAACAGTCCTGAAAATTATACCTCTGTCAGTTGTTCTTTATTAAAAGGGAAACAGTCATGAAGGTTATTCCTCTGTCAGTTGTTCTTTATTAAAAGGGAAGCAGTCCTGAAGGTTATACCTCTGTCAGTTGTTCTTTATTAAAAGGGAAACGGTCCTGATGGTTATTCCTCTGTCAGTTGTTCTTTATTAAAAGGGAAACAGTCCTGAAGGTTATACCTCTGTCAGTTGTTCTTTATTAAAATGGAAACAGTCCTGAAGATTATACCTCTGTCAGTTGTTCTTTATTAAAAGGGAAACGGTCCTGAAGGTTATTCCTCTGTCAGTTGTTCTTTATTAAAAGGGAAACAGTCCTGAAGATTATACCTCTGTCAGTTGTTCTTTATTAAAAGGGAAACAGTCCTGAAGGTCATTCCTCTGTCAGTTGTTCTTTATTAAAAGGGAAACAGTCCTGAAAATTATACCTCTGTCAGTTGTTCTTTATTAAAAGGGAAACGGTCATGAAGGTTATTCCTCTGTCAGTTGTTCTTTATTAAAAGGGAAGCAGTCCTGAAGGTTATACCTCTGTCAGTTGTTCTTTATTAAAAGGGAAACGGTCCTGATGGTTATTCCTCTGTCAGTTGTTCTTTATTAAAAGGGAAACAGTCCTGAAGGTTATACCTCTGTCAGTTGTTCTTTATTAAAATGGAAACAGTCCTGAAGATTATACCTCTGTCAGTTGTTCTTTATTAAAAGGGAAACGGTCATGAAGGTTATTCCTCTGTCAGTTGTTCTTTATTAAAAGGGAAGCAGTCCTGAAGGTTATACCTCTGTCAGTTGTTCTTTATTAAAAGGGAAACGGTCCTGATGGTTATTCCTCTGTCAGTTGTTCTTTATTAAAAGGGAAACAGTCCTGAAGGTTATACCTCTGTCAGTTGTTCTTTATTAAAAGGGAAACAGTCCTGAAGATTATACCTCTCAGTTGTTCTTTATTAAAAGGGAAACAGCCCTGAAGATTGTACCTCTGTCAGTTGTTCTTTATTAAAAGGGAAACAGTCCTGAAGATTATACCTCTGTCAGTTGTTCTTTATTAAAAGGGAAACAGCCCTGAAGATTGTACCTCTGTCAGTTGTTCTTTATTAAAAGGGAAACGGTCTTAAAGGCTATACCTCTGTCAGTTGTTCTTTATTTAAAAGGGAAGCGGTCCTGAAGGTTATACCTTTGTCAGTTGTTCTTTATTTAAAAGGGAAGGAAGGTCAAGGTTACTTGTGATGGAGTTATGGGGGGGTTGTCAGTACTGTTTGAAGCTCCCATGCGGAACACATTAAATGCATCAGATAAGTCCCTACACAGGCTCCAATCCACACTATTCCCGAGACACCATGTTATTTGTATGGAAAAAAAAGTTCAAAAAAAACTTCAATGGAAGACGCACTGGCGATTCGGGGTGAGGAAATGCAGTTTTTGTTGATTGCTCGGCCCCATAAATACACTTTTATGGAGATGAAAAGGACTTCCCAAAACTGGGGGAGTTTCTGGGGGAGTTTCACATATGGGGAGTGAGTGAACTATGGACAGCTATGGAGTAGTGTGATATAACTGAATGAATACAGGGATAAACTTCTTACAAGTTTAAGATGAAGTTTAATAAAACATACGAGTGGGAACATAATAGCTCTCTCTCACTGTGCAACATAACAAGGGCCTGATTCATTCACCTCCTCCTGTAGTTTGACTGTAGGATTCATTCACCTCCTCCTGTAGTTTGACTGTAGGATTCATTCACCTCCTCCTGTAGTTTGACTGTAGGGAAAGTAGAACTGGGAGAATCTGCAATAGACTCAAGCAGCTGATGAATGCATAGTAGTTTCACAATATCAAACAGTAGTTTCACAGGGATAAAGAGAGACACTCTCATATGGAAAAATATAGTGTAATATGGTTTATTGAATAAGATACATGACGTTTTGGTCTACGGACATTCAGCAGATATGATCGTAAACATAAACGAACATAAACATTGCACTATCCTTCTTTGACCATCTCAAGTGACTGAATCAGTGCTACTTGAACAGTGGACTGAATGTGGCAGTGAAAATGGCTGCTTGTCCTGCTTGATTTGTGGCTTGAAATAGAAGCTCTGTCAAACTCTTGCTGTTTGAGGTCTGAAATACATGCGCAATAACAACCTGGTTATTTTTATGGGCCCTACTTATGCCTGAAATGCGTCATAAAGTAAACACTCATATGTCCTCTACTAAACAGCATGTATTTCCGCAGGTAAATGTACTTTAATTACCACTCCCTGATATTTATTTTTTAAATTCTCGCTAATCATTCTCCTGTCTTTATCTTGTGTTGAGCCCATCCTCTTGTTGGTCCTCCTGATTGGCCTTTGTTCGGGAGCTTGGTTTTCTTCTTCTGTGGTATTTGCTCAGCTGGCTTTGGGAACGGTCAGTTCTTGAACGCGGGGTTCCAATGAAACCCAAAGTTTGCGAGGCCGTATAAAAACGGCAAAGCCCTGCTAACGCTGGACATAAGCCACGTTTTTATTGTGTTTCACACCTACAAAATGGTGCCGGCCTCCCTGGAAATCCTTTGAAAAACACAGCCGTGTGGAGTGCTTGGGAGCCACCCTGAACCATCGCACTGGACTGTTTTCATAAATCCCAGCTCTGGGGCCAATGTCACGGGGCCCAGGGAGGGGGGTGGGCGAGGGAATGCCCCGAAGATGTTTTAGAGGTCTGCGGGTGGAGTCTAAACGTCCTTTCGCTCACGAGCATTAAGAAAGGACAACAGAACGGTGTCTGTCCGGGGGCAGGCCGCTTGAGTTATGGAGAGCCTAATTTCTCTGCCTGTTTTTGCATTAATGCCAGGGGTCTAATTTCAATAATGCAATGCGTACCTCAAGGAAATCCTGAGCTAACGGCAATGCCAATGTACTGCTGTACAAACACTACTGTGCACTTACGGCAATGCCAATGTACTGCTGTACAAACAGTAGCGTACACTAAATATGATTCTGATATGCAGCTGTACAAACATTAGCCTAAACGATCCACTCCTCTGAATCCCAGTGTGTGCATAGATTTTATTTGATTTTTTTATCCTAAGCAGGGTATTGGCAATTTAATCAGTTATGTTTCAGGTTTTCCCAGTAACCATGGGGATAAAGGAGCTGTTACAGATAAATGATATCATTAGGTTCATAATTTGAACATCAAATGTCTCATTCCTCACCAACTTGTGCATTAGGATTAGCAAGAAATTCAGTCTTCAAATGCTAGCAGTGCTATTCTGAATGAGACCACTGATGATTTAGGATAATTGACTATGACAGTTTCTGTTAAAATCAAACCACTTTACTTCCATTCCTCACTGAGATTCTGCATAAATTCCAGATAAAATTATGATGAAATTCATACAAAACTTTGCTTTGTGCAAGAATATTGTTTGTCCTTCAGAGTGAATCCCACAGATTTTTTTGCTGTCTAATCCCTCTGGTCTAGAGATCCGAATTTGACAAACGTCACGAATAGCAACTCCAGACTTTAAGTACGGACAAAGGTGAACGCCCAGTCCAACCAGACTCCCGAAATTAGGCAGTAAATCTTATCACCGGTCTTCCCTCATATCGAGCAAACGAAAACAATCCCCCGTTTCAGTGAATAATTAACTTCTACAGAGACAGTTCCCACATTCTTATTTTTGGTTTAAATTGAAATTTTACGTGACATTGATTTTTAAACAAAAGTAACATTTGTTTCCTTTTTAAAAAATATATAAATTTTACATATAAAAATCAACATAAAGTGTCTTAGTCAGGTGCCACCAGAACAGCTTCAGTGCACCTTCAGTCTACCTCTAGTCTAGCATAGATTGTACCTCTAGTCTAGCATATATTCTAGTCTCAGGAACTCTACTGGAGTGATGGAACACCATTCTTCCAAAAGATATTCCCTCATTTGGTGTTTTGATGATGGTAACGTCGGTCCAGAATGGAAAGAAGCCTTCGGTCTTTATTGTGTTATACTCACTTTTTTATTTTTATATGGCACTCAGCAGAGCTGTATTTAAAAATTTTTTTTTTTAATGTTAAATAAAATCAATTGATCATCCTGGAAGAGACCACTCCCATCAGGATATAAATGTTTCATCATAGGATAAAGGTGATCTCTCAGAATAACTTTGTATTGATTTTCAATGACCCTTCCCTCTAAGGCAGCGGTGTCAAACTCGTTCCATTGAGGGCCGAGTGTATGCAAGTTTTTGTTCTAACCATGCTCTACACCAGCTGATTCCACTAATTAGTTCACCTCCTTGGTTGAAGAGCTGAGCTAATTAGTGAAATCAGCTGGTGTAGGGCACAGTTGGAACAAAAACCTGCATACACTCGGCCCTCGATGGAATCAGTTTGACATCCCTGCTCTAAGGGGACAAGTGGACCCAAACCATGCCAGGAAAATGCCCCCCACAGCATAACAGAGCCAGCGGACCCCCCCTCACTGTAGGGGATTTTACTTTGTCACCCTTCTGTATGTTCTTATGCAACCTTAATTTAAGCATAGTGTAAAGACCGACAAAGGCTCCCACGTTACCCACGTGGCTATCATAATAACTCGCTTAGGCGCGGTTTTCCGAGAGCGCCGGTTGAACGTGAAACATATGGCCGTTTAAGGTAATTATAATAGGCAAGTGCATGTCTGTCTTTGAAGTCAGAGCGGTCTTAGCAGGGCGCTGATGTATGTGTGTGAGTTCCTCGTGATTCCTTCGTCCTGGCCCGTTGCACAAGCGTACATCAGATCTGATGAATAGTGTCCACTGTCTGTAGTTCAGCCAGGGCCTCATAACAAAAAACAAACCCGATTGAAACGCACCCAGTAATCAGTACAACACCAATATGAAGTGGTTTATGCATTTTTTTATTTAGACCATCTTTCATGGTTCCTGTCATAGACTGATAGATATTGGGCTCGGCGTGGCCATGTTTCCATATGTCTCTGACATCATCGCACCAGTGAGGTCTCTGATTGGACATCACTTTGTGGGAGTTAAATGGATAGCTCCTGAAATGTCTTTTGGCCCTAATAACGCCCTGATGGCTCTCTGCAGTGATTTCATTAGTCAAAAAGAAGCTTCACAAGAATATCCGGTTTCCGATATTAATGGAAGTCTAAAGGCAAAGAAAGTTCAGCTAGGTTTGTGCTTTAAAATCTCACAGTATAATAAAAACTAATGTTAAATTTTGTGAAAATAGGTAATTCATTAAATTGCAGGCATTTTGCAGACGCTCTTATCCAGAGCAACTTACACAGCTTTTAGCATTTTTTTAAAAAATTTTTTTAAAAAATTTTTTTTTTACATGGTATCCATTTATACAGCTGGAATCAAACCTGCAACCTTTAGGTTGCAAAGCCATGTCCTTAACTGTTATACTACACTGCCGCCCCTTCTGTGGTTGTATGTGCAGTTACAACCATTCCCATAGAGCTCTCACAAGCTGTGTGGCCAGGCAGTTGAAAAACATGGTGCTTAGTAATAAGTGTTTTATTGATAAAATTTAGTCTGTATGATTAAAGCATTGCAGTGGTAAAATAACGGTTCTGTTTCAGTTTACTTATTAGCACCTGTGAAATTGTTAGCCTGGATAAAATATACACAGGACATTATTGGGATTTTAAAGCAATAGAGAAATACAATTTATGCAAAAATACTCAATACATATTATCATTATCTCAATTCTCAATTCTAAAAAATATATATGGTAAATGGTTGCCATTTACCTCTGCTAGATCACAATTAACAATGAAAGTGTCATTTCATTTTTGTGATATAGATTTTATATAACAAATCCACTATAATGAAGGCACGGGATGGCATCGATCATGTTTATCTGTGAAAATGAAACAAGGTCTTTATGCAGTAGATTATTGATATTTATTGTTTTGAACTGGCATTCTCAATTATTTTTCATCTGATAATATTCTAAGAAACCATGTAGGTAAAAAGACATAAAGCAAATGCATATGATGAACACCAAATAGAAACACAAAACAAGAACCAAATGTACACTGCTCTATAGTCACTGTTTATGAAATACATCTCTCAAAAGTGTCATTTCTCATTTACTAAAAGTGTAAGACGGGTCAGTTTGACCCAAGCGGAGCACAAGGGTTAATGGCACATCTGGCTGTTTCGCTGTATTTTGTATGGGAACTGGCTCGGGTCTATCACGAGGACTTTGAGGAGTATTTAGCCAGTGATTCATGATGACTGTACTCAGGGAAGAGGCAGGGCGAGACTACACCCCAGATTACTCCAGATTACTCTGCGCTGTGTTTCGTCTCCCACAAAGCAGAGCGCCCTGGAAACACTTCAGTGGCCTAACTTAAGGATTTCACCACTGCTGTGTCTGTTCGTTCATTCTAGCTTTCCCAAAGAGCCTTTCTTTTAACTTACAATTCTTCCACCTCATTCACTGTTCATTCACTGTTCACCATTTTTATTATACTATTCCCCATTGATAACTTTGAGAAATCTAAGATGGCCGCCGCTCAGTATAATGTAAAGTGTAAAAATTAACAAAAAATTAACCAAAGTTAGGGAAATGGAGATAAAATAAAGCTGAAGGGTTCTAGAATGATGGTTAGGCGCAGGTTTGTACGCATTGTAAAGTAAAACCCTCACCTTTTGCCCTTTTCTCTGGGGCTGCCAGTGTTCTATGGATATTGGTTGACATGCCTGTGTGCTTATTTGGTTTGGACTGAAGTATAATTTCTCTCTTGCTCATAAAAAAGAAATGTACTGCATTGTGATTTATATTTTCTATTTATATTATATTCGTATTGTCATACACATGGTCCCAATAAAACTGAAATATACTGTATTGTGATTTATATTTTCTATTTATATTATATTCATATCGTCTTACACAGTCCCCATAAAACTGAAATAAATTGTACTGTGATTTATATTTTCTATCTATATTATATTCATATTGATCCTGTCCATCCCAATGAAGTTTAACAACACTGCATTTTTCCATAGAGTTCAGTAGGAAAATGAGTCAGGAGAAACAACCCTTAAAGTGATCCATCCATATCTACTGCATATCTGGCAGCAGAGTGATTAAATGCCTCTATTGTCATTGCACAGTGCACAATGAAATTAAGTGTCTCCAGTGGATCATACACATACATACATACAGACACATAAAAGGCAAATATAAAAGTCAATAAAACAAACAGTGTAAAAGCAGTATAAAAAGGTATTGCACTAGTCAGTGTGTCACATGTCACATGGGATTATTGCACATACTCGGCTACAGTGTGGACTGAACTAAGAATTAAGTTATTTAATGGCACTTGGGTAGAAACTTTTTTGGAATCTGGAAGTGCAGGTTTTTAAAGACCTATAACGCCTCCCAGACGGCAGCAGAGTGAAGAGGTGGTGCCCAGGGTGGGATGAGTCTCTGATGATGTTTTTGGCCCGACTGTGACAACGTGTTCTATAAATGTACTGTAGTGATTGTAGCGGAGTGCCGATGATCTGTTGTGCGGATTTAATTACTCTTTGAAGAGCTTTCCTGTCTGCCACGGTGCAGCTAACAAACCACACCAGCATGCCGTATGTGAGAATACTTTCAATGGAGCAGTGGTAGAAGGAGAGAAGCAGCTGCTGGGACAGGTTGACTCTTTTCAATGTCCTGAGGAAATACAGCCGCTGCTGTGCCTTCTTCACCAGAGCTGTGATGTTTGGAGTTCATGTGAGGTCCTGGGAGATGTGCGTGCCCAGGAATTTAAAGACACTCTCTCACCTGGGTCTCCTCCGATGTGTAGGGGAGCAGGTTCCTCATACTGTTTCCTGAAGTTGATAATCATCTCCTTCGTCTTGGAGATGTTAAGTGCCAGATTATTAGTGGAGCACCATTCTGTCAGTCTGCAGACCTCGTCCCTGTAGGCAGATTCGTCGCTGTTGTGTATCAAGCCCACCACGGTGGTGTCGTCTGCAAATTTTGTTATGGTGTTTGTGCTGTAGGTCGGTGTGCAGTCATGTGTGTAGAGGGAAAACAGGAGAGGACTCAGCACGCACCCCTGGGGGGCGCCGGTGTTGATTGTCAGGGGTAGAGAATGGCGGTTCCCTATCCTAACTGTCTGTGATCTGTTGATTAAAAAGTCCTTAATCCAGCTGCGTAGATGCTGGTTCACACCCAGGCCCAGCAATTTGGTCTCCATTCTGCTGGGGATGATCGTGTTAAACACCGAGCTGAAGTCCAAAAACAGCAACCTCGCATATGTTCCAGGGTGTTCCAGAATCCAGATGAGAAAGTGCAGTGCGCAGTGCTGTATTGATGGCGTCTTCCATTGACCTATTGGCTCTATAGGCGAACTGGTGCTGGTCCAGGGTGGGTGGAAGTGCTGCCTTAATGTGCCTCAGGACCAGCTTCTCGAAGCACTTCATAACAGTGGGCGTGAGAGCTACTGGTCTGTAGTCATTAAGGCAGATGATGGATGATTTCTTCGGTATAGGCACAATGGTGGCAGATGCTTTGAGGCTCGTTTGATACCTCAGACCCTTGATGACTTACAGCCATTTAGCCAACCATGGGTTCCATACTATTCCCATGTAATTTACTGCTTAATCTAGACCCCCCCCCCCCCCATTTCCCATAGAGATCCATTCAAATGCATAGAGGTTATAGTATCGCTTGTAAGAGTACCTGAAAATAAGATATCAAGAGTCTTTTGATATCTTTACCCAGTCATGACTGCATGACCTGTTTACCTGTGGAATGTTCCAAACAGGTGTTTTTCTAACTTCCCAGTCTTTTTTTGCATTGTTGCATTAAATATCTTTTCTTTGTATTGTTTTCAATTAAATATATGTAAACGAGAATTTACATGTCACTGCTTTCTGCTTTTATATCAATTTTACATACTGTCCCAACTTTTTTTGAATTGGGGTTTGTATAAACAACTGGATTGAGTGTATACAGTTTAAATTTTTAAATCAGTATATTTTATTTGGGGCTGTACAAAGATGTATTCCTTGTCAGGTTTATTTAAACATTTGTTGATGAAACTGCATCAACCAAAAACTTTATTTTGCATAATTTGTATGTAAATAATGGCTATTTATTAACTCTCTACACAGCACAGTATCCAGCCCAAATATATTAGATAACGATTTGCATTTATTTACCTGTATTTTGTCTATATATTTTATGTACAGTAGTTTATTCATGGAAAACTATAGGTTATTTTTGTTTAATAGAGAATTGAGAAACGTGTTCATATGAATGTTTAAGTTTCCTCGTTTCAACTCCAAGCAATTTTGCTGACCTTGAAGAATTGCTTTCGAGGGCGACCTTTACTCCGGTAATTTTAACAAGCCCCTCAGTCTGATCTCGGGGGTTTTCAAAAGGATATGGCCGGTATTCTCCGTCTCAGTCGGATTGCTCTAAATTGCGCGGGCGCTCCAGTTTAAAATAACAAAACTCGGAAGGTGTGAAGAGCTCTTTCACCAAGAAGGAAATTGCTCACTTTACGCACGAGGGAAGTGGCCTCAATCTGACACCCGCTACCACAGCTGGTGCACCGTGACCGAATCGCTCTCCGCCGCCGCGCGCGCTAATAATCGGCCGATTCAGCCGGCTTTTGGTCGGGGTGCAATTTCACATAACGTCAATTACACATCTGTTCGTCGCATTCGCTGGAGGTACGGTATAAGAACGCGCCGGGGAAAGATGGATGCGTTTAAGTTATTACTGTTTTGTTTTTCATGGGGATTCTCCCCCACCCTCGTTTCCCAGTGGAGCGAGTGTGTGAAATGGGTCTGGAACCTGGGTATTGACCTCACACTGTTATGGATATCTGCCTGATGAGCCAGTGCAGTGTAATTTGGCCTTGGCCTTGTATTTGAGGGGGAGGGGTTGGAAAAATGTTTAATTGTATGAAACCGCACAGCAGTATGTGAAGAATAAGCTTTGAAAATTGCCCTTGATAGGGCAATAAGAAAATAACAAATCCGACATTAATAATTTTTTCTAATAGAAATAATGAAGTATATTCACATCATTGAACTTCTAAATGCAAAAGGCTACATATCTTTGTGCTTAGTTTTAGGCTATTGAAAAAGGTATTTCTTGTATTAAATGCATATTTCAATAGTGTAGGTGGTTAACAGTGTCCAGCCAAAGACATTGTGTCTGTGGGTGTATTTTATTTATTTATTTGCTGGGTAGAAACATTAATCCGTCATTAAAATCTGCCAAATTTGAGTCTGCATCATGTGTTCTCACTCTGGCCATGAGCACTCAAAAGGAATTTAATCCATTATGAATTATGACAACATTTCCAAAAGGGCCATTCCAAACGAAATTGTGGCCTGTGTGTAATCTAAAACACTCACAGCTCCGTGTGCAAAAACCTCAGCTGGGACCAGATGCCAGGCTGGAGATTAATGAAACAAGTTCCACGTGAAAATGTAATAAGTTTGATAAATATACACGGCAGAGGAGGAAAGCGATTGTGAAGGGAAACACACTGCTGTAGGAGGTGAAACGGTACCCACACACTGCTGTAGGAGGTGAAACGGTACCCACACACTGCTGTAGGAGGTGAAACGGTACCTACACACTGCTGTAGGAGGTGAAACGGTACCCACACACTGCTGTAGGAGGTGAAACGGTACCCACACACTGCTGTAGGAGGTGAAACGGTACCCACACACTGCTGTAGGAGGTGAAACGGTACCCACACGTTGCTGTAGGAGGTGAAACGGTACCTACACACTGCTGTAGGAGGTGATACACACTGCTGTAGGAGGTGAAACGGTACCCACACACTGCTGTAGGAGGTGAAACGGTACCTACATACTGCTGTAGGAGGTGAAACGGTACCCACACACTGCTGTAGGAGGTGAAACGGTACCTACACACTGCTGTAGGAGGTGATACACACTGCTGTAGGAGGTGAAACGGTACCTACACACTGCTGTAGGAGGTGAAACGGTACCTACACACTGCTGTAGGAGGTGAAACGGTACCTGCACACTGCTGTAGGAGGTGAAACGGTACCTACATACTGCTGCAGGAGGTGAAACGGTACCAACACAGTTATAGTTTGCCAACCAAAAATTCACCAAAATGAACTTGCCAAAAAAGTTTTTGTTACACAAAAGAAGAACGCTTACATTTATTCATAATTTGAAGTCCGGGACTAATGTTGAGACTCCAGCACAATGTTTTCACCATTATATTTATGGGTAGCTGCCAAACTGAAGGAAATGACGTATCACTGGCTTTGGTTCCTTTTCTCTTTCTCCCTCTCTCTCCTCTCCTCTCTCTCTTTCTCCCCCTCTCTCCTCTCCTCTCTCTCTCTTTCCCTCTCTCTCCTCTCCTCTCTCTCTTTCTCTCCCTCTCTCCTCTCCTCTCTCTCTTTCTCTCCCTCTCTCCTCTCCTCTCTCTCTTTTTCTCCCCCTCTCCTCTCTCTTTTTCCCCCTCTCTCCTCTCCTCTCTCTCTTTTCCCCCCTCTCTCCTCTCCTCTCTCTCTTTTTCCCCCTCTCTCCTCTCCTCTCTCTCTTTTCTCCCCCTCTCTCCTCTCCTCTCTCTCTTTCTCCCTCTCTCTCCTCTCCTCTCTCTCTTTCTCTCCCTCTCTCCTCTCCTCTCTCTCCCCCTCTCTCCCCTCCTCTCTCTCTTTTCCCTCCTCTCTCCTCTCCTCTCTCTCTTTCTCTCCCTCTCTCTTACTCGCTTCCCTTTCCCTCCTCTCTTCTCTCTCTCCCTCTCCCCCTCGCCCTCTCTCTCCCTCTCTCATTTTCTCATACTCAGCCTGGCGGTTGCCAGATCAGTAAGCTACTCCCCTCTTTCCTTGGAGTCGCTCAGCTCAACACCCCTTCAGTCCTGCAGATCTCCTGCCACAGTAACCTCCTCTCTGGAGAAGTGGGGTCCTGGACCTGGCTTTGCAATCAGGAGGTTGTTGGTTTGATTCCCAGGTGTAAGGGCGCAACTTTATACCTGTGCGAGGTGTTTACCTGCTTAGTTGTGTGCTCTTTTCCAGTTGTGTCGTGTAAATGGAGAATATTGATTAAGTTTATTGGAAGGGTAAACCCCTTGAGACCGTCTTGTTTTCAAGGGGGTCCTTAAAGCACAAAAGCATAATAAAATACATGTAACCAAAAACACAAGTAATACACACACACAAAAATAAACTGAAGTACATTGAGTTCTTTGCAATGTGTTATGTGTAACATGTTCTACAAGAGCACAAGCCAGGAAAAGTATTTTATTGGATGTACTATTGGCTTGTTTACTTATACCAGCCAACTGGTTGGGTTCAGCCCTTGGAGCTAACAATATTACTTTTGATTACTTTAGATACTATATAATTCTTCATTCTGAGTCCATTAGGAAATATTTATGCTTATATTTGTATTCCCATACTAAGGACTTCCCACGTGCCTTTATTATATATCAAAAATGATTTTCTCAGCAGTTTCACGATGAGTAGGTTACATTAACAACCGACAAACACGTAGACCTGTTTTACCTCGACTACCGGTGAACTTTGTAGGGAGGCTGTGTCTTGATTCTGCTTGTCATTTAAGCAGACCATTAAATATGATTTGGACAAGTGTGTTTTTATTTCACAGGTGCTAGCTGCATTAAACGCTCACCGTGTTGCTTTGATGAGCAGGTTAATTGCCTCTGTGAAGCCTCTGCCGTAAGGACAAGCAAAGTAATGCCAAGCCAAGTGAGAGGGAAAGAGCTATGATATAAGAGGTGAAATACTCTCCTTCTGAGAGAGAGAGAAAGGAGAAGTTAAATAGAGGACAGATTGGCGCGAATTACTGCTTAATATACCCTGGGAGCTGCTCGCAGGAGCGCGTGATTGGAAACATCTGGAAACATCGGCTCTCTCTGTTCGGGATCAAATGCGCGTTCTCCTTCATGCCAGTTATCCGTGCGCTGCCATGTTTTTTCACTGTTATAATTTGCTTGAAAATAAACTCAGACTCAGAGTTTGCAACTTTAATCAAAGCCGATGAAAGTTTTTAAAGTGCACTTCTTTTGATTTGATGCAGCAAGCCAGCCGTGGCCGAATGTGAGTTTGGCCCACGAGTTCGCAGAGACGACAGCGTTGAAGCGGAGAGCGAGGCCCTGTGAATCGTCAGCCTGATTGATTGGATCCGGCAGCTCTTTTATGATCCCAAGTTTCCCCCTGTACTGTATTTTTCCACGAAGAGGAAAAGCACGGTCCTTTCTGGCCTCTCTGTAAGCCGTTTCTGTTTCTCATTGCCTAAACGTCCCATCCGTGCCGTGGCAGTAGCAGATGCGAGCACAAATTCCGGGTAATCTCACCGAATCTGCAAATCCTCATCGTGGCTACCCCGTCAGCCCTTGAGGTGTGATTCTGCAGCGATGGCGGGTTTGGGGTTTGGGTGGGGGGTGGGGGGTGGGAGACAGGGAGGGGTACTGAGCCACACTGCCGTTTCAAAAAAAGAAGTTGATAAAAGTATGCCTTAAGTAAACTTTCTGAACTAAATCCCATGTAGTGTACTTAAAGTGCACTTTCACTTTACTTTTGAGAAATAAACTTATATCACAGTTTAAAGTAAACTTGGTCTACCAATTTAGGATACAAGGTTTAGAAGTAGTTCAGAAATTGTATACTTAAAGTATAATTCTAGGAAATGTTTTAAGTAAACTTAAAATTTGGTTTTACAAAGTACTTAAAAATATAATTAAAGTATACGTAAAGGAGAAGTTAGGTATTTAGCATGTTAAGCCCTGTTATAAGGTTATTTACGATCATATACAACGGTCATGGTGTTTTTTGAAGGATTTTCTATATGCCCATCCAGATCCATTGTGTAAGTTAGCTGTGACATGAGCAATGAGCAATATATCTCAAGACTGCACAGTTTGTCAAAATGTTGATATGGACCGTTGTATATGATCGTAAATAACCTTATAACAGGGCTTAACATGCAAAATACCGAACTTCTCCTTTAAGAAATAAACTTGACGTACTTCAGTGTTTTAAAAAACAAACAAAAAAAAACTTCTCTACTGCTTTTTGTAAGGGTGTACTGTAGGCAGGGAGCGGTAAGGTTTTCACGGGGGTTATTTCTCAAAGTCTGAGAGACTTGGAAAATACAGATATCCATTACAGCAGCACAGCTGTCAGATATAATAATTAATAAATCATATGAGCGCCATTGTCCACTGAAGCATACCGAAGCATACCTGAAGGGAACAGCCATTTTGTTGGCTGTACATTTGACAGTTGACCATTTTTGCAGCTTTATTGCATTGTATTGCTACAGGCTAGTGTTACCACCCCAACTGTCGCCGAATGTTTGAATACGTCCATGGTTGTCAGTTTGCTTATGGGCTCTTTTCCGAGTCTCAAATCTTTTTTCCAAACTCTTTTCTGACTTATCAGTAAGTATTTCATAAGCCACGCAGGGGGATAATGAATTCCAGGATCAGCTTAGTGTATGTTTTCGATTGGCTCGGACTGTTTCTCTGCCATGAAGGATATTCTATATATTTACATAAGGTTCTGATGATGTGAAGGCTTTACAGTGGCTGGTCGGCCATTTTGGGATTTATGGTCGAAAGCAAGAACAGATTCACCTAACTCCAAATCAGCTTGTTCAGCAACGATATGCATCCAGAGGTTGTACATTATGTATATTACCAGATTATTCTTTAAAATATGATGCTTAATATTATTTTCAGTTGGAACCATTTCCTATAGCAAAGGCAACCTGAGACAGTTGTGGTCAATTAAAGAATGAACTAACTGATATTTATGTTCATAATTGTGGATAAACGCTGTAAAATTTATATGTTCATATGTACAGCCTTTGGAAGCATAATTTTGCTGCACAAGCTGCTTTGGAGTTATTTGAAGTGTATTTTTTTTGTTTTAGGCCATGAACCCCCCAATTGCCCTGATATCTATCATTGAAAACCCAGCTGGTCACCAAAAACTTCTGTAAATATCTAAAATATCTTTTATCACACAGAAAAAACTGTCGGGGTCAATCAAAAACGTACGATAAAACTGAAGTGATACCAGAAACTCCCCCAGAAAGTGAACTATCCCTGTAATATTGGCTGAAGGGTTCACAGTTGCAATTCAAACATTGATTCATCACTCCTGTGTTATTCTGTAATATGGAATGTTTTTGGCAGCTGTTACTGTCGAAATCCATTCCGTTTACATTTAGTTGTTTGAACCCAGAACATGCCTCCTGCGGTACCTTAGGCATTCTGGTTTTGGCTACATTATGGTGATTTAAGAGATCAGTGTGTGGTGTGTCTGAGTATCCAGAGTGACTAATATAAGTGCATATGTAGCCATGCGCTCCTGAGGTTGCCTAACCGCTCTGCTAACGGTGAATTAGTGGTTACCCTCCCCCCAAGAGACCCGGGTTCGAGCTTCACTGTATTCCTGCCGTTACAGGGTTTAGGGTACATGGAGCTGTTGCCATGTCTGATGATGTAAAGATGGCCTCTTCTGTGACTCTATTCAGCCAAGCCTAAATTAAATTTGACCTTATTACATTGAGCAACCAATTAAAAAATGAGATGCTCTTATTTCAGTACACTACCAAATGAGTAAGACTACAAGTAAAAAGACTTATAAATGAGGCTGTCTTCTGTGAATGTTGTGACTTGTGAGCGATGGCTTAAATTTGAGGAGCCAGATGTGCGACGCTGTGGCCGTATGTCTTTCTCTGACAGGTTTAAGGCCGACCATAAAGACCCAACCAACCCCAGCCAGTCTAATCTCTCTCGCTGCAATCACAGATAGCTTTGACCCTCCCTGGCTGGTCTAGTCTCCTCTCTACCTGCTCTCACAGATAGCTTTGACCCTCCCTGGCTGGTCTAGTCTCCTCTCTACCTGCAATCCCAGATAGCTTTGACCCTCCCTGGCTGGTCTAGTCTCCTCTCTACCTGCAATCCCAGATAGCTTTGACCCTCCCTGGCTGGTCTAGTCTCCTCTCTACCTGCACTCACAGATAGCTTTGACCCTCCCTGGCTGGTCTAGTCTCCTCTCTACCTGCTCTCACAGATAGCTTTGACCCTCCCTGTCTGGTCTAGTCTCCTCTCTACCTGCACTCACAGATAGCTTTGACCCTCCCTGTCTGGTCTAGTCTCCTCTCTACCTGCTCTCACAGATAGCTTTGACCCTCCCTGTCTGGTCTAGTCTCCTCTCTACCTGCTCTCACAGATAGCTTTGACCCTCCCTGTCTGGTCTAGTCTCCTCTCTACCTGCACTCACAGATAGCTTTGACCCTCCCTGGCTGGTCTAGTCTCCTCTCTACCTGCTCTCACAGATAGCTTTGACCCTCCCTGTCTGGTCTAGTCTCCTCTCTACCTGCAATCCCAGATAGCTTTGACCCTCCCTGGCTGGTCTAGTCTCCTCTCTACCTGCACTCACAGATAGCTTTGACCCCCCCTGTCCCGTGTGAACGTGTGCCCCGGGTGATCCGGGAGAAATAACAAACTGCGCCACCCAAGGCCACACCATGTGACCTTTGACCCTGTGTGTCCTCCCCCTGTGCCCCCCCCCCACTCTGCACCCCTCTTCCACATCTTCCTCCTGTCTACACAATATTCCCCCATCCCAAATAAGTCCTTTCTCTACCTCCCCTTCCTCCCCTTCCTGCACATGTTCATTCTAGTGACAAAGGATTGCCCATCGCTGGTGTGTTATGGCCCGACCATTACACCCCCATTAATCGCTACCCGACCATTACACCCCCATTAATCGCTACCCGACCATTACACTCCCATTAATCGCTACCCGACCATTACACTCCCATTAATCGCTACTCGACCATTACACCCCCATTAATCGCTACCCGACCATTACACTCCCATTAATCGCTACCCGACCATTACACCCCCATTAATCGCTACCCGACCATTACACCCCCATTAATCGCTACCCGACCATTACACCCCCATTAATCGCTACCCGACCATTACACTCCCATTAATCGCTACCCGACCATTACACCCCCATTAATCGCTACCCGACCATTACACTCCCATTAATCGCTACCCGACCATTACACCCCCATTAATCGCTACCCGACCATTACACTCCCATTAATCGCTACCCGACCATTACACCCCCATTAATCGCTACCCGACCATTACACTCCCATTAATCGCTACCCGACCATTACACTCCCATTAATCGCTACCCGACCATTACACTCCCATTAATCGCTACCCGACCATTACACTCCCATTAATCGCTACCCGACCATTACACCCCCATTAATCGCTACCCGACCATTACACTCCCATTAATCGCTACCCGACCATTACACTCCCATTAATCGCTACCCGACCATTACACTCCCATTAATCGCTACCCGACCATTACACTCCCATTAATCACTACCCGACCATTACACCCCCATTAATCGCTACCCGACCATTACACTCCCATTAATCGCTACCCGACCATTACACTCCCATTAATCGCTACTTGGGATCGTGGCGATTTATGAATCTCAGCCTTTTCTGCATTTTCACTCATCGTAACCGCTCTGAATAAGAGCTAACTGCTAAACGCCTCAAATGTAAATAACAGGGAGGGTCACGGTGCACGGCCCGCTCTGCGGAGGAAGACACGGCTCTTCCTCCTCCTCAGTACGGACATTTGAGGCTTCGTCATCCTCCGTCTGCATTTTTTTTATTTGTCTCTCACCGTTAGGATTCATTCCCTGGCCAGCGGTTATGCCGTCCCTGTTGTTTTTCTGACGCTGAAAGCTGATTGGTTCCGCTTTAACGTGCGGTGACCTGACTCTGTACTAGCGGATGGGGAGCACAAAGGCAAACATGCATCCTTCACTTCCATCTTCATAGGCCTGTTTTTGTTTCCTGTTGAGACAACCTTCCAGGACCCCTAACTTTGGGCTTGTTGATATTGTAAAGAGTAAAGCACCTTAGCAGACTGTACTATGGTGTTTATTCACCCCTTTTCTTTTTTCTTTTTTTAGGTCAAGGTCAGATTTTAGCCCAGTCTTCACCGTTCTTAGTTCTTAACTACAAGTAACAAAACTTAACAGACTGTTATCATCTGCGTTTCTTACCAAGAGCTAGGCTGGAAATGACACAGTGTGTGGACAGTTGTTTGATTCTGTTGTTAGTGAAGTGTGTTATCTATATTCACTGTTCACAGCTTTGTATCACCTGTACAGGGGAAGACCTGGAGTGGCTTAAACAGCTGAGATTTGATCCCTTTTTGACTCATATAAACTGTTAGAACTGAGTTAACATTTTACTGTGAGTATCCAGGACCATGTCTGCTACCACAATTTTCTAAGCTCAAAAGCCACCAAAATTTCCAATATTGTGTGGAACTAAAATAACTAACACCAATAATAGCAGCTTTGTGAAGATAGGACCGTGGCCTCATTGCTCTTAAATTGAATGTACCTCTCAGTTATGGGCATGTTGGATATCTCTGCTGCGCTGCCCTTAGAAATCACCACCCATCAAAAGGGATTTCACACCCGTACCTCGGAGCTGCCTGCACTTCCCTCCCACTGCTAAGAATCCTTTCCTTCACCACAACCGTGGCTAATCGCAGTCTACCACAGAAGAAGAGGAATCAATAGCCCCAAGAGCCTATGCAGAGTAGCCATAGGGCCTCCAGCCACGGTTTCACAAAGTTGCCATTATCATATGTTATTCTGACACCTTAGAATTGAGTTTTTTATCAAAAAGGATTTTTGGTTAATCGAGCCTCATAGAAATTTCCACCCAAAATTAAGATGATCTCACGGTTGTCCTGAGTCCAAATGTAAACTGGCATGGTGTGTAATTCCTGCACAAGTCTTGCATCGTTGAATAAAGACTCTTTGCGCAACGATTTCTCAGTCTGTCAACTCGCATAGGATCTCAGCCTGGTTGCAGCACATTATCAGCCACGGTTTTCTCATCTCGTTCTCAAAGTATGCACAGAAGTGATTCTTTACAACTCTGAGCATGTGGATGTGAAGATTCTTTACAACTCTGAGCATGTGGATGTGAAGATTCTTTAGGACTCTGAGCATGTGGATGTGAAGATTCTTTAGGACTTTGAGCATGTGGATGTGATGATTCTTTAGTACTCTGAGCACGTGGATGTGAAGATTCTTTAGGACTTTGAGCATGTGGATATGATGATTCTTTACAACTCTGAGCATGTGGATGTGAAGATTCTTTAGGACTCTGAGCATGTGGATGTGATGATTCTTTAGCACTCTGAGCATGTGGATGTGAAGATTCTTTAGCACTCTGAGCATGTGGATGTGAAGATTCTTTAGCACTGAGCATGTGGATGTGAAGATTCTTTAGCACTCTGAGAATGTGGATGTGATGATTCTTTAGGACTCTTGAGCATGGGGATGTGAAGATTCTTTAGGACTCTGATCATGTGGATGTGAAGATTCTTTAGGACTTTGAGCATGTGGATGTGATGATTCTTTAGCACTCTGAGCATGTGGATGTGAAGATTCTTTAGCACTCTGAGCATGTGGATGTGATGATTCTTTAGGACTTTGAGCATGTGGATGTGATGATTCTTTAGCACTCTGAGCATGTGGATGTGAAGATTCTTTAGCACTCTGAGCATGTGGATGTGATGATTCTTTAGGACTTCGAGCATGTGGATGTGATGATTCTTTAGCACTCTGAGCATGTGGATGTGAAGATTCTTTAGCACTCTGAGTATGTGGATGTGATGATTCTTTACAACTCTGAGCATGTGGATGTGAAGATTCTTTAGGACTCTGAGCATGTGGATGTGAAGATTCTTTAGCACTCTGAGCATGTGGATGTGAAGATTCTTTAGCACTCTGAGCATGTGGATGTGAAGATTCTTTAGCACTCTGAGCATGTGGATGTGAAGATTGTTTAGCACTCTGAGCATGTGGATGTGAAGATTCTTTAGCACTCTGAGCATGTGGATGTGATGATTTTTTAGTACTCTGAGCATGTGGATGTGAAGATTCTTTCGGACTCTGAGCACGTGGATGTGAAGATTCTTTCGGACTCTGAGCACGTGGATGTGATGATTCTTTAGTACTCTGAGCATGTGGATGTGATGATTCTTTAGCACTCTGAGCATGTGGATGTGAAGATTCTTTAGCACTCTGAGCATGTGGATGTGATGATTCTTTAGCACTCTGAGCATGTGGATGTGATGATTCTTTAGCACTCTGAGCATGTGGATGTGATGATTCTTTAGCACTCTGAGCACGTGGATGTGAAGATTCTTTAGCACTCTGAGCATGTGGATGTGAAGATTCTTTAGCACTCTGAGCATGTGGATGTGATGATTCTTTAGTACTCTGAGCATGTGGATGTGATGATTCTTTAGCACTCTGAGCATGTGGATGTGATGATTCTTTAGCACTCTGAGCATGTGGATGTGATGATTCTTTAGCACTGAGCATGTGGATGTGATGATTCTTTAGCACTCTGAGCATGTGGATGTGATGATTCTTTAGCACTTTGAGCATGTGGATGTGATGATTCTTTAGCACTCTGAGCATGTGGATGTGATGATTCTTTAGGACTCTAAACACGTGGATGTGATGATTCTTTCGGACTCTGAGCATGTGGATGTGATGATTCTTTAGTACTCTGAGCATGTGGATGTGAAGATTCTTTAGCACTCTGAGCATGTGGATGTGATGATTCTTTAGTACTCTGAGCATGTGGATGTGATGATTCTTTAGCACTCTGAGCATGTGGATGTGATGATTCTTTAGCACTCTGAGCATGTGGATGTGATGATTCTTTAGGACTCTGAGCATGTGGATGTGATGATTCTTTAGCACTGAGCATGTGGGTGTGATGATTCTTTAGCACTCTGAGCATGTGGATGTGATGATTCTTTAGGACTCTAAGCACGTGGATGTGATGATTCTTTCGGACTCTGAGCATGTGGATGTGAAGATTCTTTAATACTCTGATCATGTGGATGTGATGATTCTTTAGCACTCTGAGCATGTGGATGTGATGATTCTTTAGCACTCTGAGCATGTGGATGTGATGATTCTTTAGGACTCTAAGCACGTGGATGTGATGATTCTTTAGGACTCTGAGCATGTGGATGTGATGATTCTTTAGGACTGAGCATGTGGATGTGATGATTCTTTAGCACTCTCAGCATGTGGATGTGATGATTCTTTAGCACTCTGAGCATGTGGATGTGATGATTCTTTAGCACTCTGAGCATGTGGATGTGATGATTCTTTAGGACTCTAAGCACGTGGATGTGGTGATTCTTTAGGACTCTGAGCATGTGGATGTGATGATTCTTTAGCACTCTGAGCATGTGGATGTGATGATTCTTTAGCACTCTGAGCATGTGGATGTGATGATTCTTTAGGACTGAGCATGTGGATGTGATGATTCTTTAGCACTCTGAGCATGTGGATGTGATGATTCTTTAGCACTCTGAGCATGTGGATGTGATGATTCTTTAGGACTCTAAGCACGTGGATGTGATGATTCTTTCGGACTCTGAGCATGTGGATGTGAAGATTCTTTAGTACTCTGATCATGTGGATGTGATGATTCTTTAGCACTCTGAGCATGTGGATGTGATGATTCTTTAGCACTCTGAGCATGTGGATGTGATGATTATTTAGGACTCTAAGCACGTGGATGTGATGATTCTTTAGGACTCTGAGCATGTGGATGTGATGATTCTTTAGGACTCTGAGCATGTGGATGTGATGATTCTTTAGCACTCTGAGCATGTGGATGTGATGATTCTTTAGCACTCTGAGCATGTGGATGTGATGATTCTTTAGCACTGAGCATGTGGATGTGATGATTCTTTAGGACTCTAAGCACGTGGATGTGATGATTCTTTAGGACTCTGAGCATGTGGATGTGATGATTCTTTAGCACTCTGAGCATGTGGATGTGATGATTCTTTAGCACTCTGAGCATGTGGATGTGATGATTCTTTAGGACTCTGAGCATGTGGATGTGATGATTCTTTAGCACTCTGAGCATGTGGATGTGATGATTCTTTAGCACTCTGAGCATGTGGATGTGATGATTCTTTAGGACTCTAAGCACGTGGATGTGATGATTCTTTCGGACTCTGAGCATGTGGATGTGATGATTCTTTAGCACTCTGAGCATGTGGATGTGATGATTCTTTAGCACTCTGAGCATGTGGATGTGATGATTCTTTAGGACTCTAAGCACGTGGATGTGATGATTCTTTCGGACTCTGAGCACGTGGATGTGATGATTCTTTCGGACTCTGAGCATGTGGATGTGAAGATTCTTTAGTACTCTGATAATGGGGATGTGAAGATTCTTTAGTACTCTGATCATGGGGATGTGAAGCTGGTCATTTTCTCTTTTGGTCCTTGGGTACTGTTGCTACTTTTCACTCAAAGTCATTAAACGCTATTATAAATGATTCACATCGTCTTCCTGGTAATTCATATTGAAAAGACACATACAGTGGTGTGCTGTAATCTAGGGAGAGAAATTCAAATCTAGAGAAGATGTAGGAAAGACGACATCCTTTGTCGGCGGAACAGAGTGATCTCACAATTAAACACAAGCTCAGTAAATGCACATGTCTTTAGCTCTGAAGGAGAGCTGGTACAGTACCTCTCTCAGCTGATAATTACGCCCAACTCTACGTCTCCAGGAAATGTTCAAAAATGTTATTTTTCTTTTATGTTGTCAAAGAGATGTAAATCTGAAACTGTACAGGTTACTGTTAGGCCTATTTTCATTGAACCAATGGTCCAATTAATTTAAAAAAATTCTGAAATGGGTAGAAGAATTAAAAATAGTTTTCTGTACTTTTGGAGAATTTGAGATTGTATGAGTTTGAGTGTTGGGATGTAATTGGGAGAATCCTGCAGTTTCCTGGTTCTGTAGATTATTTATCCAGCTATTGAGATCAAACAGAGATCTGTCCTTGCATTCTTTGTGCCTGTGTAATATTTGTTCAGTACGCTGGATCTGAGTATAACTAATCAGGCAACTTAAAATGTACAAATATTTTCATACCATCATGGTCTGTTCTTTTTTTTTTTTTTTGTTGCTGCCAGTTTTTTTAACATTTCTTTGAATGATTAGTCATAATTTGTATTACTCATATTGGGATTTTTGTTATATTTGGAAGAGCCTCATGTGGGTTCTCTTGCAGAGAGAGCCATACTTAGAACTATAACTTTACTGACCGACTGGGGGGTTTGCTGACTGAACAAAGTGACCAACGCAAGCCTTGACCCCCTTTCCCAAAAGCATCTTAGAATTAAGATGCTTTTCTGTTTGTGCTTTATTCATTTTATGATAAAAATTTACTGACATTACATTAAAAAGATGATAAAAGTAGAGGGAGAAAGACAAAAAACAAACAAACAATGAAAGTTGTTATGAGAACTGATGGGAACCACACGCAGACACCAAGATGTAGTAATCAGGCCTTTATTCAGAGTCGACAGAAAAGAGTCAGAGTCCAGTAACCGGTACAATACAGGATAGGCAGAACCGTAGTCAAGTCCAGGCAGGGGTCAGAACCGGGAGATCAAACCGTAGGCCTGGAGAACGGGAGGGCTTGGGTGGAGAAGGGCAGGAGGGCTGGAGCGGGGCTTGGGTGGAGAAGGGCAGGCGGGCAGGAGGACTGGAGCAGGGCTTGGGTGGAGAAGGGCAGGCGGGCAGGAGGACTGGAGCAGGGCTTGGGTGGAGAAGGGCAGGCGGGCAGGAGGACTGGAGCAGGGCTTGGGTGGAGAAGGGCAGGCGGGCAGGAGGACTGGAGCAGGGCTTGGGTGGAGAAGGGCAGGCGGGCAGGAGGACTGGAGCAGGGCTTGGGTGGAGAAGGGCAGGCGGGCAGGAGGGCTGGAGCAGGGCTTGGGCGGAGAAGGGCAGGCGGGCAGGAGGGCTGGAGCAGGGCTTGGGTGGAGAAGGGCAGGCGGGCAGGAGGGCTGGAGCAGGGCTTGGGTGGAGAAGGGCAGGCGGGCAGGAGGGCTGGAGCAGGGCTTGGGCGGAGAAGGGCAGGCGGGCAGGAGGACTGGAGCAGGGCTTGGGTGGAGAAGGGCAGGCGGCCAGGAGGACTGGAGCAGGGCTTGGGTGGAGAAGGGCAGGAGGGCTGGAGCAGGGCTTGGGCGGAGAAGGGCAGGCGGGCAGGAGGGCTGGAGCGGGGCTTGGGTGGAGAAGGGCAGGCGGGCAGGAGGACTGGAGCAGGGCTGGACGGGGACAGGTGAGGCAGGCAGGAGAACAGGAGCAGGGCTGGACGGGGACAGGTGAGGCAGGCAGGATAACAGGAGCAGGACGGGACGAAACAGGACTGGGCTGGGAACAGGCAAGGGGCAGGCAAGGGGCAGGCAGGAAAACCGCTGGAAGGAATTGAGACAAGCACGAATGCAGGGCACAAGACGATCTGGCACAGAACAGATAAACAGGTGAGCTTATATGCCAGATTGATGATGAGACAACGAGGAACAGGTGAGACGATAGCACATGAGGAAACACATATCGGGTGCGTGAGGCGGAGGCACACAATCAGGGAAAGGGAAAACGTGGAACGGGATACAATTACAGAAAACACATAGAAACGGAAAACCAGGAATTCAAGACACAGAGGCACGGGACGTGACAGAAAGTAATATAAAAAACAAAATGGCCTAAGATGATCTTTAAGACCCTTTTTGGGAAATGGGCCCCTGATTAATAACAGGTCTTATTAAACCACAAACCGGCAAAGAACCCATTGCATTGGAGCCAGACACCTTGGAGGTCAACACGCTGTAGGTTCTCATTTAAAAACTGGAGCTGCTGAAACGCTGCGCACGGCAGCAGAACACGCCTGTGATATGTCTGCTCCTGACTGTGTCTCCTCCCCGGTCTCTCCCATACATGCCTCCTGTGCAGACGATAACCACATGCATTTGTCTTTAGTGCAACTGTAGCATGGGATTAGCATTTAGCTTCATCATTTCAGTGTACTGCTGGAAAACGGGCCAGTTCTGAGCCCTGGCCAGCAGTCTTTCTCAAATACTCAAATGAGAAATGTGATTTCACAACCTTGGACATTCTGTAACTCCTTTTGTTTATCTTCGGCTTTTCTTCGTTGACTGCTGAGTAAAAACGAAAGTTGGCGGACAAGCCAAACGCGACACATGGGTCACGGCATTCTTGTAAACGCCGCTGGACTCCCAGCTGTGCTTTTTTTTCTGTAAAATTCTGTTGAATTCAAGGAGGGGGATTTTATTGGGAGCTAGTGGTATCTTATCCATTTAGATGTGGACACCATGGTCTAGTCATTTCCAGCTGGTTAATATCAGTGCATTTTATTTGTCCAAACAAAGACATTTATTTGAAAATAATTACTAGACAAAGCTCACTGCTTTAAATGAACCAGTTTAGTGCTGCAACGACTCCTAGCTATCGGCGATTGGGCTGGTCATTAAATCAGTTAACTACAAATCTTACAGACGGAGAAGAAGAAGGGGTTGTGCTCTGGTTCATCATTTATTTGGACTTCTCGAAAGTCCTTGTTTGAACAGCAGCAAAGGCTCCGTAGCCTAAGTAAACAGGATAATTACTTTCTTTGCCGTTGTTCGGGAAAGCAATTTGTTAAAAAAATGTTTACCTGAAAATTAAAGATCTGTCCGCTACTGGTAGACAGTCAAGTATAAAATACCATGCTCTATTTGGCCTTTTTCAGTTTGCTTCTAAAAGCAAAAAAAATCTTGCCATTTGTATGGGTTATGTATCAGTTTTTGCTGATGTGTCTAATAGTAAGTACTTAAAACATTGAAGAGTAGGGTTTTATTGGAAAGTCAGCGTTCTAGAACTCCATTTCTTTCTATTACAAGTAGTGATTGTTACATCAGTATTGGAATGCTCAGTTAAGAACATTCTAATCACATATTTGTGGCCTTATTACACATTAATGAAGTTAATGAATCTATTCAGTGCTATCAGAGAGGACAACGGCACAAGGACTCATGGGAGAATGTGTGGTCTGGCCAGCTGAGTGGGTCCTCTGTTCCCTGGCCTTCCTGATCCTGCAGACTCTGTTGTTTTAGCCTCTCAGTCATCGCTGTTCTGAAGAACTGCCCAGTGCATTTCAAAGAGTGACTCAAAACAGTGATTTATTTTTTTTACAGTGCACATTATTTTGTTTGCCTATTAATTCAGTGTCCAATTCATCTTATGCCATGAGATGATATCCAGGTGGATTTCCTTCCTTCCCGTAAATTAATTTTTGTGTGGCAGCCTAATCATTGGTTAAAATCACCCTGCAGACTTCTGTGGAACATAGATCAACACATCAAACATATGACCACATCAAAATATTGTAGAAAAGTAGTGTTTGTACACCTGGGGCCTGATTTACTGAGGCATTTAGCATGTGCTAAAACTTTTAACACAACCAATGATTGGTGCAAAACAAATACCATGACCAATGATTGGTTGTGTTATTAGTTTTGCGTGTGCCTAAAAGGTTTTCCACATGGTAAAGGTCTTAGTAAATCCGGCCCCCCAGTGTTTGTTGTAGCGGCGCTACAGAAATAATTGAGAAAACAAACAGCTTGCCCCGCCCCTCAGTTCTATGGCTCTTGGAAGCCATTGTGCAAGAGCACTCTCTGCTATTTTACCAGGGCAGAGTTATTTTTAGAACAAACATTAAGTTGCACATTGTAAAGCTTCTTGAAAATAAGCGGATTGTTAGTATTTTATCTGTTGATACCCAACAAAAATGAAATGAAAATTTTTTTCACAGTTGGAGGAAAATTTTACTTATTGTGCATAAAAATGGAGAATGGACATTATCATTACAATAAATATAATTCTGGCGAAAGCCAAGGCCTTGTGTGGTCTGTTGATAATGCTCTCTGTCTTTGAGCTTTTGTGGAGGGCCTCGCAGAAGCCTGTCTCTCTCTCCGCCGTGCCCGTTGGCCGCATGTCCGTGTGTGTGATCATACATGACCACCGTAGATCTCTGGGAGGGAGGGGGTACGGGAGCTTGGTTTTGAGCTGAATCACTGGGGCAGAATGCCACACTACAGGGGGCGGGGGCCCACACGTACAGCCCCCCCCCTCCCTCCGTAAGGCTCTTGTCCCCAGTGTTCCTGGCTCCTCAAAGTGCCCTAACGTCCATCTTATACTAACACATGAAAAGCAGAGGCACTATAGGGGGACCCCATCTCCCCCCCATCATATTCACATTTCCTCACAGACAGAGCGAGCCGGCGCTGTGCCATTCAACTTTTTCACCTCTTTAGTTCTTGCGAAACCGAATTCCCTGGAAACCGCGCTAAATTACATTGCCTTTAACTCTGCCATCTGTCCCCTGGTTCACTCTCTCTGTGTTCACAGATTTCCACCCACTAAATACACCCATTTTGAACTCCGCACTTGTGAACTGGGAGCCATTTTGGCTCATTAGCGCCAGGTTTGGACAAGCGGGTCATCAGATACTGAAACTCCCCAAACGCCCCCCCCCCCCCCGCACCCCCAGCGCTGCAGGGGGCAGTAATGAGCGCCCTCGTTTCCAGAGTCACAGGGAACGGCACAACCAGGACTAAATAAATAACAACAGCTGGAATCAGCAGGAACACAAACTGGCAGACAAAACGCAGTACAGCCCCCCCCCCCCCCCCCCCCGTGGGATGAAATTACAACTTTTCTAATGAGATGAAAAACTTTGCTTTCTACATTCAAAAAATGTGGATTCACTTAATCTTTGGGTTTACTATGGACAGAGGTTACACGCAGTATTATTAAGTACACATGACTTAAACTGATTAAGTACTTAATCAGTTTAAGTCACATATACCTAATAATATTGTTTGCAACCACTGTCCATAATTTTAAGTAAATACATTTCATTTTTTTTGAATGTCGACTCAGATACAGCTTGTTTGAGTGAACTGTATTAAAGGCTGGTAACAAAAGGACATTGAATAGCATACTGCATCATACCTCTAAGCATGTGGCAGGGTTTTTGACGAATGGTTTCATCGCGGTTTCATATGCAGTCCACACTGCTCACAGTGACATCTGTCAAAGCCTTCTCACTGGACGTAAGAATGTGGGAAGTCTGAAGGGTTTTAGACATGAATTGAATTGGTCCAGTGTATGATATCACAGCCCTCTGTAATGTATCACATGGAAGCAGACGGAGATCTATCCCTGGCTGATTTTTGTCCAATTTGTTTTACGTCTGTTCTCTTCTGCATGACAACACAACAGTCATATACGAGTTGTGAGCCCTCAGATGGATAATTGCTCGATAAAGTCACCGTTAGACAGATTTAGAGGGATTAAAGACCAGCCAGCTTTCTGAAATAGATAGTAGAGTAAGAACAAATCTCCCATTTAGTCCAGCCTGGAGACAGAGTGTGACCCCCCCATATAATGACCCCCCCCCCCCCAATATGACCCCCCCAATATGCTCCCAGTCACACTATGACCCCCCCCCCCCCCAATATGACCCCCCCAATATGCTCCAGTCACACTATGACCCCCCCCCCCCAAATATGACCCCCCCAATATGCTCCCAGTCACACTATGACCCCCCCCCAATATGACCCCCCCCAATATGCTCCCAGTCACACTATGAACCCCCCCCCCCAATATGCTCCCAGCTACACTATGACCCCCCCAATATGCTCCCAGCTACACTATGACCCCCCCCCCCCCCAATATGCTCCCAGTCACACTATGACCCCCCCCCCCAATATGACCCCCCCAATATGCTCCCAGTCACACTATGACCCCCCCCCCAATATGACCCCCCCAATATGCTCCCCAGTCACACTATGACCCCCCCCCCCCAATATGCTCCCAGCTACACTATGACCCCCCCAATATGCTCCCAGCCACACTATGACCCCCCCAATATGCTCCCAGCTACACTATGACCCCCCCCCCAATATGCTCCCAGCCACACTGACCCCCCCCAATATGGTCCCAGCCACACTGACCCCCCCCCAATATGGTCCCAGCCACACTGACCCCTCTTCCCTGTTATAAGGGTACGGTACGGCAGCCTTTGCCCTCAGCCTTGAACATAGGACATTCCAGTGCAGTGCCTTTAACCACGGTCAGATGCTCGGGGCGGCAGTGTAGTGTAATCAGTAGGGAACTGGGCTTGTAAGTCAAAGGTTGCAGGTTCGATTCCCAGACCGACACTACCATTGTACCCTTGAGCAAGACACTGCCACTGTACCCTTGAGTAACCTAAAGTATATATGCAGCTATAAAAACAATGAGAGAAGTCACTCTGTATAAGAAGGTCTGCTAAATGCCCATAATGTAATGTGGTGTTAAATTAACTCTTACAGTGTTCATGTGGTCTCTACTCAACTCTGTTAGAGTTGAATTAACACTGGATCTTTTTACATTGATGTGGGAAAGTAAATCCGTTTGGTCTTCATTAGCCCCCAAACCACAATGTGTTTCGCCCTTGACATTGCACAATTGAACAAAACTAGCCTGGCTCCTTTTCACTTCTTGAGAAACATTCTTCAGAGTTCTTCGGTTTGCTAAAATAAGTCACGTGATGTGCGGGAATAGGGAGATGCAAAAAAACGATTTCACGTCCAGTCCCAGTTACGGATAATCGGCAGCGTTGTGAGGCCTTTCTCAGGCCTTTGTGCCGTGCAAGAGTGTTTCTTATGATGTCATCCTGCCTCTCAGTCTTTCAATAGCTTGTCCGGTAAAGACTAAGCACTTTGGGCAGATTTTCGAAAACGTGTAATCATTGAGTGTTCCAGTGTGTGTGAGTGTGTATATGTATTCTAATGCCAGACTGACAGCTTGCAGGCTTGCCTAAGAACAGCAAAAAACACACATACACGCACACACTTATAAATGTCCCAGGATTATCCTGAACTGTGAAATGCTTAAAATGAGTTTTAAAAGGATTTGCTTGTTCTCAGGAGGTTATATCCTATTATACACCATTAGTACCATTAGTACCTCACTCAAAATCTCAGTAGATTTGGAACAAACTCAAAAGCTTGACATGTAGAGGATACCAATATAACTTCCCACATTCGCCATTTTTCATTTTCGCTGTCATTGGCACGTGATGTTAAACTGCAGCTTCATCTCGTCGTAACGGAGCACAGCGGGCGCTGTGTGCGATTAGTCTCTGTCACGCTCAAGGCTGTTGTGTCAGGAGGTGATTTTGAACAAATTCCAGGACAGGCTAATCTGAGCAAAATTCAGTCTGCTGGAACGTGCAAAGTGCAGTAAGATATTGGAGCAGACAGAGCAGCTTTACAGTGGCGAGGGTCTGTGTTGACTTCCATCAAACAGTAACCTCTGAAACACAGTATAACTTAACCCCAGCCAGGTGGAAAGCTTTTAAATTATTTCAGACTTTTGATTGCACTGCTTGGATTTTGTATTTAAAGGGATTTGGCAGTTGGGCCCTGTTCATATGTGGGAGCTGGTTTAAATGAAACAAGTGCATTTCTGTAAGTAGGCGCTACAGAAAGTGTTACATTAGCTGGGCTGTTCCATATTTCAGACAAAAATGGCTTGTCCCTTACGGGATGCCACGTGCCCTATATTGTCCATATGTCCTAATGTCCAGCCCTAATTTTACTTGCTATTAATTAATTATTATTATTAATATAATTATTATGAGACACTGAAAATCAAAGCAGGGGTCTGAGAAACCCAATCTAGTGCTCTTGTGAGCTACCTGCCATATATAACTACCTATATATGCCATATATACCTGCCATATATAACTACCTATATATGCCATATATACCTGCCATATATAACTACCTATATATGCCATATATACCTGCCATATATAACTACCTATATATTCCATATATACCTGCCATATATAACTACCTATATGTGCCATATATATCTGCCATATATAACTACCTATGTATGCCATATATACATGCCATATATAACTACCTATATATTCCATATATACCTGCCATATATAACTACCTATATGTGCCATATATACCTGCCAAACTGAGCTACCTGCCAAACTGAAGTTACTATATGGTATATATGCACTGCAGATGTATTTAATTTAAATTTAATAAATAACCAGGACCCCCCCCACACACGCACGCACGCACTCACGCACGCACGCACGCACGCACGCACGCACGCACGCACGCACGCACGCACGCACGCACACACACACACACACACACACACGTGTTCTATCTCGCATTCTATCAAGAGAATGTTGGCAACCCTATGAATTCCCTTTATGAATTATCCAGCCTCCCACAAACACCGTGGTTTGCAAAAAGCAAATTTTCAGAATGACAAATGTTTCTGCTGTTTTTTGATCCAAGTCCGTTCTTTTATGGGTGACCCCCCCCCCCCAATAGGTGGGGCAGACCTCACAAACCGGGGTTATACAGTGTATTCATCAGAAAGAACTTGTGTGTCAAGAGGTTTCCTGTTTCTCAGGAATTGGGGAGGAGTGGCCATCACATGTCTAGCATTGAAAATGGATGCTGGACCTATGGTGCTCTGTCCTCAATTACAGCAGTAGTTCAGCTCGGCATTCCTTGTGGCGTCGATGTGTCAGCCAGAGTCTTAGGCTGAGGTGTTAAAGTCATGACAGGTAAAGTCATTAAGCACAGATTCAGTATCACAGGTAAAGTCATTCAGCACACTTCAACAAGCAGCTCAACAGGCTAACTTGCAGGTGCCTGATCAACCAGTAGGGGTCGCTGGAGCGTGATGACTGTCATCCTGGCTGACTGAAAATGTGGTTACAGGAAGAATACATAGAATTATTGGCTTGTTTGAACCCAGTGAATTTAAAATCCCTCCCAATCACAAACCCCTCGCTGCCAGCAGTGTATCCAATCACAAACCCTCACTGCCAGTAGTATATCCAATCACAAACCCCTCACTGCCAGCAGTGTATCCAATCACAAACCCTCACTGCCAGTAGTATATCCAATCACAAACCCCTCACTGCCAGTAGTATATCCAATCACAAACCCCTCACTGCCAGCAGTGTATCCAATCACAAACCCTCACTGCCAGTAGTATATCCAATCACAAACCCCTCACTGCCAGTAGTGTATCCAATCACAAACCCTCACTGCCAGCAGTGTATCCAATCACAAATCCCTCGCTGCCAGCAGTATATCCAATCACAAACCCCTCGCTGCAGCAGTGTATCCAATCACAAACCCCTCACTGCCAGCAGTGTATCCAATCACAAATCCCTAGCTGCCAGTATTGTATTGTGGTCAGCGGTTTACTTCTGTTTTCAAGGAAATACCGTTCTCTAAAGTTAAAAGGTATTTAGGATAGAATCCAAGGGATTATACTGGTGGTGTGAGGTTACATCTCCCATACAATAACCTGTTCAATCATCTTATATTATTCACAACACCTTAACATGTCACCTTATCATCAGTCCTACACAGTGCCGTAAGACTACACTATACCAGAACACCAATTATGTCACTATTACATCACACCAACTATCTGTATGTCACCATTCCATTACACCAACTATGCCATTATTACATCACACCAACTATGCCATTATTACATCACACCAACTATGTCACCATTCCATCACACCAACTGTTTCATTATTACATCACACCAACTACCTGTATGTCACCATTCTATCACACTAACTGTGTCATTATCCTAATCAAATCAATGATGTCACTACTGTAATCACAGAAACTCTGTAAGGAATAGATGAGGCAATGTTCCTATAAATGATAATGTGATTGCCCAGTGGCAAATAGCCAATTCAGTTGTTAAATGTGAATATCCTCCTCTACCTCAGAGGAATGAGGACTTGGAAGCAGTCCATCAAGTGAGACCGTTTATCAGGCAGTCTGAAGAGGGCGGAGCATCCTTCTCCTCTTCTGAAACGGGCTAATCAGAAACACATGCTGCTGCTTATGGAATACTGTTCCAGTTATTAAAGGATCTTCATGCCTTTCCTGAGCTGTAATCTGCAGTCTAATTGGATATTTGGATTCTGGATTATTGGCCCAAATGACTAATGTATATAGTTATTTTCCCTGTGCCCCATGGACCTAAAATCCTGTTATAATACATATTAAACCTCAGGTGTTAACATCTTCACACTTTAGGGTGAAAAACTACTTTTTTTCTTTTTTCTTTTGTGAGGCACTGGTTTTTTGCTGTATGGGCAGTTTTGTTCAATCACACTTTGTGCTTTTAAAGGGGAACGTGGACTGAGGAGCCAAATTAAGTTATACTGCTAACGCAGAACATTTTAATTTTAATTTAACGAGACAGGAGACCCCCTGGGGCTGGATAACTCTGTAGTTTAGCAGGTGAATTTTGGCAGTATGTCCTTTTTACACCCGAAAGCCAATACTGCATAGATTTATGTGCTAACACGGAGCTCTCTCTCTGTGTGAGAAAGTGGAACTTGGGTTGTTATGTAAACCACTGTGGTATTGCAAACAGCAAAAGGCTCTTCAGGGGACAGAAAACCGAGATCCTGTTTTCAGCCAGATTATACTGTATTGTGCATCTGCGTATGTGTTGTGCATTTGCGTATGTGTTGTGCGTTTGCGTATGTGTTGGGCATTTGAAAGACTGTTGAAAAGCACAGGCCTTTAGGGCTTCTTGTACTGGAAAATGATTTGAGTTTAATTAACTCTAAAAGAGTACATTATACACTGATAGAGTACATTTTTGTCCCACACGGACTCGTATAAACAGGTTTAGTGTTGAGCTGAACGCTCTGTGGGTGGTGTATCCAGGCTAAAGTACTCCTCAGGTTTAGTGCTGAGCTGAACTCTACCTGTCAGTGCAGCTTGACTTAACTAGTCTAGGACCATCCATTCATCCATAATCTAACCCGCTTATTCCCGGTCAGGGTCGCTGGGGGCAGGGGGGTTGGAGCCTATCCCAGCATGCATTGGGTGAGAGCAGGAATACACCCTGGACAGTTGCTAATCCATTGCAGTCTAGGACCATTTCATATATAATAAATATTTAGATTCACAATTAAAAGAATACACGAGAAACAAAGTATTTTTTTTTTGGTTGTTTATTGAAAAATATGTGTGAATAGAAAAACAACATCAAGAACAGGCATAGAGACAGTGAAATATAGTTTTAAAGCTAAATTTAAAAAACTCATAATTGTGATACACATATGACGTAAGCTGCCTTACAGAATATTTATTTTCACATTTAGTGGGAAAATTGAACAAAATAAAAAGCATTCACTGATAGACAAAAAATGATATATTGATATAATGATAACATCATAATTAGTGTGACAACTTTCTTGACCGAGGATTCTTAAAAACCTTTGCCTGCAAATAATGGTTGAGTACAGTATACCACTGGTCAGTTGTGTTGTGGAGTTATCACAGCATCTGATTATTATGTTTTCATGTGTTATTTGATAATGCATTTACGTTTTAGCATGGCGTAATACACATGCAGATTAATTTTAATAACAACAGGGGCTTTTTGCCACACAGTTAGGGCACCATTGGGCTATTCTTTAAAAATTTATAGTTTTCCCAACAACATGCATTTAATGTGTAACATATATAATTTGGAAGTTAAAATAGTTAAAATATTCAGAAGAAAATTGGTATTTTTAAGTATGCGAGATGAACCCTAAGACAAATTCTGTCATATGCAACTCAGATCATTGACTATCACAAAGATTCAGAAATGCTTTGTACGTCCAACCAAAGACTTTCCCTGGGTTATATATTCTCTTAGAATAAATCTCGGTGCCCAATAAACACTCACCACTCCACATTTTACATATTTCTGGTGCCTGTAGTTCATGTATCTAATTATGTGGTTATTTTATCTCTGTGGAGTGAAAGTCGTTATTATGTTATCATTTCATTTTCTGGCATTTTGTATGTGTTTGTGATGGTTGATTTTATCTGAAGAATAAAAAAAAAATTAAAAAAATTCACAGTTGTGCCAAGAGCACATTAATTTTGATTTGGCAAAATGTATCATATCTCTCCATGTATGAATTAAGGACATGAGATTTCTCAGAGGCATCAGCCAGGGGATTATTGGGTTAATGGTTAAACATCAGACTAAATCATCCTACTACATTTTAATCTAGCAGGGTTCGAAAGTGTGCTTGTACATGTTAAAAGACAGCTAAGCGATTACACGACTGCTCATGCATGGATAGTTACAATACCTTTACAATATCTACTATTGGAATAATTACTCTGAAGAACGGGTGCCATTTGCTCGTTGATAATTTAGTTGGGTGAAATCAACTGAATTAACTGTATGTGGTTGATTATATTGGCTCATTTTACTCCTACAGTGGTTACATGGTCTCTGTATAACTGTGTGAAATGGAATAGACTGGTTAAGATACAACAAGCAGAACCCCTGGTTTTGTTTTGGTTCTGAGGTGACAATGGATATTTATTATCTGCTCATTTTTACTTTTGCACTGCGACCAGTGAACAAAAGGCCAGAGGAAAGGTATTTAAAATATGATTGAGTTATGATGTCATAGCATGGCCAAGTAGTCATCTGGCCTTTTTCTCAGTTCTGCCAGCATGGGACATGTAGTTTATGAGCACAAAATAGAAAGACCTGCATTTAAGATAATACTTATAATATTTTCTGTAAATTATACGATTTTAAAATTATCATGATGATTAATTAATTAATTTTATTTTTTTTACTGGAGCTGAATGACTGCCATTGCACAAATAAAATTTAGAAATAAAATGTAAATGTATGATTTTTACACTCATGCAGTCCTGTCGTTTTAAATGTAAAACGGTCGTATTTTGAAATGGTTTTGAAAACTCAGTATAACTATTAAGTGAGACTGGTCTCTGGAGCATTATGGGAATACCTTCATATTGTATGGTCATTTCAATAATTACAGGATATACTTCAAAGATAACACATACAAAAATATAATATGTATTTGCCATATGTATTTAAGCATCTCAAAAAAGAAGGAAACCGAGTTTTATCTTGCTCAGATAATATATGATTTCACATACAGTATATAAAAATAGAACTACGGAAAGTGTCCATTCCAAGTGAAAATGGGAAATTCACAGGCAGGAGGAACGGTAACTGAAATGGCTCTGGGGGCTCTGGGAGTCCATTGTTTTTACCATATTCTGTGAAATTATTGGTTCACCAGACGATATTTTATCAATGAACGCATTGCTTTTAAAGTGCATTATAATCTGAGATTATATGATGTGAACACTAAGAGATTATCTGTGCATTATTCTTCTTATTAATATTACCTACCATTACTGTTGATAGTAATATTAAAATAGTATTTTAATATTGTTATGATCATCACCCTCAGACTTGCTGGTTTAATCTATTCATATGGACATATGGATTTATATTCTTTTTTGAGCAACACATCTCAAAAAATAAAAAAGCAACTACCCAAAAGGTATGCATCTCATTAATGCCTGTAACATTTATGAAATATCCTCCTTGCATATTAACATGAAAATTAATGTTTCATATCAGGAGAGACTGGACCAGAGCAAAGAAATGATGCTACAGTTTTCTGTGCCTGATGCTTTTCAGTAAGACTCTTAAGAGTATGTTCTCTTAAGCAGATGTGAGAGCGTTTAGATGATCATAAAATGGCGCGCAGAATGGGCCTTTTTAAAGTCTGCAGGCTAATGAATAAAAACACAGACTTCTTTCACCGTGGTCTTTTAAAAAAAAATATATATATTTAAGACACAGCACATGGCTTTGTTACATAAAAAAGACTTTAAAATACGGACTGAACACAATAATGAACGTAAGGGTCTGTTTGTTCCAACACGGGCATCAGACAGCAGTAATACCTGTGACTGTCTGGCCTCCGTCAGTCTGTGAAATACGCCAAAGAGAGAGAGAGAAGTGCTGGACGGTGAAGCAAAATGGGTCTGCACCCCCCCCCCCCCCCCCCCCTCCCTCCCGTTGAACAGGCTTGTCTGATTGGTCAGAGTCCAGCCAGCCAACCCCTCCCACTTCATTAGCAGGGATGTGACTCTCCTCGATTAATCGGGGGAACCAGAAGCACAGGGCCTGGGCATGGCAAAAGCACACACACAGAGTTCTTCCTGCACCATCTTGGCTCTATCGCACTGTAACAGGGCCTGGGAATGGCAAAAGCACACACACAGAGTTCTTCCTGCACCATCTTGGCTCTATCGCACTGTAACAGGGCCTGGGAATGGCAAAAGCACACACACGGAGTTCTTCCTGCACCATCTTGGCTCTATCGCACTGTAATATTCCTGAGACTAACACTGATCTCCACCCACTTTTATAGGTCCCTGTAGGTAACAGTGTCTGCTACGTAAATGCAATGTAATGTAATGTAATGCTCTTATACTCTCTGCCAGCTGATAATAGTTAGGGAATTTTCAGCCATAAAGCCAACCACTAGTAGCCCCAGTTTTTTTTCTGGATGGTTTGAAAACCTTAATTCCCCAATTAATCAAGGAAAAGGAAAAATCACATCCCTGTGTTGGATCAGAAAGCAAATTTGTATGGTTTTTAGTAAAAAAAAAGAAATTTTATATATACATCAGATGTACAAACTGAAGCACACACATATATAATTGCACTTTGCATTAACAGAAGGAAGAGTGTCTATACTGGTGGTGATGGGCCGTTGATGGACTGAAGGTGTGTCCGGGCAGGTAAGTGCTGGTTCAGCAAGCGTTCCAGAGTTGCGTATCTGTGCGGTGGGTTTGGAGAGCTCACCTCCTGCTCGGCTCCTTAATTGGCCTGTTTCTTGGATCTGATTCTGAAAGAGAGAATGGGGGGGAAAAAAAGCAGGTAAATAATATTGCAATGTTGGGCCCTCCTCTTGGATGCTGTAGATGGCCAATAAAATGAATGGAGGAATTATTTGGATTACGTTCTAAAACTTTGCTCTTAAGATACTTCGAACTTTTTTGCGGGGCGCTTGTATTGGGTAGGGTGACATGCTTACATTTAGCCATGTCCACAGACAAAATAGTCTGCTTCATGGCTTCATGGCTTCATGGCTTCATGGCTACTGTGACAACTGAGTTTTGAGCCAAACGTGCCACCTGGCAATATATGTCATTTTAACAACGCAACTCAGGCGGGCTAATTGGACAGAACCTGTGATGTTTCTCCCACCGGTTACAGTACAGTCTTTCTCCTGCCGTTTCTGTTTCAGATGTACCGTAAGATTCAACCCTGAAGGAAGGATAAGTACCTAACAAAACCTCCTTAACAATGTGTTTCTGCTATAAATAGTAAAATTGATGAAGGAATCGAAAAATGTAGTTTTTTTTGTTTTGTTCCTTTCATCACACATCAATGAGCGTGATATTAATCACTGACTGTTCCAGACAAACCGCCTTTCCGTCTCCGTCTCTGCGGGTCGTTCTACGGCTGTGTACTACCTGCTTATCCGTCTCCGTCTCTCCGGGTCATTCTATGGCTGTGTACTACCTGCTTATCTGTCTGGCGGGTATTTGAGGCCTTCGGCTCTCAAGCCCCATCATCATCCGCCTGGTATTGGAGCTGTTTTGTTGTGCAGAACAACTGTTCACACCTCTGTGTTCCCCCAGACAATACAGAATCGTACAGGGATGAGAAAGACCCATAAATATGTTCGGTGGGGGGATGGGGGGGATGGGGGGGGGGGGGGGGGGGGGGGCGTCTGTCTGCGCACATCTGAACCCCCGTCTGCGCAGACGCATTATACGCACCGCTGCTAGCCCGTCTGTGGCTTCGATGGAACTGCTCCCTCGAGCACCTACTGTACGACAGGGCTTTAGCTAACCGCTGACCTTTAAACCCAGTCACATGCTCTCTGATTGCCGGAGGAGAATATAGATGATTAAATCATGAGTGTAGCCCGCTTTACATTTCCCCGCTTTACATTTCCCCTAAACTCTAAGTAACCTGTATAAACAGATGAACTAATGGCCCACAGTGGGGGGCGCAGGGGGATTGGTCAGGGGGGGTTGATCTATTGTTTTGACCTTTTTTTCCCCCTCCTCTTGTATGTACAACGTATGTTTTCCTACTTCATTTCCCTGTTAATATATTTAAAGTTTTTACAAAGTTCGTATTGTTATGATTTGCAGATGCATGTTTAATACCCCCCTTTACTTCTGATTGGCAGAATTATGCCGCCATTCTTGTCCCTCTCATTGCATCGTGTACACTGGTCATTGTTTTTTTATCTACTCTTGCCAAAGCTAACTTAAAAACACAAACAATAATACAAATTTAGTCACAATAAAAGCACCTACTGTGTGACAGGGCTTTAGTGAAGCACTGACCTTTAAACTCAGTCACATGGTTTCAGATAAGGGGGAAACAAACCCCTAATCCCGCTAACGTAAAAGCAAAGCGCATAAAGCGCCACTCAGAATGAATGTAGTGTGATGTCACAGGTGTCTTTATGACACTCGGATCGCCACCGAACGTGAGTGACACAGATGTTTGTGACGCTCTCCCTAGTGGGCATCGTCAACAAACGTGCATCTTCCATCAGATGTGTGAGAAACATGGAATAGGATATACGCAGTTTATCTTTTTTTTTTTTTTGTCATTGACCTGTTTTTATGTGGTAAATCATTAAATTTTAAGCCAGATTTCAAATGATGTTTGCACTCAGGGTAAACAGAATTACTTTTGAGAAGAGAGTTACGTTTGAACCTATTTTTTTATTTTTTATTATTAGATTTTCCTTTTTGTGCATTTGACTCTGAACTCTGCCTGAGGGGACTGAGGTGACTGTAATCGAATATAAACCCCCTCAGAACAGACGTATGGATCCTGACAACATGCTGAAGTACACATGATAACAGGGCTGTATTTAATGTCCTGTTTCTCAGTCACTCAAGCCTTCTGCTAATTAGCTTTCTCTTACTTGTTCAGGGCGTTCTTTAAATACTGCTGCAGCCACTTGGTCTCCGGGTTAATGCACACCTCCCTGTTGTTCTTCAGCCTGGCACTGTAGAGAGAGGAAGAGGAAGATGAGAGGAAGAAAAAACACGTATTCCGCAGAACTCCGAAATTCACTTCAGTTCCAAGTCTTACAAAAAAGAAGTTTAAAAAAGTATGCCTGAAGTTAGGTCGGCTTTTTTTTTCTGGACTAAATCCCAGGTAGTGTATAAGGTCACTTTCACTTTACTTTCCAGAAGTAAACTTAGATCACAGTTTAAAATACTTCAAAGTTTTAAGTCTCCAATTTAGATACAAAGTTTTCATGAATGGTGTACCTACAGTATAGTTCCAGGAATTAATTTAAGTTGACTTAAAATGAGCCAATTTAGTTTTATGAAGTACCTAAAAATAAACTTGATGTACTTAGGTATACTTTTAATAAATAAACTTTTATGTCCTACTTTTTTGTAAGGGAGCCCCTATGGGGGGGGTCTCATGCTGTAACCGCTCTTATGGTAAAACTGTAACGTGTAGGGTTTTTGAACGGCAGACATCTTGGGATATTTTATCAAATTTTGAAGCAACATTGCTGATTGTTCTCAGTCGCGTGAACATTTGTTGAGCGCGCTCTTAGGTGTTATTTTGAGTAGAGTAACAGAGCGTTTTTAATCCGAAACAAGAGTACCTGGTGCTAAAAATCTAAAATTTGATCAAAAAATGGCAAACCAAAAGCATCTATGATCCTGACGGACAGGATACATGTTCTTGTCGATGATGACTTGTGCCCCGAACTACTCATAACATGTAGGTTCAATTCAGTTCTTCTTCTGTGGTTTCACATTGTTTCTCCGGGCAGAGCCTGACAAACTCCTATGCTAACACTCTTTGTGCCCCTGGCCGTTAGATTAGATTGCAGAAAAGCCTCGTCAATGTTGTACACACAGGACAGCCGGCATTGTGCTGCTTGTACAGGGACAATGTTAATCGCTCCAACAAATAAACGCATACCGTCATTAATCTTGTTTTCCTCTCGGGTCAAACGGCCTACTGTATGGAACTGAAAACAGAGAGCCAGTCTCTGGAACCTTTCTTCATTTATAGATTATGGCCAACTCCAAAACGTGATTTTGATTTTTAAAAATCATTCAATTTCTCAGCCCTCTTTATTGAATTAGCTGACAGTTTGTTTTTCTTGTAGGGCAACTTCTATTTGATAGTCTGCGTTTAACTAAAAATATACGTGCAGCAGAAATTTGAATGGTTTCATTTAACCAGTACCAGCCCTCCCGATGGCTATGTTACCCAAACTTCTGATCATTTACAAAATGCGGAGTGTACCAAGAGTTCTGAAATTTGAGGGGGTGGGGGGGGGGGGGGGTCAGCAAGCTGTCCCAGTCCCTCTGGGATCCATTCATTAGAGGAGGGGATAGAGGAAAGGTTTCTGTTGGAGAGTGTGTGTAATAATCACACAACCTGCCACATACTGTATCTCATAATCGCTAATCTGGGTGGCAGGTCCAAGGACTTTGTGAACAGCTGGCAAGGGGCCCAGTTTAATTTGGTGGCCATGAGGGATGAGCCCTTCAAAACTTCACACGCTCATCAAAACAAGAGAAAACAAAGCTTGTTTTGGCCTCATCTGGAACCCCCCACTCCTCCTTTAAAAAAAAAAAAGAACTTGCATAAGAAAGTGCTCTATTATATTCCCGTGTCAAATGGAATATCCCGTATAAACTGTGATGGATTCCCCTATCATATTGAAGGAGGTGTCATGGCTGGAGTTTGGAGTTTACAGTCTGCCTGATTGAGTCAGCGGGTGTGGGAGGAGCCGAGGAGCACAGCAGGTAGTAATTGCTTCCCAGCGATCTAAGAGCAACAGCAAACAGAGGGGTAGTGTTACCAGCCTCTCTCCTCCGACACTGCTGGAGCCGTCAAGGGAGGGCCGGCGGGGAGCCCTGCCGTTAGGCCGAGTCCTGCTCCAATCTGCCGTCCGGCCGTCTGTCTGCCTTTGAGTCCGAGTCCTGAGTCAAATGTGCTGCTGGGGCGTTTGCTCAGGCCCCTGGAATCCCCCTCCTCCCCTCCACCAACACACACATGAGCCACACTGACCTCCCCCCAGTCACTTGTGGGATATGTTGTTTTTTTAAATCTTTCATAAATGCTGGTTTTTCAGATCCCCAGTGTCTGGTCCAGGGGCAGAGAAGTTCCGAGTGTCATAAAGACACCTGTGACATCACACTACATTCATTCTGTGTGTCATAAAGACACCTGTGACATCACACTACATTCATTTAGCAGCTGCTCTAGAAAGAGAGCTAAAGTGAGAGATAATAAAGATTCTGCTCTCTGACAGATCGTAGCAGGAGCGAATGTTCAGCAATAAAACCAAACGCTAGTGGCCTCGGGAAAATGTGTGGATGGTTTGAGGAATCTGTATTTCCTGATTAATTTGGAAAAAGAGTGAGAGTCCTTCTTCAGACTGTTAGAAAGGTCTGAGTGAGACTTTTTTTCTTTCTGTAAACAATGGAAAGTAAAAGAAAAATAAAAGCCCATTTCCTGTGAGACGTTTGCATGGCAGGAAAACGCTTGCGCGAAATTCCCAACGGGGCCGATTGTTTTGACCCTTCCTTATTGTTTCCCGTAAACCCTCCCTTTCCAACTCTCTCCTCCACCCCCCCGCCCCCTCCCTACCCCCACCCCTCCCGCTGACCCTAATTACGGAAGCGGGTTCGAGCCCGTGGCGCGGAACATGGAAACCCGCTGCGCGCTCTTTTCAGAACCTCCGTCGGCTCTGGAGATTGATGGGGCGGGATGACGGATAACCCCCCTCGGCCACCTACCACCGCATCCCAGCAGCACGGTACAGAGTACAGGCCGGGGTTAAAGGTCATCCCGGCCCATTCTCTCAAAGGAAACCGTCAGGAGCCCACACAACAAGTGCGCTCATCATCTATGTCTAATTGGAAATTCATTCTTACATTTTTCCAGGGAAAAGAAAAAAAAGAAACGGACCAATGACTGTGTGGGAATGAACCCTCGAGTGAAGTGTTGGAAAAACTGATTTCTGGATGCACCAATACCGGCTATTTTACTGGCTCTTAAGAGGCGGGTCTGCCAGTTCACTGCAATAAAATACACTAAAATGAATGTTCTTAAACAATGAAAAATACCTCCAATATAAATGTGTCTATAAACTACAATCAAAATAGAAGAGGCATAGATGGATTTTTCAGGTGGAACAGAGGTATAAACTCTGTGAACATTTCTGTGGTTGAGTGACACGCTGTAGAGGCATTTAGGTGAAAACCCAGCTGCTACATTTGGTTGAAAAGTGAAAGTTTTCTAGCTCAGTAGTGCGTGGTCTGGCTATATCTGGGTAAAACCCGAGGTATATTGGGGTTAGCCTATAGTCCGTTTATATCAAAACGTCTCTCAACCTAGATTTCCACCCCTCTAGACATCTAGATTCTGGCTTTTGCTCACTGGGAAGAGGCGAGCTATGTGACATATGAAATACTGGCATTCAGAAGCATATTTGAAATACGTGGTACTCACATGACTTGGAAGGAGCAGTTGGGGGTGTTGAGGAACTTGAGCTCTCGGATGCTTCTTTGTGGGACGGTGTTTACTGTGGTGCGGCACCAGCATCTCTCCACCAGGCTGATGGGTTTAGCTGGAACGCAAATTCAAGGCAAGCGTGAGATTCCCACATCTGCACTTTGAATTACACTCAACCCTTTGAAGAGTAGGTTTTTTTTTGGAATGTTTTTGTTCTGTACTGTCTTTGTCAGTGTTCTAGAACTCCGTTGCCTACAGTTACCGGCAGTGGTTGTTACATCATCAGCATCAGAATGTTCAGTTAAGAACATTCTAATCACATATTTGTGATCTTAAGCGCCTCACAGCAGGTGTCACTTTAACAGTGCGTACACTCGGCGTGTCACTCTTACACACTTTAACAGTGCGTACACTCGGCGCGTCACTCTTACACACTTTAACAGTGCATACACTCGGCGCGTCACTCTTACACACTTTAACAGTGCGTACACTCGGCGCGTCACTCTTACACACTTTAACAGTGCGTACACTCAGCACGCCACTCTTATGGCTGGGTTTTTTTTACAGGGAGTGTTAAAGGTAAAATACCTTCCTCAAAGGGTTCAATGTCAGCGGCCCTGGCACTGACCCCTCAGGTCCGGGCTCCCAGGCTATAACAGGCACACCCCAGGATACCGCCAAACTGGGGATTTAGGAGACCACCCATCCAGCTCTCCATCACAAATCACCCACTTCACTGCACACGCAGCTCTCAGTCACAATTTACCCATTTCACTGCATGACCAGGTCTAAGTCACAATTTACCCATTTCACTGCATGACCAGGTTTAAGTCACAATTTACCCATTTCTCTGCATAACCAGGTCTAAGTCACAATTTACCCATTTCACTGCATAACCAGGTCTAAGTCACAATTTACCCATTTCACTGCATAACCAGGTCTAAGTCACAATTTACCCATTTCACTGCAGACCCATCCCTCATGCAAAAATCACTAATCTCACTTCACTTCCTTTTAAACAGAAGTTAATATTCCCTCACAAAATAACATACCAATCCCCTTAAAGGAAGTGGAAATCTCCAGTAAATAGTGGATAAAAATAACGGAGTTTCAGTCTTATGATTTAATTCTATTTTAGTCCATAGTCCCTTTGCAAAAACCGCAGTCCCACAGAGCTGCATTTCCATTGCCTGCTTTTACCAAGTCTTTTTGATTATTACATGATTTGAGGTTTCTTTATTACAAAACATATGATGTTTGACAGATATGCAAGCGATCATATGACATTAATTTGATAAAAAAACTAATAATCTAATTCACTCAATTTCTTCAGTGAATGCAATAATTTGGTAATGGTACTTAAATACAAAGCATTACAAATACAGTTCGCTTGGGTTATTTAACCCAATCAAATGGTATCTATATTAGGCTACATTCTGATATATAACTAAGAACATTTATTTAAATAAAACTTGTTTGCTGACAGACATAGAGGCAAGAAATGAGGTCTCCGTTAAACATTTTTAAACAGCTGGTTCATGCTGATTTAAAAGCCATATCAGTGGGACTGCGGTTGCGCTTATATCGAGGTAAACTACAAATTCATGTTTTTTTAATATTACTTCATAAACTTAAATGGCATCTAATGCATTAAATGTGAAGTACATACAATGCTCTGAATTTAACATAATTACTGTTAATCTCTATAATCCCTTCCTTACAATCAAATGTATAGAAAAAAAATCCGTCAGTTAATATTTACAGACTTGTGCGATAGCGTCATGCAAAAAGGTGAAGTCTGCTTTCTCAAACAGTGAAAACATTGCGCCTATTGATTCCTATGTCGGCGCACATTCGAAATGTTTTAGATTTAGAAGCAGTGGTGGGTCCGTAATGTTTCTTTTGGGCTTTTAAAATATATTTTTTTCTCATAAGCCTGCAGTAGCTTTATCTAATATCAGTAAGATAAAAGAACCAGCATATGCACATTCTTGAAATACCCCAGGTATAGTCGAGGTACTTAAACTGGCATCACCTTTTTTCAAGGACATTAGCGCCTACGTTTACTTTGAATTACCCTCACCCACACACACACAGGCTCACTCACGCGCACCACCACACGCGCGCTCCCCATCCCCCGTTCCTAGGCTACGCTAGAAAGCGCTGATTATTTCTCCCGCAATCTACAGATATTATCATGTAAAAGACAGGCTCGTTACGCGCTGCAAATGCTGATTGAAGTGCGCATCCACTACTATCGCTGCGGTGTTGTTTTATCCCCCAATTTGTGGGTAGCTAATTAAAGAAAAACAAAGGAAGACAAATACACACATTAATCAGCGATGCCGCTGAGGTTAACTGCCATATGCTGTATCCCAGTGTTCTTGGTATAATTTGCTAGTTCAATACAGATGAGTAAATTCTTCATGCAGTGTCTGTACATCAATTGCTTAGTAGAGTGTGGGTGCGTAATGAAACACAACAGTATGGATTTCTTTTATATACAGAAACTTTAAGCGTAATTAGCATACTTAATTACAGAAGCCGGTCCAACTGTGATGTACAAATATAGGCTACAAATAATAAAGTCAGCAGTGAAAGCCTATAGCTGCTAGAGCAAAAGCATACATCTTATCCATTAATTTACTAACACCAGCAGTAGCCTATCCATATAACACCAGTCAAGTTTATTTCTAAAGCACATTTAAAATGACTACCGTCAACCAAAGTGCTGTACAGTTAATAAATACATGGGTAAACAATGACAGATGATAACATTTAAAAAAACGTTAGTGGCGTGGATTATAAGTAAAAATGACTGTATTCGAACATTTAATGTAAAATCGACTGATTTTATTCGCTACCGCAATAAAATAGGCTACAGACCAAATAAACGGCTAAACAAGGTTTCAAATTAAAAGTAAAAAATAACTAATTTAACCTTGTGAGGGACTAAGTAGGCTACTTTGCCTTACGTTTTGCACAAATAGAAGTATGTGGCTCAGAACTTGCAGAGCGTTCACGTTTCCAGTAACTGGCATCCACAATAAATTAAGCCGCTAAACTCACCGTACGACGTGTGTGTATACATCGCCACCGTCAGCAATGCCATTACCGCCAGCACTCTCAGATCCATTGTGGGTGGTTTTCGGGGGTCTAATGCGGCTAGGTTCCAGGACAACTGTGACTTCAACAACTCGCCTCTCCGCGGAAAAGTGGGAGTAGCTCGATGCGCGTGAATTTAACACTCAGCAGAAGGGATGGGGGAGTGCCCTCGAAGTGATTTATCACCCTTGGCGCGATAAACATCCTCTATTAAAATGTTTGGCTCGAAATCAAAGAGTAAGTGTATCATTGTACATTTCTCCGTCTTAGTTCGCCGAATTTAAAGAGTCATCGTAGACAGAATTCCCGTTAATGTTGTAGCTGACCCAGCCGTCCTATTTACAAGGAAATGCGTTGCATTTGTCCTTTGGCATTCAATCCCGCGGTCTGCGCGTTGTCTCCGTGTTATAGGCTACAGAACCTTTAAATATTTCTTCATTTTACAGTGTTTTCATTGCACAATAAAATCATGGGCATCGAAAACATATCTGTTCATTGAGTTTTTTTTATGACCAGTTAATTTAACTATGAGCTGGACCGTTTTGCATGTGCTGTTATTCAGTCACGGTTATTCTAACGGAATTCCCCAGATGTTCGAGTGCATTTCAAATTAGCGTATAGGCTAGATTTGGATGTTTAGATCGATAATGGTTAAAAGAGCATTTACAGGCAGTATACGCATAATGTTCTTCTTACATTAGGGACGCTAATAAAATATAGAATAAAGTCCCATTTTCGGCCCGGTGGATCCCAACACAATTAAATTTACTTTGAAATATAACGTTTTTCCACTGCGGCTTCCAGTTTAACGTGCCAAACACTTATTTGGGTGTGTAACAGGACACAGATGTGTGTTCTGTCCACGAATTGGCTGCTACCCACTACAAAAACGATGTGTTGTGCCAGACCTACATTTGAACAATGGCTTTGCGGGAGTTGATGCAGAATTTTAAAAAAAACGGATCGGTGAATGGACAGCCTGTATGGCCAGTCAGTCAAATATTTATTGTGTTCAAAACCTGCATATTGTTGCGTCGGAGCGAGTTTGCGCGCTTTGTGCATTTGCTGTCAGTAAAGTCTTAAAGATGTTTATTCCTGCACATAGAACTTCAGCACTGTCAAACCCTGAAGGTGCACAAATTGGTGTTGTTGGTATCCATAAAATATGGAGACTTTGAACAGTAGGCCAAATCCGCCGCGAAAAAGAACAAACGTCAGTTCCAATTTATCTTTTTCACATCAAATCATTTTTTTCAGGCTCCACCATTACACATAATAAAACTACATTTTCGTAAATTAATAGGTCTATTTTTCAGAAACATGCTCAGAAATATAGGTCATTTGCTGCTCTTTTACGATGTAGTTTGCGTATTAGACTAAATGATTTGTATAATTTTTTTAAACTTCTCAATATGAAGGCCTGTTATTTTGAATGATTTTCAAACAATTTTACTATGGCAATAAGAAAGCGCCTCTTCAAACGCTTCTGAGTGATAACAACGCTAAGAAGCGCCGGGTTGTAGATGCGATTTACTAGGTGGCAGCGGGAGAATTCACACCCCTGTCGAGAATCTACTGACACCTTTGCCAAGCTCGACAGGGGGAACAAATCCCCCTTTAACCCCGCTCCAGTGCAGCCACGAGAATTACGCGCTGGGGAAAGGGTCGTCGTGTTTGATGAGTCAAATTGTATGAAACCCGCTTCCTGCACATTTTGCCTTGGCACTATACCCAAATTGACTACGAGATTGCAGATTGCTAAGAACGCCAGCCTGATCACGTGAAGACGCAAAAACGAAAAATAAACTGCAGACCTATAGTATAGGCTTAAAAAAAAAGACAAATACATCGAATGAATAGGCAACATTTGTATTCAATTACTGAATATTTTAACTGCTTTTTACGATATAGTAGAGAACATATCGTTTTCCTACTTAATGAAAAAAAACCATTCGCCTTGTAGTCTTACAACAGCAGGATAAGAACGCGCACTGAAACCGAATACACGTCGACAGGCTGTATTGCGTTCGGAAAGCTTGCGCAAACTCATACACTTTTTAAAACAATTGTGCTTTCTTTATAGAGCAGTTATCATTAAATGCATAACGAGAGTCGTTAACAAGTATTATCAGGCTACATATGAACAAGACTATATTCCATATATAAACTGGATATTGGATATATTTGCAATGACAGCTTTCCAACGCCGTTGTTAAAACCCATAATATACAGTAAGCCTGCACATGAAGTCCACCGTTTAAATCGTCCTACGTTTGTACCTTTTATTTGGGCGGATTCGGGTGGGTGCGTGACGTAGCTATTATAATTTATGGATTATGGAATGCCATCACTTTATTGGTGTCATCATATCCGGTTTCTGGGTCGGTTGATTAAACAAAAACGCAACCAATGCAAGCTTCCACAAATTGTAAAAAAATAAAAATAAAAAATAAAAAAATCAGTCCGGTTCTACATCGGCACGTGATAAGCAGGCTTAAATGATCCTGCTGGATCTGTTTCAGCCCAGGCCACGTACATTTGCAGGACGGACCCAAAGAATAATAAAACAAGATCAAATGGAAGAGGAAATGAAGTATGTTTACGCCATGTTCTGTACACGACAGATGACTTTGATAACCCTGTCCCTTTATTAATAAATCTGATGGGGGAAATCCATTAAGGTCACATATGGGCATACATATCAGTGTCTATACGGGCCTGCCGATCTCGCTAATCTTCTCTAAGTTGTGTGCACTCTACTGAAGGGCACTCCTGAGGTTTGTAAACAGACAGCCCAGAAGGGAAGCCTGATTTGTTATCAGTAACCCCAGCATGAGCTTCAATGGCCTCTTTCTCAGCACCAGATGTGCGGGTCTACAGCCCCTACCACCTACCCTGCCCCCACTTACCCCCGTCAGTAGCCTGCAGCCACACCACCACGCATTCTGCTCCTACCGAACGGCTGGAGAGAGGCAGCCCTGGGCTTGATTAGTCACCCGTATATTCTGGTGGGAAAGAGGAAATATGAGCGATATCTCTGTTATTTCATACAGTGTTCTTAATGGGATCGGTATTCAGCAAAGTCAACGAGGAGCAAAATCTGGATTTTTTTCATTCATCTTTACATTAATGAGCAAACAAGCAGACGACGGAATATTGAGTCATGTAACGCCAGCAGCCATACCGCCATGCACTCTGCTCCTGCTGATTGGCTGAAGCTAAGCAAGTGTGGGCTTGGTTAGTACTTGGACAGGACACTTCGTGTGAAATCAAAGCTGTTACAGGAAGTGGCATTTGTAGGTCACCAGTTTTGCTGCCTCTACACCAAAGAGATTTCATTTCCCAGTGCAGTGATGGGGACACTGTGCTGTAGGAGATGCTGTTTTTTTTTTTTTTGGATGTGATGTTAAATCAAGGTCCTGGCTGACTTATTACAAAGAAAAGGTGTGCTGGCAAACTTTTCAACCTGGCCAATTAATCATTTCCTCCCTCTCTGCCTCACCTGATGTGTGGTGAGGGTACTGGTGCAAAATGGCCGCCATACATCACCCACCATCACCTGTATGATGAAATTATTATTATTATTATTATTATATGGTGACTAGACCTTGTGTCTGTTGCTGTCCCAGCTAATGAACAACATCAGTGAAAACAGGCCTCTCTGTACAGGGGGACAATGGGTGCTCTATTGCATTTTATTTCACACTGTGCTAAAAGATCTGTGTCTGATAAGACCTCCTTATCATTTACTTTGCCCGCAGTGTGAATGACCTTTCTGATGGCCATTTTTTCCCCCCTCTCGGTTAATTGAAATGCAATCATCCGCCAACCTATTCTAATTGTGGCTTTCGTCAAAGCCAAGATTGATCACACAAAAGAAAAAGGAATGTTGCACTCGCATTCGCTAATCTTGGGCTTCGTCCCGGTAAACGTCCGCTCACAGAAAAGTTTGTTCTTCCACGACGCTTAAGATTCCGACCAGCATCCACTCTTTAAACACAAGTTTTTTTTAGGATTTTAATTTGTGTCAATTTGACTGTTACCCCTGAATGCGAATCCTTGCCGAGAACCTTTCCCGGAACAATTAATGTCTGTTTGAAATTCCTGCCCCTCAATAATTACAAAAACGTCTAAAATTACCACAAGAAACTAACATTTACATTTCAGAGTTGCCTACGGAAGTTGGCAAAACACCAGTGAGCAGTGCAGAGAAAGGATGCTTTTAAAAAAAAGAAAATAAATACAGCCCCGAGACAAGTAGATCAAGTCTCCCCCTATAGTATATTTATCAAGAACATAGTTTGAGAGTCATGTAAGTGTCACCCGGGGGCCCTCCAATGGCCTGAGCCCTGCATGTTTGCCATGAACCCCTTTGAGTAGAGCATGAACTGGGTCGGGGAATGGCAATGAGGGCCAGACTATAGGCCACCATTCATATGAGTGAGGCCACACATCTCATTCCTCTGGAATTCAGCATTAATGAGACCCCCCCCCCCCCCCCCCCCCAACCCCCCGAAAGAAATCAGGCGGGATTGTAATGGGGCCGATTTATTAGAGATTAGAGGGAGCAGGGGTGAGGTGGGTTAGCAGGAATGAGCAAAAATGCATTAAAATATATTTTATAGAAAATACAACTTGCCTCAATAAACATGCAGCCTATTACAGAAGAGCGGTACAATCTACGACACCCAGGGGAAGTGCAGCGGCACAGTACTTGCTCACAACCAGGGATGAATAGAAATGCACTAAAAATGTAAATTTTTACGAAATAAATCCCACTGAAAAATTTGTGGTGGTTCAGAGGTATAAACCGAACAAAAACAGAGGCCATGAAATGCGTGCGTGAAAATACATATTTGAAATGCATGTAATTGAAATGGTGTCTGTCCGTGTCCACCGCCCCCTTATCTGATGGTCCCCACAGATGGTGTGCAGGCTGTGGGGTGGGGGTGGGGGTCCTCCAGAGTTTCCCCCCCCGAGTGTGAGGTCTGAAGGGGGGGGGGTGAGGGTGAGGGTAACCCCGCTGAGCGTGGATGTTCAGCCCACCCCTGATCATGATACCATTCGGTCCAATTTCCAGAAACCTGCCCAAAATGGTGGGGCCTCAGCACCACCCTGACCCCCCCCCCCCCCCCCCCATCCCAGAGCTGTCCATCCCGGTGTCTGGTGCCTGGTCATGCTTCTCCCCATGGAACATGTTCCCGTGCTCCTGACTCATACACCCAACTGATCAGGAGACCGCACTCTGACCGCACTCTGCTGTGGAGACCGCACTCTGACCGCACTCTGCTGTGGAGACCGCACTCTGACCGCACTCTGCTGTGGAGACCGCACTATGACCGCACTCTGACCGCACTCTGCTGTGGAGACCGCCCTCTGACCGCACTCTGCTGTGGAGACCGCACTCTGACTGCACTCTGCTGTGGAGACCGCCCTCTGACCGCACTCTGCTGTGGAGACCACACTCTGACCGCACTCTGCTGTGGAGACCGCACTCTGACCGCACTCTGCTGTGGAGACCGCACTATGACCGCACTATGACCGCACTCTGCTGTGGAGACCGCACTCTGACCGCACTCTGCTGTGGAGACCGCACTATGACCGCCCTCTGACCGCACTCTGCTGTGGAGACCGCACTCTGACCGCACTCTGCTGTGAGCACCAGCACTGATGCGTACTGAGATGTGAATGCTGGGTATTGCAGGTCAGAGAGTTCACGGTGATGAAGATGATGATGTTGGTGATGATGACGATGATGGAGACATTGTCTTTCCAATCAGCGCTGTCTTTGAACTGTCCCAATCAGCCTCCCATGCGCTGCGTATAAGCTGCCATGCTTTCATAAAGAGGACACTCAATGCAGGGATGCTCTGCGGAAAAAACAAACCAAAAAAAAACCAAAAAAAAAACCAAAAAAAAAACCACTGTCCAACTGTATGAGGCTGGAGATAGAGAACCCGTTTGACTCGCCCTGGACCGCCTGTGTCAGTCTAAAACTGGCTCTGGGATCATCAGTTATAAAAATGAACTGTTTGGGGGCAACAATGTGCCCCACACCTTCACAGAAATGATCTGTTACAATTGCGACGCCTGCCAATATTTTGAACTTTTTGATCGTTTGTTTCCTGGAGCATGGCCAGCTGCCACAGGAAGTGAGAGTTCATCTCCCGTTTCCCCCCCGCGCGCGGTGACTGGGCTGTGTGTGTGTGCGCGCGCGTACTGATACGGTCCACCGAGACCCCCGTTTATACTCCGTTTGTGTCCACTCACTCGGGCGATTACGACCTCTAATAATCACCGCGGAAACAGCCCCCCCCCCCCCTCCCCGGGCTGTGGTCGCCGTGGGAACGCAAACTAAAAGAAGAAAGCAAAGCGCTGTGATGAACAATCTCTGCGCTTCAAATGGAGGCTCTGCTGTATGGCAGCCTTAGTGAAAATGACCAAAATAATGACGCATCCTGTCTGCCTTCAAACCCCTGTACTCTGCATCTGAAATATTGCACGTATGTATTTCATATGTACAAACGTAATACAGGTTACCTTTTTTTCTATCGATTATACCTTGGCGTCGCCTTCAAAGGAACCTACTAATCCATCGTTCAGATTGTATCTTACAGGGACATTTAGTTTGGGGGGTATTTTGTAACAAAAGACATTTTAGTGTATTTCTGGGCCTCACTGGAGGTTAGATGTTCCTGTGCACACAAAAAAAAACACGTGCCTTTGATATGATCTGATAAAATCCAGGACCACAGAAAACTAAAGTGTCCAAATTGGAAACAGGTGACATACATGCAGTGCTGGCTGGCTTTTGCACACGCGTGCAGCTGGTCATGTACACTACTCACAAAAAGTTAGGGATATTCGGCTTTCGGGTGAAATTTCAGGATGAACCTAAAATGCACTATAACCTTTACAGGTGAAATTAATTTGACCTTCTCTAAACTTTTGAATGCACATGTCCAACTATTCAATGTTTCAGTACTTTTTGCACAACTTGCTGTTCTCTAACAAGGAGCTGAACGGCAAAATTCACAACAGGTGTTTGATCCATGAATCGACCAATAAATTTCCTGGTTCAATTAGAATTGGTATTTAAACAGTCCTCTTCATCATGCTGTTCACATTTTGACATCATGAGACCAAGACGACACCTAACAATTGATCAACAGTACCTCGCCATTGCGAGGCTTCAAACAGGATGTTCTCAGAGGGAAGTGGCCACTGAGCTTAGAGTGTCACAGAGTGTCATCAGCAGGTTGCAACAGAGATACAGAGAGACTGGAAGAGTCACAGAAAGGCATAGAAGTGGACGTCCTTTGGCCACATCCCACACTGATGACCGCTTCATTGTGAACAGTGCCCTGCGGAACCGGATGATGAATGCCACTCAACTCCAGGCACATTTAAGGGAGGTGAGAGGCACCCAAGTGTCACGTCAGACCATTCGAAACCATTTACATCAGCGTGGTCTGCGTGCTAGACGACCTGCAAGGGTACCTGACCACACCACCAGGCACAGGCGTCATCGTCTTGCATGGGCCAGGGAGCATTTACACTGGACGAGGGACCAGTGGGCCTCAGTGCTGTTCTCTGATGAAAGTCGATTCACGTTGAGCAGAAATGATGGCCGCCAACGATGTTGGAGACGTCAAGGAGAGCGCTATGCATCAGCCACTGTTGTCACCAGACGACCCTTTGGTGGTGGCGGTGTTACAGTGTGGGCAGGTGTGTCTAGTCAATACAGAACTGCCCTACACTTTGTGAATGGTACAGTGACAAGCCCATACTACCTGAATAACATCATTAATCCAGTCATTGTGCCCCTGCATGAACAACACAGGCCTAATTTCATCTTCATGGACGACAATGCTCCAGCTCATCGAGGTCGCATCATTAGGGAAAGGCTGCTGGAGACTGGGGTACCTCAAATGGAGTGGCCTGCACTTTCTCCAGACCTGAATCCCATAGAAAACCTATGGGATCAGCTGACTCACCGTGTAGAGGCTCGTAACTCTGTACCCCAGAACCTCAATGACCTGAGGGCCGCCCTTCAAGAAGAGTGGGATGCCATGCCTCAGCAGACAATAAGTCGACTTGTGAACAGCATGAGACGTCGTTGTCAAGCTGTAATTGATGCTCAAGGGCACATGACAAGTTATTGAGACATTGACATTTTTGTTGTGGTATACCCACCACTGTTGTTGGCTTTTGTTTCAATAAATTGTTTGAGATGAGGAAATCACCATTGCATGCTTCTACTTAAATGCCCTACTTTCATGATACGTATAATATCACTGTAGCGTGAACTTACATTTTCCATAAATTTCACCCGAAAGCCAAATATCCCTAACTTTTTGTGAGTAGTGTATGTCTCACGCTTTCTTTCCCTCGCTCTGCTGATAGCTAAAGGCAGATAAGCCCAGGACTCTATCAGAGAGCTTGTAATTCTCTCTCCCCAATGAATGACCTTTTGTGCCTGTTTAAGGTAACGGCTGTAAAAACCCTCTGTCATTTCTGTGATAAGAGCAATTAAGGCTTAATTACCTGAATGCGTAAAATGACTCAATCGTTACCATTTCCTTCAACCCCCTGCACCTCCCCCCCACCGCTACCACCACTAGATAATTTCCAAGTGAATATACGGAACATGAGCATTTCCAAGGTAATCTTGGCTGTCGACAACCTTTCCCGGACTTCCTCCTTGATTTACTATCAAACCAAACAATAAAAAAAATTATAAATGACTGAGTCCAGTAATCCACAGCAGAAAATAATGAGTGCCATTGTTCTCTGCGGAGGGCCAGTGAGTAAACATTGTCCCTGTGAGTGATGCCAAGGCTTACCCTGTCCTTCATAAAACGCTGCGCTTCCTGTTCGCACAGCAGTATCGCTGACAGTGAGAGGGGCGTGTGCTGAAGAGTGAGTGCACTGGCTCCAGCAGGTACTGATTTTCCACCGAGCTGCTGTTATGCAATAAACCAGGGTTACAAAATGTAGCCTCTGTCTTCCCTTCAAGTCCCCTCATCATAATAACACATTCTTTTCTCTGTTCTTGTGGGGGTTGACCCCTTTAAGGTGCAAGATCACATATATGTGATTAGAATGTTCTTAACTGTATATAATGTGATGCTTGAATGTCTTGTCTTGTCTTTTGTGTGGACCCCAGGAAGAATAGTTGTTGCTGAGGTAATAGCTAATGGGGATCCTAGATAAACAAACTAAACATTCTAATGCTGATGTAACAATAACTACTGGTAACTGAACATTCTAATGCTGATGTAACAATAACTACTGGTAACTGAACATTCTAATGCTGATGTAACAATAACTACTGGTAACTGAAAACAATGGAGTTCTAGAACACTGACTTTAGAATTTAAAAAAAAAACCCTAGTTTTCAAAAAAGCCTGGATCAGTGTGATTGGGTGTCTATTTGGAATGACTGGACAGGAGTAATACATGTTGTATCATCATTTATATTTTATTTTTTAAACATTCTGTTAAGTTGGTAGGCCAGCTGTGGGAAGCTTTACCAGAACAGACCCAGCTCTGAATTCCCATTGGCCGAGATGGACTCAATAGCCACCCAACAGGTCTTATTACACATTCCTCGAATTGGCACAAGCATTTTGTTACGGTACTCTGAGAACATGACAGGCTGCCTTTCCCTCTTACCGCCATCAAAGGCAAGGATTTACAGCGCATTGTAATAACCCCAGAGTCCAGACCCAGCCCAGATGTGAGCAATCAATAAATCTTTGTCCAAAGCTCATGGTTACAGTGGCACCACATCAAAGCCAGACCTGACACAGGCATGAAACACACCACAAGTGTCACGGATCACGTTGATTTATTCTCTCATTTCTGTACCAATTACAAACAGCTCTCTATCCTCCATTGTACTGTCTTTTTAATCCACCCTGAAGCACATTGAGCTGCTAATATAGTAATAATAATAATAATAATAATAATAATAATAATAATAATAATAACAATTGTTATTAATAATAAATAATAATAATAATAATAATTATTATTTATTTATTTTAAAAGACTGATCATTTGCATTTTACATTTACATTTTATTCATTTGGTTGACACTCTTATCCAGAGTGACTACAATTAGTGCGCAAAGAAAAGGCCTCGATGTGTAAATCACCCACATTCCAAGCGTATATTTGCAATAGAGGTGACCTGGATGATGCAGCGGGAACTGAATTAATCTTCTCTCCCTGTGGATGATGTCTTGAGCTCCACTGGTAACAGAATAGAGCTTTAGCTGCAGCTGCGCAGCCCCACTGGTAACAGAATAGAGCTTTAGCTGCAGCTGCGCAGTCACACTGGTAACAGAATAGAGCTTTAGCTGCAGCTGCGCAGCTCCACTGGTAACAGAATAGAGCTTTAGCTGCAGCTGTGCAGCTCCACTGGTAACAGAATAGAGCTTTAGCTGCAGCTGTGCAGCTCCACTGGTAACAGAATAGAGCTTTAGCTGCAGCTGTGCAGCTCCACTGGTAACAGAATAGAGCTTTAGCTGCAGCTGTGCAGTCACACTGGTAACAGAATAGAGCTTTAGCTGCAGCTGTGCAGCTCCACTGGTAACAGAATAGAGCTTTAGCTGCAGCTGTGCAGCTCCACTGGTAACAGAATAGAGCTTTAGCTGCAGCTGTGCAGTCACACTGGTAACAGAATAGAGCTTTAGCTGCAGCTGTGCAGCTCCACTGGTAACAGAATAGAGCTTTAGCTGCAGCTGTGCAGTCACACTGGTAACAGAATAGAGCTTTAGCTGCAGCTGTGCAGTCACACTGGTAACAGAATAGAGCTTTAGCTGCAGCTGTGCAGCTCCACTGGTAACAGAATAGAGCTTTAGCTGCAGCTGTGCAGTCACACTGGTAACAGAATAGAGCTTTAGCTGCAGCTATGCAGCTCTACTGGTAACAGAATAGAGTTTTAGCTGCAGCTGTGCAGCTCCACTGGTAACAGAATAGAGTTTTAGCTGCAGCTGTGCAGCTCCACTGGTAACAGAATAGAGCTTTAGCTGCAGGTGTGCAGCTCCACTGGTAACAGAATAGAGCTTTAGCTGCAGCTGTGCAGCTCCACTGGTAACAGAATAGAGCTTTAGCTGCAGCTGCGCAGTCACACTGGTAACAGAATAGAGCTTTAGCTGCAGGTGTGCAGCTCCACTGGTAACAGAATAGAGCTTTAGCTGCAGCTGTGCAGCTCCACTGGTAACAGAATAGAGCTTTAGCTGCAGCTGTGCAGCTCTACTGGTAACAGAATAGAGCTTTAGCTGCAGCTGCGCAGCCCCACTGGTAACAGAATAGAGCTTTAGCTGCAGCTGTGCAGTCACACTGGTAACAGAATAGAGCTTTAGCTGCAGCTGCGCAGTCACACTGGTAACAGAATAGAGCTTTAGCTGCGGCTGTGCAGCTCCACTGGTAACAGAATAGAGCTTTAGCTGCGGCTGTGCAGCTCCACTGTTTCTGGCGTCCAGACGACTGCAGATGGCTGCAAAGTGCTTCCATGTTTGTGCTTAAAGATCTGCTGATCAAACGGCTCATTAAGCGCCGTTCTGAGATACAGCTCACCCGGCCGGGGAACTGCGCGCATTACTGGGAGATAACCCGGCCGGGTAACTGCGCGCATTACTGGGAGATAACCCGGCCGGGTAACTGCGCGCATTACTGGGAGATACAGCTCACCCGGCCGGGTAACTGCGCGCATTACTGGGAGATAACCCGGCCGGGTAACTGCGCGCATTACTGGGAGATAACCCGGCCGGGTAACTGCGCGCATTACTGGGAGATAACCCGGCCGGGTAACTGCGCGCATTACTGGGAGATACAGCTCACCCGGCCGGGTAACTGCGCGCATTACTGGGAGATACAGATCTCCCGGCCGGGTAACTGCGCGCATTACTGGGAGATAACCCGGCCGGGGAACTGCGCGCATTACTGGGAGATCACCCGGCCGGGGAACTGCGCGCATTACTGGGAGATACAGCTCACCCGGCCGGGTAACTGCGCGCATTACTGGGAGATACAGCTCACCCGGCCGGGTAACTGCGCGCATTACTGGGAGATAACCCGGCCGGGGAACTGCGCGCATTACTGGGAGATACAGATCACCCGGCCGGGTAACTGCGCGCATTACTGGTGTGTTACAGCTTCTCTCCACTGAGTACAACAAAAGGACCTCAAGGGTTCTCAAAGATGTAATCAAACTGCACGTGCTCAGCAGCTGAAGGCACGCCTCTCAGCCTATCAGCCTCTCAGCCTATCAGCATCAAGGAAACACAAAGAATTTTCCCGTGCAGAGAGGCAGAAAAAAGATTTTTCATATTTTGGATGAGGTTAAGGTTGGGGGGGTGAGTGAGGTACCGCGTGACTCGGCTGGGCGTTGATGCGCCCTTGTTTTGGATGGTTGCACACATTAAAGGGGCGGCCATGTTGGTTAGATCCCAGGCGCGTATTGATCACCTGCAGGATAAAGGGCTTTCAGTGCTAGAGAGCCCTGTTGGGTCGCCGCTCGCTCAATTGTGGGTTTGAAGTGGAAGGAAGGGGGTGTGATGGGGGGATTGTCTGGCTGTGCTTTTGTCTAGTTCCTACCTCCTACAATGTGTCAGAGATATGCGCCCCCTACATACACACACACACACACAGTTTCCTTTACAGGCCTCCGCTTGGGTGAGCCAGTAGGTGATTAAGCGGTGTGTTATATGTGAAGCACAAGTGATTTTCCCGCTGTGTGTCATTCAGAGGTTAGCTGAGGCCTTTCTGTAGAGCCCACTCTTCCCTGGAGCTGTGTGTCGTTCAGAGGTTAGCCGAGGCCTTTCTGTAGAGCCCACTCTTCCCTGGAGCTGTGTGTCGTTCAGAGGTTAGCCGAGGCCTTTCTGTAGAGCCCACTCTTCCCTGGAGCTGTGTGTCGTTCAGACGTTAGCCGAGGCCTTTTGTTGTTAGGAAGCCTATCGCTCCGTTCTGACTGCTTTACCTGCAAAGGCATTCAGAGCAGGAGAGGGAAAAGGAGAAAATTCCAGGAACGGCCTGAGAAGCTTCCGGAAAGACTGGAGCACTGCCTGCTGAACTCACTGTGGCGTCCACTGATGGGGTGAAAAATGTACACACACACACACACACACTTATGCACGCATGCACACGCTCTCTCTCACACACACACACACACACACACACGATTACACATGCACAGATATGAAGACCCATTGATGTCAAAAATAACGAAACACATGCGCAGCAACGCCTGCTTTGATGCATGTGCAGCACAGCAGCGCCTGACGTGTCATGTAATTTCCCCATTGACTTATAACGGTCACGCGTGCACGCGTACGTTCACGCGTAATGACTGTTGCGCACCACTAATCGTATTTATGAGACGGTCCAACAGTGTCAAAAATAACGAAACACATGCGCAGCAACGCGTGTGTGCCTGCGTGATTAACTTGGTAAATTTTGGTACGCGTGCGTGCGTGTGTCCGTTGTTACGTGCGCATTGTATTTCACGCGTGACAAGATGATGCGTACTGCACTCAAAGCGTGTACACGTTCGTCTGTCACTATTAGAGAAATTTTGTCACGCGTTCACGTGTAATGACTGTTGCGCACCACTAATCGTATTTATGAGACGGTCCAACAGTGTCAAAAATAACGAAACACATGCGCAGCATCCCGCGTACATGGCCGCGTACATGGACGCGTACATGGCCGCGTACATGGACTTATAACGGTCACGCGTTCACGTGTAATGACTGTTGCGCACCACTAATCGTATTTATGAGACGGTCCAACAGTGTCAAAAATAACGAAACACATGCGCAGCATCCCGCGTACATGGACGCGTACATGGCCGCGTACATGGACGCGTACATGGCCGCGTACATGGACGCGTGCATGAACGCGTACATGAATTTTACCGACCTACCTTTCAAAATCTAATACTCCATGTAAAATATAGGGAAATATTTTCAGTCTCAACAGACTAATGTCCATATGGTCCTATGCTGGAATCACTGTAAACGTTAAATAGACATACATTTATAGTTTACATTAAAAATCTAACAAAAAAGATCATTTGTTTTATAATTGCCTTGAAGATCAAATGTCCCCATACAACTAGGGCTGCAACTAGCTATTTTGATAATTAGAAGAAGTTTTGTAGTCCAAGGCAGCTCTACAAAATTAAAAAGCCTTTATTGAATGGCTCACATTATTTAGAATATTAAAAAACCAACATGTTTCGGCCTACATAGGGACTTCATCAGCTGGTGCTGAAAGAATGGAACAATATATAACATAGCCAGAAGGGGTCAGTCGAGATACAATCTATTAAATAGATCGTTATATAGATCATGTCAAATGAATAAACAATATTACTTACAAAATAATGCATCAAACTAATACATAATGTAGGCTATATATATATATATATATATATATATATATATATATATATATATATATATATATATAAACAACAACTCAAAAAACTAAAAGGAAAAAATAAATACTGTAGCAACATAAGAAAACAAGTCAGATCAAATCAATAAGTCAAACATACTAGATTGATGTTAAACAGAAAATAATATAATATAAACAATATAATATAACCAATATAATATAAAAATATAATGTAAAAATAAAATAAAGAAAATATCAGGAAATGAGCAATGAACAATGGACAAAGTAATAAAGTAACCTATACTTAACCTATAGAAATGACACCAAGTCTATGGAGTCATTTAGACCTGGGGGTGAGGTGGCCTGTAGCCTATCGATCCAGCGGCTCTCTTTTTGGTTTAATTTCTTCTGTCTATATCCTCCCCTAGAGGTGGGGGGGGGGGGGGGGGGGGGGGACCATGTCAATGCCGATAGCTGTAAATATAACTGAGGCACTTTGGTGAGCGTTTTTAAGATGTTTAGCCAGCGATGTATGATCGCTTCAGAGAACGTGGCTATACACATAATACTCTTAAAACAGCTCTATCTAAAGCCGCTACTGTAGAACGCGACTCTCTCTTAACAAGAAAGATGCAGAAAGAGAAATCCGATAGGGTGTTTTTCTCCACCACATACAGCGCTAAGGCCCTCGCTGTCGGCAACATAATTAAAAAGAATTGGAGCCTGATCCAATGTGATGATGCCTTGTCCAACATATTCCCTGACCCCCCTCTCTGTACATTTAGAAGAGCCCCCAATCTGAGAAGGGTCCATCTGCAGACTCGCAGACCTGGCCTCATTCGTGATCGGCCTCAATCGTGATCGGCCTCATTCGTGATTACAGGAAGTTCGCAAGTGCGCATGCGCTTACAAGACGAAGGGGGAAAAAACAGAAAGAGCAGCGTGCAGGTAAAGCCACACTGAAATAAAACAGTCGCTCGTAATTAATGGAACCTTCTGAATTTCAAAAGCAATGGTATCTAGCCTACTGAGTGAAAGTTTGAGAGTTATTCAGCTGAAGTTCCCTCGGTTGCCAGTTAGTGATAATATGCTAAAATGTCCTCATTTTTATGTGAATGGTGCGTGTTGGCTCGGCTTCAGATTGTCGAAACAGCTATGAGCCATTAGTGTTAGCTATGACGTGTTACGTGCTTTATTGTTGTAATAAAAGAAAACAAAAAAGTCGCTAACACTTTGCAATAATGTTACATGAATTGAATTGTCTCTTAATAAAAATGTAAATTACTGACTCAAGTATCATTCTTTCTTACATATTACTCACGTAGCCTACACTCAAAAACCTTGTATAAGGGAGTATTGTGTTTGACAGCAAGCTAGAAGCATGCTTGATTGGCTAAAAAGCCACAATGGGGCATTTAGTTTAAAGCTGCAATTAATGAAAAAGGCAATACAACATTAACTATATGGATTAAGAGTGGGAAACAAGGGTGCATCAGATATGTTTAATGATATTAAATCCAGGCTAATGATCTGTATGACATATTTACAAGAGGTCCATTGATGACATAACTCAAATTCAACATTTGCTTTATCTTAATGGTTCCTTAATTTCCAGCCCTAGATCAGGATCATTGTAGGTCTCATCCCATAAAGACTGCCCACCAATAATGTAATGTAATAATCACATTCTCTCAATTCGATTGAGTCGATTTTGGCCTTTTTTGTTAAACATCTCCATTCGTCTCAAAATATCGATTCAGTGGAGAAATGCAAATGAGCATAAAATATTTTTAAAAATTTGATCCAAGGCATTTGAAATAAGCTCATATACTGTACACATACCAATCAAAACAGTGTAATTACCCTGAATGGTGTGCCAGAAAAGCATGCATGGTATCAAGAGGTGATTTAAAACACTATGGGACAGATCCAAACAAACTCTGATAAACTATAACATTTTATGCATAGTTGTATGCTAAGGAAGAAAATTTGCTGATGAGGTCACCAGATAGCAGTCTGACACCGGGTCCTACTTCACAACCGGGACAGGCCGCTGATGGCCTCATGACACAGGTTCTCATTCCACTGGGCATGGCCGCCAGCTTGAGCTGCTGCCCGGGGCCAGGGATGACGGGCAGCTGGCCCATCATTTGGCCTTGGATGACCACCTTCAGGCCCTGGTTCGAGAGAGCTCCAATCAGGGCAACTATCTACAAACAAAATATCCTCCCTGTAGAATAAACCCCTCCGTCTCTGCATGTGCACAGAGCTAAATTTGGTGGGCGGGGCTTAGAATAGAGATTGGAGGGAGGAGAGCAAAAGGGAAGTCTTTTAGCCTTCTGTATTTTCAAACTTGCCTACTGCAGCTTTAATCCTATTTCCCCAATATTTTGCTTGTAGTGACTAAGGTTATTTAATTTATCCAATTTGTTGCAATTTCACATAAAAAATTTGTAGCTAGATAGGCTATGCTAATGATCCAGTGTACTCATTCTGGTTTCATTATGGATCAAGCTATTTTCTCTTTTAGATAAATTTTGTTCATTGTATATTAAAAAAGTCTAATTTGCTCTATTCATTACTTTTAAAAAATTGTGGAAGAATGAATCCTATCCAGGATTGTTAAGGCCAGGGCTGGTGACTGAACACAAAAGGGACAATAGATAACAAGGGTAGTAGTGGATAAAAAAGTTTTAGTTTATTTATAGCAGTCCTGTAACAGCAAGGACATGAATGATGAATATATGAATGATGGAAATAAGGTGGCTCTGGAGAGAGGTTGTTCGGCACACACTGAATGTGAGGCTGGAAAAAAGAGACACGAGAAATCGATACTCTACATCAGGAGTATGTTAAAATCAGCAATAGTTGTTCATCACTGGTAGAACAATAGCAGTCAGGCGGAAAGTTTGACAATAGAGGGTAGAACAGAGCCCTTGGTTTGACTACCAAAGACTGGCCTATCTGGTAACACTTTACAATAAGGTTACATGAATTAGCATTAACTAATGTAGTTGTTCATATGAATTAATGATGTACAAATATTATTGAAGTATTTTCAAACATTAACAAATGGTTTGAAATGACAAACCATTAGTTAAATGTATTTGTCAACTGTTTATTAACAGTAGGCTACAATCCGTAATGTCTGCGCCGCGCTGTGTTTAGCTGAATAGTACAACACGAGCTACTGACAACAACGTTTCGTCCTCGGTGGCTCATCCGAAGTTGATTCAGAAGCTGACATGTTTTCTAGCTAAGAAAATTATTAGCTAGCTAGACCACGTATATACACGTCTGACCAAAACAACAGCAGCAGTAGTGAGGCGGAATTCGATTAAGATTGTAGCATTAACTAATGATAAAGTAGGCTAAGTCCATTATCATGGGCTAAACTTAATTACCATTAGTTAGTTACCGGTTGACAAATTACATTACAGTCATTTAGCAGACGCTTTTATCCAAAGCGACATACAATAAGTGCATACAGAAACAAATACATTAGCTAAAGGTTTGTACTTTCAATAAGGGTACGAAATAATGAAAAGTTAATCGAATGCTTTGTTAATGGATTTGTACATCATTAATTAATGTTAGCAACAACATAGCTACATTAGTTAATGTCAATTCATGTAGCCTAACATTATTGCAAAGTGTTACCGACTTTTTTTTCTTTAATTACAACAATAAATCACGTAACACGTAATAGCTAACACTAATAGTTGATCACTAACTGGCAACCGAGCGAACTTCAGCTGAATAACTCTCAGACTTTCACTCAGTAGGCTAGATAGCATTGCTTTTGAAATTCAGAAGGTTCCATTAATTACGAGCGATTGTTTTATTTCAGTGTGGCTTTATGCTCTTTCTGTTTTTTATCTTCGTCTTGTAAGCGCATGCGCACTTGCGAACTTCCTGTAATCACGAATGAGGCCGATCACGATTGAGGCCGATCACGAATGAGGCCAGGTCTGCGGGTCTGCAGATGGATGCTATTGCCCAATCTCGGAGATAAATTAGTACGAAGCCATCTACCGGCTGATGTTAAATCCACATGGTTCAAGCCTCCTGCATGAACTTATAGATGCGGTCACTGTAAACAATGTGATGTGGTGGAGAGATCTAAAGGGTTCACCCACCCAGTAACTAAACAAACATATACATCTAACAGCTTCATTAATTTTCAAACTACTCATGTTATTTATATACTGTCCTGCTCTAAATGTAATTCTTTTTATGTGGGTCGTACGAAACGCCGCTTACTTGATCGACTGGCTGATCACAAATATGCAATAAAAACAATATGGATTACGCGATGGCTAAACATCTTAAAAACGCTCACCAAAGTGCCTCAGTTATATTTACAGCTATCGGCATTGACATGGCCCCCCCCCCCCCCCACCTCTAGGGGAGGAGATAGACAGAAGAAATTAAACCAAAAAGAGAGCCGCTGGATCGATAGGCTACAGGCCACCTCACCCCCAGGTCTAAATGACTCCATAGACTTGGTGTCATTTCTATAGGTTAAGTAGGTTACTTTATTACTTTGTCCATTGTTCATTGCTCATTTCCTGATATTTTCTTTATTTTATTTTTACATTATATTTTTATATTATATTGGTTATATTATATTGTTTATATTATTTTCTGTTTAACATCAATCTAGTATGTTTGACTTATTGATTTGATCTGACTTGTTTTCTTATGTTGCTACAGTATTTATTTTTTCCTTTTAGTTTTTTGAGTTGTTGTTTATATACTGTATATATATATATATATATATATATATATATATATAGCCTACATTATGTATTAGTTTGATGCATTATTTTGTAAGTAATATTGTTTATTCATTTGACATAATGATCTATATAACGATCTATTTAATAGATTGTATCTCGACTGACCCCTTCTGGCTATGTTATATATTGTTCCATTCTTTCAGCACCAGCTGATGAAGTCCCTATGTAGGCCGAAACATGTTGGTTTTTTAATATTCTAAATAATGTGAGCCATTCAATAAAGGCTTTTTAATTTTGTAGAGCTGCCTTGGACTACAAAACTTCTTCTAATTATCAAAATAGCTAGTTGCAGCCCTAGTTCTATGGGGACATTTGATCTTCAAGGCAATTATAAAACAAATGATCTTTTTTGTTAGATTTTTAATGTAAACTATAAATGTATGTCTATTTAACGTTTACAGTGATTCCAGCATAGGACTATATGGACATTAGTCTGTTGAGACTGAAAATATTTCCCTATATTTTACATGGAGTATTAGATTTTGAAAGGTAGGTCGGTAAAATTCATGTACGCGTTCATGCACGCGTCCATGTACGCGGCCATGTACGCGTCCATGTACGCGGCCATGTACGCGTCCATGTACGCGGGATGCTGCGCATGTGTTTCGTTATTTTTGACACTGTTGGACCGTCTCATAAATACGATTAGTGGTGCGCAACAGTCATTACACGTGAACGCGTGACCGTTATAAGTCCATGTACGCGGCCATGTACGCGTCCATGTACGCGGCCATGTACGCGGGATGCTGCGCATGTGTTTCGTTATTTTTGACACTGTTGGACCGTCTCATAAATACGATTAGTGGTGCGCAACAGTCATTACACGTGAACGCGTGACAAAATTTCTCTAATAGTGACAGACGAACGTGTACACGCTTTGAGTGCAGTACGCATCATCTTGTCACGCGTGAAATACAATGCGCACGTAACAACGGACACACGCACGCACGCGTACCAAAATTTACCAAGTTAATCACGCAGGCACACACGCGTTGCTGCGCATGTGTTTCGTTATTTTTGACACTGTTGGACCGTCTCATAAATACGATTAGTGGTGCGCAACAGTCATTACGCGTGAACGTACGCGTGCACGCGTGACCGTTATAAGTCAATGGGGAAATTACATGACACGTCAGGCGCTGCTGTGCTGCACATGCATCAAAGCAGGCGTTGCTGCACATGTGTTTCGTTATTTTTGACATCAATGGGTCTTCATAGCACAGATGGACACAGACACACGCGCGCACACACTCACACACACACACACACACATGCACTTAGACACACACGCATGCACACACACACACACACACACACACACACACAGACAATAGACACCTAACATAAACTTCGCACAACTATAAACAGCCCAAAAATGTTGGATGTGGATCATTCTTTATAATCCCGTGTGTTCTATGACAAACATACAAAGATACTGTTTGCCCATAATAATGTTCTGCGATTGACCTTCAGTGACATTGCCAGTTGCATGAATGTTTTCCGTCACATGATTCAGAGAATCCGTCATATCCTCTGTTAAACTCAGGAGGGCTGGGCATCACTCTTCCTTTTTTTATATCACATCCCTCAGGCAGTTATCAACAAACACATGCAAAATATGTTCCTGCTACGCTTCCAAAATGCCACTTCCTGTTTCCCGTCATTCCGAAATATTCTGACGTCTTTAAACCAAGAGCTTAGGGGTTTGGGGGGGGGGGGGGGGGGGGGGGGTTGTTTGTATTCACGAAAAATCAACAATGCGGGTAATGCGGGTATAGCTCCGCCATCTGCTGACAACAGGAATCATCAGCGTGGAAGAAGAGGGTAGAGGTTAGAGTTCGGGGGTCAGGATCTGAACCATCACAAGTTCTCTAACACAGAGACAGCGTCAGTAACGCCGGCCCACGTAGGAATGTGGTGACAGGACGCTCTTCAGGGAGAGCAAGAGAGCAGGAAAACAGGGCCGGGTCCCAAAATAAACGATGCGCCTCTTAAACCATCACTCCACACCCCGGCAGCCAGCCCTCACACAGCAGGGGATCAAACTCCAGAGAACGAGAGCAGGAGAGTGTCTTATGAGGACCAGGCCAGAGCCAATATATTAACCATCCTGTGTCTTATGAGAACCACGCCAGGGCCAATATGTTAACCATACTGTGTCTTATGAGGACCAGGCCCGGGCCAATATATTAAAAATCCTGTGTCTTATGAGGACCAGGCCCGGGCCAATATATTAACCATCCTGTGTCTTATGAGGACCAGGCCCGGGCCAATATATTAACCATCCTGTGTCTTATGAGGACCAGGCCAGGGCCAATATATTAAAAATCCTGTGTCTTATGAGGACCAGGCCAGGGCTAATATATTAACCATCCTGTGTCTTATGAGGACCAGGCCCGGGCCGATATATTAACCATCCTGTGTCTTATGAGGACCAGGCCAGGGCCAATATATTAAAAATCCTGTGTCTTATGAGGACCAGGCCAGGGCCAATATATTAAAAATCCTGTGTCTTATGAGGACCAGGCCAGGGCTAATATATTAACCATCCTGTGTCTTATGAGGACCAGGCCCGGGCCGATATATTAACCATCCTGTGTCTTATGAGGACCAGGCCCGGGCCAATATATTAACCATCCTGTGTCTGACGAGGACCAGGCCAGGGCCGATATATTAACCATCCTGTGTCTTATGAGGACCAGGCCTGGGCCAATACAGGGCTTGAGATTAAGTCTTTTCATATTGTCCGGGACAAGTATATTTTTGGATGGACAAGTAAAAATTTCCAACCACTTGTCAGAAGGGATGAGTGAGAGATAAAAACAGTTCAATTAAAAATTATCTGAACAGAAGTAGAAATTGCATGATGCTCATTTCACCTGCCATCCTGGTTGCATTGGTAATGAGAGCATTTTTCTAATAGAAATTGAAAAAATGCAACAACAAAATTTTGTTCACAAATGGGGGGGTTGTGAACTAAATAGATTGACGAGTCTTTCGGACAAGTGAAAAATGGACAAGTTCCCAAAAAGCTTAGCGTCGAGCGCTGCAATATATATGAACTTAATTTAACCTGCTTCTCCTGCAGCAAAGGAACCTGCTTCTTGAGAGAGCTACGCTAAAGCAGGGCTGAATTATGACAAATCCTCAGAGACAGGCTGTATTTCAACACTGTATTTCAAATATAAAATAAGCCTATTTGAAACTTGTATTTGAACTCTGTATTTGAAATGAGAAATATATGTATTTGTATGCGAAGCAACCCATGTCTCCGTCATTTTGATTGTAGTTTGTACAGGAAGGAGGAATTTTGTTTTTTGTCATAAGAAACTTTTGTGTACTTTTTGGCGATTCCTCCAAATGCTCTCTAGCAGGGGTCTCTCATGCTCTCTAGCAGGGGTCTCTCATACTCCAGGCGTTTGTAGTTATTTTTCGCTTTGCAGTTGGCAGCCATTTTAAGCCTTGGAAACAAGGTGTGTGGACTCTTTAGCCAAGCAATAACTTAAATGAAGCAGTTAAGTGTGGGAAAACTACTTCCCGCCAGGATTTCAACTTGAGATCCCTACTCTATAGGAAAAGCAGTTGAAGAAATTAATTATAAAATGAAGAGATAAACAAAACGGTGATATCATTAACGATGGTAGGATGTACAGGTGTAGAGCGTAAATATTCAAAGCACATAGGAGTTAGTTAAAGGTTAGAAACATCTATCCCTCAACAAACCTCAATAAATACATAAGCACGTAGATGTTAATTCAGGTTGAAAACTGTGTGCAACGCTTTTGGTGAAGGTTGTGAAGGTTCAAAGGTTTGATTGGTACTGTTTGGTTCAGTTTAGCGGGGTACAATGCAGGTAAATTTGAGCAGTCTGGTCCAGTGCAGGTGGAAAACTCTCTCCTGAAGGGAATGGGTAGGCTTCAGGATCTGAGGCTGTCCACAGCTGTGTAGGAAATGTGTTTCATGCTTCAACTGAAAGAATGTCACTCAGGCGACAGATAAGCAGTTAAACATTCCTAAGGACATAGATAGATCCCAAGGGGCTCTTTCATAAACTACAGACGTCCACTGAACACAGATGAGGAGGCCACCTTCTCTATGACTGGAATGGCTAGTTATGGGTTTGTTAGGGCATGCATCAGCGGTCCCCAACCCTGTTCCCGAAGATCTACTGTCCACAGACTCGTATAAACATCCTAGGGTGTTAAATGTACACCACCATTTTTGCTGTGTACTATTTAACAACTCATTCTAGATGTTGAATGAGGTTGTTAGGGTTGAAGTGAAAACCTACAGGACGGTAAATCTGGAGCGAGAGCAGGGAACAAGGTTGGGAACTACTACACATACATGAAAGTGATTTCTACTCTTCAAGGTTTTCCACAGAAATGACTACAGTCATCACCGACTACCACTCTCTTACAAAAAAAGTACTTCTGTATCTTCCATGTGTTTTTTAACTTCTTGTGGTTACTCTGCCCCCTCCATGCCCTGATGACGTTTACCCCCAAAGCGTCAGCTTTGGTTCATAAAATTTGCTGAGGGACTTGCGGCCCTGAACTCTTATTTTCATATAGTTGTATATTTCCTTGGATGTGCGAGATGGCAAGATGTTCTGGTCCCTGTTCTGAGGTCCATTACCTGGGTGAATTACCTTCTGTGCCTCCTGACCTTGTGTAAACACACGGAATTTGGATTTTAAGTACCGCACATGCCTGAGCTTCGGGTTCTACCCTTCCCACAAAGGAACCTGTACGATTCCAAGCTCTTTAAGCTCCCGCCGGCTTAGCGTGGTGTTTGCCGAGGGGAAAGACAGGGGAAAAATGGGAGACATAATCCAGCCTCGGTGGGGCCCTTAAGTGAGGGCGCCAGTCGCCTCCCGGGATTCGGAAGGCTGGAGGTTCGACGAAGCAAGGCGAGGCGTGACCGGGACACGGAGAAGGAAGGGTCATCCAAACAGAGCAGCACACTTAAGTGCCCACTCTGTACGCATCTGTGCATCTCAAAGACCCAGCAAAAAATGACAAAAATGCCCTTTTCTAAGTCCTTTTCCACGGCGCAAGAAAAACAACAAAGAACAAGATGTGTCTGCATTTAGTCCGCCTCCCTGAGCACATGCCCACTTATAAGTGGGAAAAGGTTAAAGGTCAATTTTACACTGGTACTTGGAGGAAGTTTCTTCTCGGTGATACTCGTGCATGTAATCACTGTAGAGGACTGTCAGAAGTCAGAAGGCCAGACTTGATATCATGTTGGAGGTTTTCTGGATCGAGGGATCCCAAATTAGCTCATTTGAGGTTATACTCTTTTTTTGACTCCCTCTGGGATATGTCCATTATCAAATGCAATGTGACGACCATTTTGTAAACCTTATTATACAAAGTAGTGCAGTGCAAGTACCAAGTGCCGTTTAATTTGACTGGTATTTGAGTTAAACTGAAGGACACGTATAGGCGTGATCCATGCAGGCCAATGTCCTCTCCAGTGTCTGCACTGTGTCTAGAGCAGGGGTGTCAAGATCCGGTCCTGGAGGGCCGCAGTGTCTGCTGGTTTTTGGTGCGTTTAAGCACAAGTGATTAATTTAAGTCACTAATTGGCTAAGAAGTCCACACACCTTGTTCTCAATGCTTTAACTGGGTGCTGATTGAAAGGAAACCACAAATACCTGTAGACACTGCGGCCCTCCAGGACTGGAGTTTGACACCCCTGGTCTAGAGTGTATATAAATTCAGGGAGAATCTCCTGCTGTTTTTTAAATAAATATAAATCTGGATACTTGTCATGATTTAACTGAAACGGTTTAACGCTGAAACAGCATGTTACTTCTCCAAGCTACTGAAGTACTTATAAACTAAGATGGTAAGTGGAGTATGAAACGGCTCCAGAATTTGTCACAGCTGCTTAATTCAAGTCAAGCAGAAAGCTGAAGTTCAGTTCCGATCAAAACTACAAGAGGTTAGACTGAGTTTTTTTTTAAAAGTCTTAGAACGCCACTGAGTCTAGGCTGCAGAGTCCACATCAAAACGACAGTTAACAAATTAAATTACTGTGTCAAAGACAGGTTTTTGAGCTGAATCCGTCTGGTCTTGATCTGCCTGGACACAAGATTTTACTCTATGAATCTGGGAGACCACAGCAGCCATAAACAGGTTTTCTTAAACGCAGTTTTAAACTTTAAAAAACATTCTAAAATGTCAGTTGATATGCCTTAACATTCTAGCAACGGTGAATAGAACTTCCCTGTCATCGCATCGGGCTGCAGTCTATGTGAACACCCTGCTCTCGCTCCAGAACAGAACTTCCCTGTCATCGCATCGGGCTGCAGTCTATGTGAACACCCTGCTCTCGCTCCAGAACAGAACTTCCCTGTCATCGCATCGGGCTGCAGTCTATGTGAACACCCTGCTCTCGCTCCAGAACAGAACTTCCCTGTCATCGCATCGGGCTGCAGTCTATGTGAACACCCTGCTCTCGCTCCAGAATAGAACTTCCCTCATCGCATCGGGCTGCAGTCTATGTGAACACCCTGTTCTCGCTCCAGAACAGAACTTCCCTCATCGCATCGGGCTACAGTCTATGTGAACACCCTGCTCTCGCTCCAGAACAGAACTTCCCTGTCATTGCATCGGGCTGCACTCTCGCTCCAGATGACTCCAGTCCTGTTTACAAGCTCCGTCTTTGCCGTAAAACTACATCTGCTCAGTAAAGGTTTACGAGCCTTTGAAAAGATCTGTGAATCCTCGGCGTTGGCAGCTATCAATCAAAAAAGCGTCAATGGCAGCCTAACGAGGGTTATTGGTTTGGAAATGAGCATGCAACATTTACAGGTGCACTCTGTATGACAAAAGAAAACGGTGTAATGCTTATGGAATGTTTTTCTAGGTTTTATGGAAAAAACAACAAAAAATGTTGATGGAAATCTATGCATGTTTACATTAATTTATTCACTGGTTAGATGGGCTTCTGTTTAAGGAATGAACACAGGATAATGTGTCACCGGTCTAACAAATCTACCTGAATAGATTTCCTACTCATGCAAGTACGTAGAACGCAAGTATGCATAATGGAACACAGCCACCATTTGACATTTGATAGCAGTCACGAGAATATCATGTGGAGAAGAAAAAGGACCTCACGTCACAGCTTTCTCTAACAATCTAACAATTCGTCACTCAGCAAATCCAGCAGAGCAGGCAGAAATATAGAACTAATGGCTACAGGTAATTCTGCAGTAGTGGGGGGGGTAGGTCCCTGCTGCTTTTAGCTGTCCGTTTCAGCTTTAAGATCCATTGGGTTCTGCTCAGGACATTTTTGTGGCGCTAGTGTTTACACAATGAATGAGTTCTCATCTCCGGGCTCAAATGTGCCTCGTCTTTATTTTAGTTCTTCATCCTCGTGTTTCAAAAACACAAATGAGGACTACTGAGTTTTTCTTCAAATCAAACAGCACAGAGACGGTCTTTTTTGCGGTTGGTTAAGACTGAGCCGTTGTTTAGTTTCGCGTTTTCCCAATTGCGCGCACCAGATGCCGCGGCTGGTTCCATAAGTGAAGTGAACTCTTGACTGAACGGCAGAGACGGATGAAGAAGGCAGCGTAATGGCGGCTTTTATAAAAAGCTGCGTTTGATTAGCCAGGCAGACGGACTGTGTTCTCAATTAACGTTAACTCGAGGGAGATGTTTCGTCCCCATTCGCTGGGCTGTGAGATGCTTGTAGAAATTACTCCCGGCTAGGCTACCGATTCCCTGGAGATGCGGAAAACATTTAATCACCTTCTTGGCGTTAATCTCCTCTGGTTACAGTCATTCTCGGGGTTATTCCACTGCACCAGATCACAACATTTGAAAACAATTGCCATTTGCAGACGTTGACATGTTATTTTAGGAAGAAATGTCTATAGGCTACTTTAATTTTAAGAAAATGATGGTAAAAAACGATAAACCCTTCTTGCATAAAAATTCAGGAACACAAATCCAAGAGGCACTGTTTTTTAAACTCCAAAGGGCATATGTTTTGTTATTAGTGTTTGCAGCAAAGCGAATGAACAGATTGTGCAATTGCAATCAATTTAGTCTTACCCTAGTGACATCCTATTTAGTGGCAATTTTAATCATTTAATAATGATATTCAAAGCTTTCTTTTTTTTAAAACTCTGCCTCCTTCCTGGCCTACACAGCTGCTGATCCTGGGCAGATGAACGACTTTCCAGTTGTCACAGCCCTAAATTGTTGCCCCCCCTTGCAACCGACGGTGGTCTCCACCTGCAAGAACCCAATTTGTTTTTTAAAATGTACTCACAGAGGTCACCCTTTTAGGTTTCTCTAATGGGAGAAGGGGAAAAACAGCTGTGACTGAGTGAGTGCGTTCGCCCTGTCGTTACGCGCCCGGGAGAAACGTAGCGGCCGTTCCCCGAGGAGCCCACGCGGGGCGGGTGGCCGTGTTCTGGCTGCGGCCCACGGCGTGCGCGAATCAACTCGCGGACCTGCTGGAACGCGCTTGCTTTACTGCGCCTCGCCCTCGGGTCCATAAAATATCAACCAGGGTCCCCGCTTTGCCCCAATCTGCCCCCCACAGGTGGGCCTTTGATCTACCAATAAGAGAGAGAGAGAGAGAGAGTGAGTAATAAAACACGTGCCCCTTTCAACCCCAACATTTCCAGCGGAACCAGGCGCGCTCTGTCGGCTCAAGGCCGCAAGCGTGTCTGTAAGCCATGCAAACAAAAACCCACGGTCCCTGCATAGAACTCTAAATCCCTCCAGTCTCGGCTGTGGGCAGCCTTTTTTTAAAACGAGAGAGAGAGAGTTGCAAAACCGAAAACCGCTAAGCCACACCTCATCAGTGTTGTTATTTTGCCTGGCAGAACGTGGCCACAAGTGTACACAGTGGATATTTCCCCACCCTTCCACATGCGCTCTGCTGTAACGGGTGAAATAATCAGCGTGTTTGTCTGTTTTGTACTCCACGTTGCAAAAAAAAAGTGCATGAAAGGTCAGACTCATTGCTACCCTACAGCTGTGCGTTAATGACCGTTTACTGCAGTAAACTCACGCGGCATCTTGTGTTGATAATTCTACACTTGGCCCATACTTGAAGTTATATCTTTTCTTAATTGTCTCATGAACTGAAAAAAAAAAAATCTATCCCGAACAGGCATAGGAGAAAATTGAAGAAAATTCTGTAATTTTTTCTCTCTCTCTCTCTCTCTCTTCAGAGCAGCTTAATAAACCCAGTCATGTCTCTGTGTCTGGGGATTAGTCCAGTGGGATGCCAGGGGGCGTGGCCTGTACCCTTCCTCCGGTCACTGAAAGGGCATTGATAAAAACAAAATGGCGGTAAGCCTGTGTAACTATTAGATGTGCTTTATTCATACACCACCCTGGTTCAGCAATTTTTAAAAAACTACAGCATTGTGGATAGGCTGGAAAAACATACATCGTTAAATAAATTGATAAATGTCTATATGATTGGTTGACATATTTGAGATGGTAGTATTTAGCAGTGGGCTTCAATTAGACTAACTCCACGCGTGTGTTACTTTGTGACAAACCTAAATACGCTTCTTGTTGTTGTGGAGCCGCCATAGGATTTTTTTTTTAAACTCCTCAGAATAGTGGGGCAAAAATAACGTGGCTGGCGCGACAGGTTTTGTGTGTGTGTGTGTGTGTGTGTGTGTGTGTGTGTGTGTGTGTGTTGAAAGGGTGCTGGCACTAGCGGGCAAACACAAAAAGGGTCCTGCTTGTTAGGCCTGAATAAAAAACGCTATAGGGTGGAAGCGCACGGGGGGAACGCTGTCAGCGGGCAGAAGAGGCCTGCCTCCGGATGCTTCCAGAATTCCCTTAACCCCCGACTCCCGGCACAAAGGAGGGCATTATGGGAGCATGCTGGGGTGCACGTTTCGGTGCGCTCGGGGTCTATGTAAAATAACGCCCCCCCCCTTTCTCCTTCCTCCTCATTTCATTCCCTTCCTTTATCTCGCGCAGATAGATACACGCCATTTATCGCACATTCGGTTCCTTTCAGGGCGCATTTCGCACAATGGTCAAGTAGCAACTGCGGGAGACATGAGACGGTGTTTTATTCAGCCGCCGGCTGTTTGCTGTTTGGCCGCCGGTTGCGCATCGAGCTCATTAATACGCCGCCCGGAACAAACCGCTCTTTAGAGAGCGCCGAAGGGCCAAAAAGCGTCTTACGCTTCCCGGTCACTGACACGACCCGCTCTGTGTCACAATGCAGCAGCTGAAATGGAAAACGCTCCGCTTTCGTTCCGCGTTAAAGCAGCGGGGACGAAGGAGCGACTTGGGGAGTTAAGATGGAAGGACGTCAGGGGCATACCCTTATGGAAAAAGAATATACTGCAGTATATTGTAAATATATCAAAATTATCTTCACAATATATTTAAAATATACTGCAGTATATTACATTTCCATAAGGGATGTGTTGCACGTTTGAGAAAAAGGGAGTTGCTTAGAGACAGAGAAGCTTGTGTCCCTGTAAACCACCATTTCAGCAAGACCTCCCCCAGTAAATTTTAACTGGGTAGTAATATGTAACTCAAGTGGCTGGGTTAGAGAGAAGCTCTCTAATAGTGCCAGGGTTGGACTCCTGTTAAAGACATCTGCTTTCCAGGTTGTGTTTGGGCAACCCACACAAACCTCTGAGCTGCACTGTTAGACTAGGGATTATTTTAGGGCTTACATACATCAGGGCTTATATTTATAAAGAGTGGTGTAGAGGAAGAGTAGTGATCTAGGGTCAGTTTCTGCTGTCCATATCCCAACCCTGCGCTTTGTGGGCTAAAAACATAAAGCTGATCCTAGACCAGCTCAGCTACTCCCAGACGCTTTATGAATTTGGGCCCCAAGTCATGGGGATTCTACATTTCCAGAGCCTCGCTGCAACAGGAGAATCCACGCCTGTCCTGTACCATCGCTGAAGTGGCTTCCTGTTAATCAGCGTATATGCTACAAGGTAGCAATTACAGCGTATAAGGCCTTAGATGCGAGAGGGCCTTCCTACCTTGTCGAACTGTTAGCACCAGCTTGATCTCTGCACTGTGCAGGTGAGGGACTAGATCCAGGTATTTCCTTGAGTCACCTGGACCTTCACTTGCTAAAACTTTCAAAAGGGTTCCAAAAGGCTTGTCTGTGTCTCCATAGAGGAACCCTATCTACACTCTCAGAAGAAAGGGTTCCAAAAGGCTCCTCTGTGTCTCCATAGAGGAACCCTATCTACACTCTCAGAAGAAAGGGTTCCAAAAGGCTCCTCTGTGTCTCCATAGAGGAACCCTATCTACACTCTCAGAAGAAAGGGTTCCAAAAGGCTCCTCTGTGTCTCCATCGAGGAACCCTATCTGCACTCTCAGAAGGAAGGGTTCCAAAAGGCTCCTCTGTGTCTCCATAGAGGAACCCTATCTACACTCTCAGAAGGAAGGGTTCCAAAAGGCTCCTCTGTGTCTCCATAGAGGAACCCTATCTACACTCTCAGAAGGAAGGGTTCCAAAAGGCTCCTCTGTGTCTCCATAGAGGAACCCTATCTACACTCTCAGAAGAAAGGGTTCCAAAAGGCTCCTCTGTGTCTCCATCGAGGAACCCTATCTACACTCTCAGAAGAAAGGGTTCCAAAAGGCTCCTCTGTGTCTCCATCGAGGAACCCTATCTACACTCTCAGAAGAAAGGGTTCCAAAAGGCTCCTCTGAGTCTCCATAGAGGAACCCTATCTACACTCTCAGAAGAAAGGGTTCCAAAAGGCTCCTCTGAGTCTCCATAGAGGAACCCTATCTACACTCTCAGAAGAAAGGGTTCCAAAAGGCTCCTCTGAGTCTCCATAGAGGAACCCTATCTAGTGCAAGGGTCCTTTATTGGCCAAAATGGTTCAACCTGGGAGCTTTCACGCTTGTCACACTCACACATACCATAGAGGGTTCCATAAAGAGTTAAAAGGGGTTCCCCTATGGAGACCAGCCAAATAACCCTTTTTTTTTTTGGAGTGTACTCCATGATTGTGTAACTCTTCCAGCTGAGATGACAAATTCTGACATAATAGCCATGTTTAAAGATATTTCCCTTTGATTGTGAGGTTATATAATATGCAAATAACTGACTGAATTATTGCCTTGCTTTGCATTTTTGCTGACTGTTTGCTAACAGCACTCTGGGTCTGTATTGAAGTATCGACTGATTGGCTAATCAGTCGACTGACTGACTGATGGTCAGGATCATACTATTTCTTGTGTTGTCTCTCTGTCCGCAGGTGAGGGATTCTTCTGGTTGAGAGTGTGGTTGCGCTGACTGATGAGAACATGGCTCGGAGCCTTCCGGAAACAACACTGACAGTGTGGCCTAGCTGAGTGATGACAGCATGGCTCGGACCCTTCTGGAAACAGCGGTTCTGTGAACTGATGGACACTGGAGGCAAGCATAAGGCACACTGACATAAATTTTCTAAAACTCTTTACCTAACTTGAAAATGGCGTGCAGAAATGGCAAAAATACACAAGCCTGTATGTTGCTACGAAATCCCTCCCAAAACTGTATCTACAAACTACAGTCAGAAAGGGTAGTGGTAGGGTGACCATAGATTGGACTTCAAAAAAAGAGGACGGGGTGACAGGGAGCTATGTACCTAGTGCCTAATACTAGGCTATTTATTTCTTTATATACGGTCTATGGAATGAGAAGAACCTGACTGGACATTTTTAGGAATTTAGAAATCCCGTCTGGATGGATATTTTCGGTCCCAAAAAGAAGAAATGTCCTAGAAACAGGGATGAATTAAATTAATGAGCGGACATTTTTTACCCACTTTGCATCTATTTCTTCTGAACTTGATTTCTACTTCTCCAACATTAAGACGCTTTAAACTGTTATCCAAGTCCATGTTTCCACTGCGGCAATTGGGAGCTATGTAATACAAGCTTTGTTTAACAGCCATATGCGTTCAATGCATGTGCATTTTTTTTTTGTCATATTCAAATTTACATGTAAAACGGTTACTTCGATACTTTCATACCAGCAAATGCACATTCCTCATTTAGAGGTTCCAAAATATAAGGTGTGAAAAGGCTTCAGAATGCAGTTGTCGCTGGCATTCTGCTCAGGACTTTTACAACAAACAAGCGTTTCAGTGTTCAACATTGTAAACCTCATGGAAGTATACAGAGCGTAAATATGAGGTTTTAGCCACAATGCCAGACAAACTGAAATGATAGTTTCTTTATCATGCCTAGTGGAGCACTGCTGACAGGAGAGGGATGATACTGGAGACCACATGCTAATGGAAGGAGTGGTGACAAGTGGAAGACATAAACTGGTACGGTTTGATGTAATGAAACAAGGGAATGCATTGTGTTATTTAAATTCCTCTTATCTGAATCATGTTTTAAAATCTAGAATATAATCTAGGGGTACTTTGAGAAGCTTCCCCCCAGCACACACACACACATCCAAAGGTTGCACACAAACACACACACCCCCACACGCTCACACATACAAACACACACGCACGCACGCACGCACGCACGCACGCACGCACACACACGCGCAAGGGTTGATTTGAACTCTTCTGGCAAAGAACCTCATGCTACTTAGCCGGTGCTGGTGTGTCTATATGAAATGAAATATATATTCCCTCTGGGTTGTCCGATTCATATTTTTGCAGCTGGAGAGAGGACAGTTGAGCATGTTAGAAGTATTTACACAACTAAACAATGTTAATTCAAAACCTATTAACATTCTGAATGTATGGCTAAGGTCAGGGCAGAGAGTTTAGCAGGGAACAAATTAGCCAGTTCCCTGTTTATTTTTGTGGGGATTTGTTTCTGCACAATCTTTCTGTGAAATTGTAATTATCCCTAAAAACCTCTGTGCCATGTTCTCTTACTCTTATGAGCTTGTAAGAATGTGTTCATTACACGTGTTCATGCTTAAGGCAGTACTAATATTACTGGAATTACAATAATAACACATTAAACACCAGCTGTGGCTCCACTGATACCTTCCAGCTCTGATAGCTGTTAATGTATTAAGATTATGATTATTAGAATAATTAATAATATATGTTGCCTTTATTATTATCAAGAATTATAATTATTACACAATACATATTCTTAAAGACAATAAGAATAGTAATACTAATGATTATTCATAACAATGTATGTATACGTTTATTTCATAATGCTACATGTTATATATTATGTAATGTAATATATAATATATTTATTATGTTGTTTTTTTCTTTAATTTTAAATTTTTTACTTTAGAGTTTTAAAGGCTGAGAGAACTTTCCAGACCCAACAGGCTTGGGGTTCAGTGAAATGCCATCTTTCAGCCCTGAATCCGCCACGTCCTAGAAAAACAAATATAGCCTCCAGCCAACATTATTCAGAATAACAGAGCACAATAAACGCGCGGTCGGCATGGCAGCCTCCTCTAACGGCACTGACTGGGCAGCTCTTTCCCCTCTGAGGTATGGCTGCTGGATGCTGTTGATTTCACCAAACATCACTAAACTAGTAAACGTTCAAAAAACTCCCGCTTATTCTTATGACCCGCCGTATTTTGAGAACCAGACGGACTCTGGCTGCGTTGCTTCAGTCCGCATGGTCGTTTGCTCTCTGACGGAGCGCAGGACTGACAGCTGAAAAATGAAGTGATGTTCGGAAGGCCTCTGAGCGCACGGTCAGCTGCCATGTTACTGGGATTAGGGGATTTAGAAAAATGACGCGTGGTGTAAGCAAAAGACGGCAGCAATGCTCGGGATGGACTGTTTCTGTCCATCATGAGAGAGCGAGGAGATAGAGGGGAGAGAGGAATAAAGGGAGAGAGATAGACTGTTACTGTTACTGTTAGTAACACCAGTTTCCTTGTGAGGTGGAGACACTTGTGTGGGGAGTAACAAAAGTAATGAGAAGCCTGTTCTTCAAATACCCCAAATATAAACGGTATTTTGGGGCGGTAAGGGCTGGTGGTTCTGGGGCTAACTGCGAGTAGGCCCTACTACAGTGGTTTACTCACACAGCATGGTGCAGAGTTGGCCGTTTAGTGACTTCCTTTTCTAAAAGTGGTTGCAGAACTTAGCACCTTCTCAGATACCATGGCCTAACCTTTATTTTTTTTTAACTAAATGATTTTAAAAGGAGCATTTTATTTTTTTTCTCAAACACCCAGATTACAAAAAAAAAAAGTATACCCAGAAATGTATGACAGTAATACTCTGCACTAAAGAAAATAGATGGGTTGGGGTTGCTCTGGTTACATTTGAAAATGACGGTTTGGCGTACACACATACAGTCACATCACCACATAGAATTTTTGCACATCATTACGTCATGTCGTGACTTTGTGCGACAAATCGATCGCTGGTGACATCCCGTTAAAGAAAGGTTGTGGCTGAGTATTGAGGTTCATGGAGGGACGGGCACCGGTGAACCATTGCGTATTGGGCAGTGGACGGTGCCAGACTGGGACCGTGGGTCCGTTAGGGTTCAAGGACAGACTTAGTGCTTGGGGGTTTACAGAGGGGAAGGGTGGGTTATTGCCTGAGGAATGAGGAAGAGCCCGTCAGCAACCGAGATACAAACAGCCTTTAATTTCCTCAATAAACCTCCCCGGGCCTGTGGTGCAGGGGTTAGCCATTAAACGACACTTAACGCGCACAGAAACGCTTAGAAACAAGGCTGCGTGGACACGCTCCCCGTCAGACAGTGAAAAGACGCCACTGAGCCGGGCGGCTTTACCACTTAGAGAAAGGGGCTTTTAACGGGCCGAACGGCTGACCCTCGTATCGCACTTCTCAGCAGCCAGTGAACTGGAACAAGCTGGATCAATGCAGAATACCCAATACCCGCACTCGGGGGGGTTGCCACGTCAGTCCACACGCCTCTGTGTCTCCTTCTGTTATATTTGTGCAGTTAGTTTACATCTCAAAATGCACTGGGTTGCCCTTGTATCAATCACGTTTATTTACAATGTTGTGGTCAAGTGCCTTGTTTTACCAAAAAAAGGCCCACGCAGTTTGATTTCTGACTGAGAGATTTGAGCGTTTGAGCAATCCTTCCATCTACAGAATGTGCAGGACAAAATTAGCATTAACGTCAACAACATGGAGAGCCAGCTCAATTCATTTTTACAAAATTATATTTTCTTCCAGCCATGCAGGACTGCCCATAAATCTTGATACTGGTTTGAGTTTGCACTGCACAGATGGGGCTTCGCCTCAAACATGATCCCTTTTCCCTGGAAGAAGTTCCAGGGAACTTCTCTCACCAACATCTTGTTTGATTTTCTCACATTTTCTGAGAGGGGAGTTGTTTTTCTGGGTTTAAAGATAGTATCTAACTTTAAGAAGAAATATGTTTTTTTCCCCTCTATGGCGAGTAGCCTATACGTTAGCAGAATATACAAACTTTAATGCCGGCCAGTGGATGACTGAATTATTTGATCTCCACAGATATTTTATTAATTGGTGCAGTCCAGTCCTGTCATGGTCACCGTTGGCCAAGTGATGAATTAAAGCAATCGTTTTGGACAAATCTTTTGACACATCTGATAATTTAACGGCTGTGTTGTTGACAGCTCGTAAAATGTCAAATTAAGAAACATGTATAGGCTAAAAGCCAGAAAATATCAAACCTTACAATCTGCCTTTCTGGCGCTCGTAGATTTGGACCACACATCAGAAGGAATTCATTTTTAAAAAAAAATTCAACCGAGTGTTTCCTGGCATTTATTCAGCTTGGCGCGATGGCAGAGATCAGATATCCATGTCCGTAGCGGTACAGATGTGAAGGTAACTCCGGCTATTTTTACACTGTTTTGGTAGAGGAAAGGGAAAACGCTCATGGCAGGAACGGAGAAGGGAGTCACAGGTGACGAAACGGCACCAGGGGCAGAGATTTCAACAGGCCTACCTCTTTTATCACCTCAGGACGAGGGCGTTAAAAGCTGGGGAAGTGTCTCATGGAAGACCGAGCCGGGCGCAGCGCGAGGCGTTTTTATAATCTTATAAAAACCACATGGATAAATAAGCACCGTCGTGTGCGCAGCCGTTTCTGTCGACCTTGTAAGTGTAGCGTGTTCAATGGAGAGCGCAAATTGCTGAAGAGACTGTGGGAAACCTATGAGCCAGAACGCGAAACAACTTTACCTGCTCCATAAAGCTGCGCGTGGAGCCATTAATTACGCTCGCCAGGGCAACGGCCTCTGGCGGCAAACCAGCAATCTGTATCCGTGTAACAGCGGAGGGAGAAATCATTTAATTTGTGTCCTTTACAAAGTTCAAAGTTTATTGGCCATTTATAATTAATACATTTAACTTCTTTTTCACAAGGACAAATAAATAAATATGTGAATTCGCATATTTAAAAGACCCACACTCACAGCATTCGGATAAAAAGTTTATTTTGTTTTAATGCTCCTGTCATATGCCATAGGGAAGTGGTGAAAACTACTTGAAACCTGGGGGACTAATATATGCACATTTAAGCTTTTTTTAAATTAAAACCCTGCAGTGGAAGAGTTATTAGGATCACAACGTGTGTGATGCTTCCACTGTGTACAACATATCTACTATTATAATTGTGTAGTTTCAGCAGGAAATGACAAATGAGAATGTCTATATAAACCATATCCCCCTACATTGCTGTGTGTGTTTATTTTATCCCCTAATACAGGGAGTACTCCTACATGCCCATGTCCATTAGTAAACCGTTTCAAAATAAACACACATTGGTCTACGAGTAGACACCCCTTAGTGAAATGAAACTGCTCTGGGTGACACTTTCTACACTATTAAAAAACAGTGCCACGCCATGAACGACATCAGAGCAATCGGCTCATTTCGCTGCTTTATTAATTGATATTGTCCATTCATATTTTCACTTTTAACATGTTCTCAGCCTGATTTTCAGTCCGTTACATCCACTGAGAGAGCGAGAAAAGAGAGAGAGCGAGGGAGAGAAGCAAGAGAGAGAAGAGAGAGAGCAAGGGGGAGAGAGAGAGTGAGAGAGAGAGGAGAGAGAGAGAAGAGAGAGAGCAAGGGGGAGAGAGAGAGAGAGAGAGAGAGAGAGAGAGAGAGATGGAGGAGAGAGAGAAGGGGAGGGGACAGAGAGAGAGAGAGAGACAGTTACATGTTACTGGATGTAAAATTAATCTGAAATTGAATCTTAAGCAGACCTTTCCCACTATGAGATCATGCGACTCACTCAGTACCTGAAGGACAGGGTTACTGAACTCTATGGGCTGCAATCAGGAGGGAATACAGACTTGCCAGCACCACTTAACAAGATGCGTGTAACTGTAATGGTCCAAGATGGTAAAATCCAGGGCCACAAAAAAAATAACAATCCAATCAAAAAAAATCAACTCGAACCAGAACTCTCTTTATTTAGAGGTATTGTGTGATGAAGTTTCATGACTAATCAAAATTGAGTAGATTCTGCGTGATGAGTGCCACAGCCCCTGAACACCCTCTCTATAACTCAGTGCAGATCCCAGTACTTGACGGTTAGCTAACGACTAACAGCCATTCGATCAGCCATCACAATCAGAATTTGCCATACTGTTAGCCATAGCTTACCTTTAGGCATACATTACTGTTAGCCATAGCTTACTCTAAGCATACATTACTGTTAGCCATAGCTTACTCTTAGCATACATTACTGTTAGCCATAGCTTACTCTTAGCATACATTACTGTTAGCCATAGCTTACCCTTAGGCATAGACTACTATACTGTTAGCCATAGCTTACCCTTAGGCATAGACTACTATACTGTTAGCCATAGCTTACCCTTAGCATACATTACTGTTAGCCATAGCTTACTCTTAGCATACATTACTGTTAGCCATAGCTTACCCTTAGGCATAGACTACTATACTGTTAGCCATAGCTTACTCTTAGCATACATTACTGTTAGCCATAGCTTACCCTTAGGCATAGACTACTATACTGTTAGCCATAGCTTACCCTTAGCATACATTACTGTTAGCCATAGCTTACTCTTAGCATACATTACTGTTAGCCATAGCTTACCCTTAGGTATAGACTACTATACTGTTAGCCATAACTTACCCTTAGGCATAGACTACTATACTGTTAGCCATAACTTACCCTTAGGCATAGACTACTATACTGTTAGCCATAGCTTACCCTTAGGCATAGACTACTATACTGTTAGCCATAGCTTACCCTTAGGCATAGACTACTATACTGTTAGCCATAGCTTACCTTTAGGCATACATTACTGTTAGCCATAACTTACCCTTAGGCATAGACTACAATACTGTTAGCCGTAGCTTACCCTTAGCATACATTACTGTTAGCCATAGCTTACTCTTAGCATACATTACTGTTAGCCATAGCTTACCCTTAGGCATAGACTACTATTAGCTATAGCTTACCCTTAACATACATTACTGTTAGCCATAGCTTACCCTTAGCATACATTATTGTTAGCCATAGCTTACCCTTAGCATACATTACTGTTAGCCATAGCTTACCCTTAGGCATACTATACTGTTAGCTATAGCTTACCCTTAACATACATTATTGTTAGCCATAGCTTACCCTTAGCATACATTATTGTTAGCCATAGCTTACCCTTAGCATACATTTCTGTTAGCCATAGCTTACCCTTAGGCATACTATACTGTTAGCTATAGCTTACCCTTAGGCATACTATACTGTTAGCTATAGCTTGCTCTTTGGCATACATTACTGTTAGCCGTAGCTTACCCTTAGGCATACATTACTGCTAGCCATACTTTACTCTTAGCATACATTACTGTTAGCCATAGCTTACCCTTAGGCATACATTACTGCTAGCCATACTTTACTCTTAGCATACATTACTGTTAGCCATACTTTACCCTTAGCATACATTACTGTTAGGGCAGGGGGGGTCCCAGCCACAGTACAGTAATGGGACTGTGGAATATAGAATCTGTGTGATCAACATTTGATAAGGCATAATACGCTCTATCTGGGATAGCGATCAGATGACTAAACCCCCCTATCAGCACTGTGTGTGTGTGTGTGTGTGTGTGTGTGTGAGAGTGAGTGAGTGAGTGAGTGAGTGAGTGAGTGAGTGAGTGAGTGAGTGCGTGTGAGAGTGTGTGTGTGTGTGTGTGTGTGTGTGTGTGTGTGTGTGTGTGTGTGTGTGTGTGTGTGTGTGTGACTTATTTTTTTTCGCCAAAAAAAGTCACTCACTCATAGGGCCACAAAAAAAATAACAATCCAATCAAAAAAAATCAACTCGAACCAGAACTCTCTTTATTTAGAGGTATTGTGTGATGAAGTTTCATGACTAATCAAAATTGAGTAGATTCTGCGTGATGAGTGCCACAGCCCCTGAACACCCTCTCTATAACTCAGTGCAGATCCCAGTACTTGACGGTTAGCTAACGACTAACAGCCATTCGATCAGCCATCACAATCAGAATTTGCCATACTGTTAGCCATAGCTTACCTTTAGGCATACATTACTGTTAGCCATAGCTTACTCTAAGCATACATTACTGTTAGCCATAGCTTACTCTTAGCATACATTACTGTTAGCCATAGCTTACTCTTAGCATACATTACTGTTAGCCATAGCTTACCCTTAGGCATAGACTACTATACTGTTAGCCATAGCTTACCCTTAGGCATAGACTACTATACTGTTAGCCATAGCTTACCCTTAGCATACATTACTGTTAGCCATAGCTTACTCTTAGCATACATTACTGTTAGCCATAGCTTACCCTTAGGCATAGACTACTATACTGTTAGCCATAGCTTACTCTTAGCATACATTACTGTTAGCCATAGCTTACCCTTAGGCATAGACTACTATACTGTTAGCCATAGCTTACCCTTAGCATACATTACTGTTAGCCATAGCTTACTCTTAGCATACATTACTGTTAGCCATAGCTTACCCTTAGGTATAGACTACTATACTGTTAGCCATAACTTACCCTTAGGCATAGACTACTATACTGTTAGCCATAACTTACCCTTAGGCATAGACTACTATACTGTTAGCCATAGCTTACCCTTAGGCATAGACTACTATACTGTTAGCCATAGCTTACCCTTAGGCATAGACTACTATACTGTTAGCCATAGCTTACCTTTAGGCATACATTACTGTTAGCCATAACTTACCCTTAGGCATAGACTACAATACTGTTAGCCGTAGCTTACCCTTAGCATACATTATTGTTAGCCATAGCTTACCCTTAGCATACATTACTGTTAGCCATAGCTTACCCTTAGGCATACTATACTGTTAGCTATAGCTTACCCTTAACATACATTATTGTTAGCCATAGCTTACCCTTAGCATACATTATTGTTAGCCATAGCTTACCCTTAGCATACATTTCTGTTAGCCATAGCTTACCCTTAGGCATACTATACTGTTAGCTATAGCTTACCCTTAGGCATCCTATACTGTTAGCTATAGCTTGCTCTTTGGCATACATTACTGTTAGCCGTAGCTTACCCTTAGGCATACATTACTGCTAGCCATACTTTACTCTTAGCATACATTACTGTTAGCCATAGCTTACCCTTAGGCATACATTACTGCTAGCCATACTTTACTCTTAGCATACATTACTGTTAGCCATACTTTACCCTTAGCATACATTACTGTTAGGGCAGGGGGGGTCCCAGCCACAGTACAGTAATGGGACTGTGGAATATAGAATCTGTGTGATCAACATTTGATAAGGCATAATACGCTCTATCTGGGATAGCGATCAGATGACTAAACCCCCCTATCAGCACTGTGTGTGTGTGTGTGTGTGTGTGTGTGTGAGAGTGAGTGAGTGAGTGAGTGAGTGAGTGAGTGAGTGAGTGCGTGTGAGAGTGTGAGTGTGTGTGTGTGTGTGTGTGTGTGTGTGTGTGTGTGTGTGTGTGACTTATTTTTTTTCGCCAAAAAAAGTCACTCACTCATAGGGCCACAAAAAAAATAACAATCCAATCAAAAAAAATCAACTCGAACCAGAACTCTCTTTATTTAGAGGTATTGTGTGATGAAGTTTCATGACTAATCAAAATTGAGTAGATTCTGCGTGATGAGTGCCACAGCCCCTGAACACCCTCTCTATAACTCAGTGCAGATCCCAGTACTTGACGGTTAGCTAACGACTAACAGCCATTCGATCAGCCATCACAATCAGAATTTGCCATACTGTTAGCCATAGCTTACCTTTAGGCATACATTACTGTTAGCCATAGCTTACTCTAAGCATACATTACTGTTAGCCATAGCTTACTCTTAGCATACATTACTGTTAGCCATAGCTTACTCTTAGCATACATTACTGTTAGCCATAGCTTACCCTTAGGCATAGACTACTATACTGTTAGCCATAGCTTACCCTTAGGCATAGACTACTATACTGTTAGCCATAGCTTACCCTTAGCATACATTACTGTTAGCCATAGCTTACTCTTAGCATACATTACTGTTAGCCATAGCTTACCCTTAGGCATAGACTACTATACTGTTAGCCATAGCTTACTCTTAGCATACATTACTGTTAGCCATAGCTTACCCTTAGGCATAGACTACTATACTGTTAGCCATAGCTTACCCTTAGCATACATTACTGTTAGCCATAGCTTACTCTTAGCATACATTACTGTTAGCCATAGCTTACCCTTAGGTATAGACTACTATACTGTTAGCCATAACTTACCCTTAGGCATAGACTACTATACTGTTAGCCATAACTTACCCTTAGGCATAGACTACTATACTGTTAGCCATAGCTTACCCTTAGGCATAGACTACTATACTGTTAGCCATAGCTTACCCTTAGGCATAGACTACTATACTGTTAGCCATAGCTTACCTTTAGGCATACATTACTGTTAGCCATAACTTACCCTTAGGCATAGACTACAATACTGTTAGCCGTAGCTTACCCTTAGCATACATTATTGTTAGCCATAGCTTACCCTTAGCATACATTACTGTTAGCCATAGCTTACCCTTAGGCATACTATACTGTTAGCTATAGCTTACCCTTAACATACATTATTGTTAGCCATAGCTTACCCTTAGCATACATTATTGTTAGCCATAGCTTACCCTTAGCATACATTTCTGTTAGCCATAGCTTACCCTTAGGCATACTATACTGTTAGCTATAGCTTACCCTTAGGCATACTATACTGTTAGCTATAGCTTGCTCTTTGGCATACATTACTGTTAGCCGTAGCTTACCCTTAGGCATACATTACTGCTAGCCATACTTTACTCTTAGCATACATTACTGTTAGCCATAGCTTACCCTTAGGCATACATTACTGCTAGCCATACTTTACTCTTAGCATACATTACTGTTAGCCATACTTTACCCTTAGCATACATTACTGTTAGGGCAGGGGGGTCCCAGCCACAGTACAGTAATGGGACTGTGGAATATAGAATCTGTGTGATCAACATTTGATAAGGCATAATACGCTCTATCTGGGATAGCGATCAGATGACTAAACCCCCCTATCAGCACTGTGTGTGTGTGTGTGTGTGTGTGTGAGAGTGAGTGAGTGAGTGAGTGAGTGAGTGAGTGAGTGAGTGAGTGAGTGAGTGAGTGCGTGTGAGAGTGTGAGAGTGTGAGTGTGTGTGTGTGTGTGTGTGTGTGTGTGTGTGTGTGTGTGTGTGTGTGTGTGTGTGTGTGTGTGTGACTTATTTTTTTTCGCCAAAAAAAGTCACTCACTCATAGGGCCACAAAAAAAATAACAATCCAATCAAAAAAAATCAACTCGAACCAGAACTCTCTTTATTTAGAGGTATTGTGTGATGAAGTTTCATGACTAATCAAAATTGAGTAGATTCTGCGTGATGAGTGCCACAGCCCCTGAACACCCTCTCTATAACTCAGTGCAGATCCCAGTACTTGACGGTTAGCTAACGACTAACAGCCATTCGATCAGCCATCACAATCAGAATTTGCCATACTGTTAGCCATAGCTTACCTTTAGGCATACATTACTGTTAGCCATAGCTTACTCTAAGCATACATTACTGTTAGCCATAGCTTACTCTTAGCATACATTACTGTTAGCCATAGCTTACTCTTAGCATACATTACTGTTAGCCATAGCTTACCCTTAGGCATAGACTACTATACTGTTAGCCATAGCTTACCCTTAGGCATAGACTACTATACTGTTAGCCATAGCTTACCCTTAGCATACATTACTGTTAGCCATAGCTTACTCTTAGCATACATTACTGTTAGCCATAGCTTACCCTTAGGCATAGACTACTATACTGTTAGCCATAGCTTACTCTTAGCATACATTACTGTTAGCCATAACTTACCCTTAGGCATAGACTACAATACTGTTAGCCGTAGCTTACCCTTAGCATACATTACTGTTAGCCATAGCTTACTCTTAGCATACATTACTGTTAGCCATAGCTTACCCTTAGGCATAGACTACTATTAGCTATAGCTTACCCTTAACATACATTACTGTTAGCCATAGCTTACCCTTAGCATACATTATTGTTAGCCATAGCTTACCCTTAGCATACATTACTGTTAGCCATAGCTTACCCTTAGGCATACTATACTGTTAGCTATAGCTTACCCTTAACATACATTATTGTTAGCCATAGCTTACCCTTAGCATACATTATTGTTAGCCATAGCTTACCCTTAGCATACATTTCTGTTAGCCATAGCTTACCCTTAGGCATACTATACTGTTAGCTATAGCTTACCCTTAGGCATACTATACTGTTAGCTATAGCTTGCTCTTTGGCATACATTACTGTTAGCCGTAGCTTACCCTTAGGCATACATTACTGCTAGCCATACTTTACTCTTAGCATACATTACTGTTAGCCATAGCTTACCCTTAGGCATACATTACTGCTAGCCATACTTTACTCTTAGCATACATTACTGTTAGCCATACTTTACCCTTAGCATACATTACTGTTAGGGCAGGGGGGTCCCAGCCACAGTACAGTAATGGGACTGTGGAATATAGAATCTGTGTGATCAACATTTGATAAGGCATAATACGCTCTATCTGGGATAGCGATCAGATGACTAAACCCCCCTATCAGCACTGTGTGTGTGTGTGTGTGTGTGTGTGTGAGAGTGAGTGAGTGAGTGAGTGAGTGAGTGAGTGAGTGAGTGAGTGAGTGAGTGCGTGTGAGAGTGTGTGTGTGTGTGTGTGTGTGTGTGTGTGAGTGTGTGTGTGTGTGTGTGTGTGTGTGTGTGTGTGTGTGTGTGTGTGTGTGTGTGTGTGTGTGTGTGTGTGTGTGTGTGTGTGACTTATTTTTTTTCGCCAAAAAAAGTCACTCACTCATAGGCCTCATTGTTCTTGTGAAAACTAAAATGCACCCAATTTAAATGCCTTTTGAATCCGTGGGCTTGCATAAAGGGTAACTGTATGATGTGTTTTCTTGTACAGTCTGCAGCTGGGCTGGTCCTGGATCTCTGTGGCAGCACACTTCAATTAAAAGCTAAGTAAAAGACCAAAATAGGGGTAAGTGCATAACGCTGATTTGTTCTGGTTTCAGTTTCACAGTGTATTTTGTTTTGGATAATTGCATAATTAAGGTGAGTGTTAGCCAGTATAATATGCATAAAAAAGTACATGCTCGTACCAGTCATTATTTTAATATTTATTTATAATGCATTGTTTATTGATTCCTAAATTTGAATCCCAAAATATGACTAAAATTAGAGCGCACTTAACAAAGGAAATGTTACAATTGTTTGTTTTCCTTTATTTATACCAGTTGTCTCATTGAGATTCAAATCTATGTTACAAGAGAGATTGCTTCCATAGAACACATTCCATCAAGCAGTATGAGGTACAGTGAATGAATCTGGAAGGAAGAGCAATCAGAAGTCTGAACTGATTTGGTTGTGTTATGGACACGTTGTGTTTGGTACAGTTCTTATCAAGCCCCAGGCTACACAATTAGCCAAGGCATCTGTGCATGTGAATACATTTTAAGATGTTTTAGCAGTGAAGTATGCTTCCAGTATCAGGTTAAACCGATGGGATTATATTTCAAATTATGAATCAGTATGTAATATTGCAAAGTTTGGACGTGCGTACCTTTTCCCATATTCAGAGTTATATGATATCTACATTTTAGAGGATCACTACAGGGGCCGTACAAAAGAGGACCCTTTAAAACAACACAACAACACATTCGGGTCTGGAAACAATTGGAATATTTGTTTAAGAAAAATCTTCAGAGGAATGAAGTGATTTTTTTCCCTGGGTCCTCCAGCAATGCATTATCCCACAAAGCTATCAATGCCAGCCTCCCACTCAATTTAAAAAAAAAAAATGTCCAGACAAACCAAACAAAGTATGAGCCAAAAATCTTGTACATGTTGATTGTGTTTGCATTTTTTGCATTTTAAAACAGGGTACAGTGTGATATGTCAGTTAAATTTTTTTTATATACTCTATAATTTATGTGTTCATTTTTAGAGGCACAGTGAAACTACTCTATTATCACAGTTGAGCAGAATACTCAGGACATCTTAAAAGTAGAGATAAACACACTATAGTTTTCCCACGGAAGCATATTAAATGTATATAATGTCAAATGTGTTTCTAATGGGTTCTGTGCATGGTGGGAAAAAGCATTTGCAGTAGTACTAGTTCAGGGATGAGGACACTTTGTCAGTATAATTCTGGATTTACTGTTTGTATAATACATGACTGTGTTCATATTTTATACAAAAGACCTGTCTAAGCAGTAGTCATCGTTATATATTTGAAATAAATTCAGAATTTTACAGTTATTCAGTTTACAAACGGCACCATTACTGAATGTAGTAATGCTTCTGCAACTTTCTCCCCATGAAATGTAATAAAAGAGAAACATAGACCTGGAAAAGTAACTGGAGGCCAATGTGTTTGTTCAACATCATTATGTCATGACAAAAATAAATGACTCTTGTAAAATATTTTAATCCCTAAATGTACACATCTTTTATGCACCGAAGGATAACTTCTGGAAATGAAGACATCCTAAAAGACCACACAAATTTAAAGAATAAGAGAGTGTGTGTTTTAGTATATTATCCAGAGCTCTGTGTGTACCATCATCACTGTAGTAATAAATCTATTACTTCATAAATAAGTTGTTGCTATTTTAATGAATAGATTTTAAACAAAACATAATCAAGTAATAGATCCACAAAAAGGTTTCCATTTATTTGTTTATTTTCCACATAATTTATGAAGTAAATTATTTCAAACTATGAGTAATATTAAATACATTTAAAGATTAAAATAACAAATCAAAGCATATCAAACATATTTTTGTTCTAAATTAATGAAACCCATTGGCTCAGCTGTATCTCTCGCTCTTGTTGTGTTTGCTTACCATGAGAAATACACTTTTGTAAGTTGATTTGTTAAAAAAGCATCTACTAAATGACGAAATGATTGTATCCCTACTAGTTTATAAGCTATGAATAAAGACAGTGTTGTTTTATAGGGACAGTGTTGTTGTATAGGGACAGTGTTGTTGTATAGGGACAGTGTTGTTTTATAGGGACAGTGTTGTTGTATAGGGACAGTGTTGTATAAAGACAGTGTTGTTTTATAGGGACAGTGTTGTTGTATAGGGACAGTGTTGTTTTATAGGGACAGTGTTGTTGTATAGGGACAGTGTTGTATAAAGACAGTGTTGTTGTATAAAGACAGTGTTGGTTTTTTTAAGGACAGCATACACAGTTCATCTTCCTTATGTATTTATTTTTCACTTTATTCAGACGTAGGAAAGCAGAGAGTGTTACAGACAGGGGGCAGCAGAGAGCATTACAGGCAGAGACGGGATCACAGTACCGAAAGTGCCATGGCGGGAAATCGAACCCCCGGCCTCACAGTGGGATTGATATATGGATTGAGAGTCGCTGGGCTCATAGTGGAGAGCAGTAACCTTGACACACAAGACTATACCCCAAGGGGGCACTATTGAGTGATGAGGTGGGGAAACCCCGCCCCCTCCCAGAGCGATGCTAAGGCCAATGGCACACCACAGGGTCAGGGTTTGATCCGGACCACAATCACAAGATGCACTCTCAGGAAAAGAGTTTGGCTTAGCTCCATCTGGGAACATGTTCTAGGTCTTCATGGAACCCTCTATGGTAGGTGGGACTAGTGTGAAAGCTCCCAGATTGAACCATTTTGCCAAACACCGAACGCTTGCACTAGATAGCGTTCCTCTATGGAGACTCAGAGGAACCTTTTGGAACCCTTTCTTCTGAGAGTGTAGATAGGGTTCCTCTATGGAGACACAGAGGAGCCTTTTGGAACCCCTTCTTCTGAGAGTGTAGATAGGGTTCCTCTATGGAGACACAGAGGAGCCTTTTTGGAACCCTTTCTTCTGAGTGTGTGGGCAGCATTTGAAATACATTTGAAACGTTTCTTTGAACGTATTTCATATGTACAGTAATGAAACTCACTCTCCTCTTTTTTTTTTGTTGCATGCTTTCTATGGTACAGTCGGGAGTGTATTACGGCATACCTGGGCAGTACCGGAACACAACATGGCAGCCCAGTGCAATCTCTATGACAACCACGCATGGCCAAGAATACGTTTAAATGTTTGTTGATTTAGCTAATTTTACATTTGTACACAAGACGTTGTCTGGCAACTCTTTTCCTTACCATGGCTGGATTATTAAATCATCCCAGATACTTTTAGAAGACAAATGCTGAAACAATCTAATTCTGATAAAGCTGCATTTGTATGTGATATTTTTGCATCCATATTTTCTTCCTTGCACCTAAGTTCTTTGTAACAAATGAATAAAATATATACAGTATATATTTTTTTAAACATACCTTTAAAAATTTTTTTACAAAACAATAACCTACAAAATGATGAAGGTATAGGTTGCTTTGCAGGTGACAGAGGCATAATCTTCACACAAAAAAGAGTCAAGCAACCAGTATTACATATGAAATATATATGCAATATATACTGTATGTATAATGTACAGAGTACAAATACAAATTAAAAAATATTTCATATTTCAAATAACATGTTATATAGCAGTTAAGAACCCCCTTTTAGTTTATACATTTATTTAGGCGGTATTTGGTATTTCATAATAAGACACATTTTGTATATGTTTGTTCATTCCTGATGGCAGGGACTGTGCAGCCGAAGCACTAAAAGCAAGTGCTTTGCCTGCAAGGGACTGCTTGAGAGCTACGTGTCTGATAACAGTTAGCAGATGGCCCTTACGCTGTGATCTAACAATGTACATGTTCTACTTTCACTCAGAGAAATGTTTTATATCCCTGGGTCCCAAAGTGTCTCAGCCTTCTGTTCCCGCTGCTGTAAGTTCTCACGTGATTCGGCACACTCATGAATGTAGTAAATACAGTGGCACTCATCTATACATATATCAACTGTATTATATACGGTACAATAAATCAACTGTATGATGGATTACAGGCAAAGTCATTCAACCATGCTGTACGAAACCCATGTATATTTGTCACTTAATCAGGCTGTGTTTTCTAGGCAGAATGAAAACATGTTGGAAGGGCATTGTACTGCTCGTGAAATCGAAATTGCAAAGTGTCATGATTCACGATTTGCAGGAGTCATATGGGGGCCACTGTTCCACTGTCCAGAAGCATGTTTTCCTTTAAATTTGATGTCCCAGCTGGTGAGTGGCCTGTCCTGTTGAGGCTCTGTTCTAGTGGGTACGTGAGCACCCCGCGGGTCTGGTGTCAAATCCGGGCCGGACCGGTTCTGACCGGCTGGCCTCTGTCCCCTCACAGAGGGACACACAGTTGACTCTTGCTTCACCCAGAGATGTTTGCGGGTTCAGTCTCATCGCGCACCAGTAATCCCAGCTGGTTGGTTGAGTGCCTGCAAGTCCACCTCTGAAAGGGATAGTTGACTTTCTGGTGTTTTTTTTTGTACATTATTGTAGTGTATCATTTTGATTGGCCCAGACAATTTTGTGTGTACAATGCAGGACATTCACATGCAGAAGATTGAAATGACTTGTCGTCTTGACCATGGCTAGTATACGGGCATAGATGGGTTTGTGGTTTCAGGGGGGGGGGGGGGGGGCATTAAAAAAATATATTATTTGAGCTGAGAGTCGCAATCAAAATAGGAGATGGTGAATTAGGCACAGGGTCCACCGGTGAGCAAACTGTCCCTTTGTTTTCACAACTGACCCGCTTTTGGAGGTCTCTGACATCATCGAGTGATCCTACCGGCCTTTTATTAGGACTGTCCTTATGTCTTTTGAAAATGATACAGAGCTGAAATCGTGGAGGACTCTGTGATGAGCTCACCAGGTCTGGTTTCTCACAAACGTCATCGGGTAGAAACATGGATCCCACGTCCTTCTCTCTGTTCTCCGACAGCTGACCCATGACCCCGAGGAGCTGTTGGTTAAGGCTTTTGTCAGAGTCAGACAAGTCTGCAGCCCTAACATAACTACCGTTACTTATTTCATAGGACTAAGACCCTTGTACTTTTCATTCATACTGTAAGATCATTCAAACTAAGCCTTTCTAATAATACAAACCTATTTGATATTTCTACAAAATTGAATACAAAAAAAACCATTTTCATAAAAATGCAACAAAAAAAAGTTTAGTTTGCAATTTCTGACAGAAAATGACACTGATTACAATAGGGGCCTGATTTGCTAAGACCTTTAGCATATGCAAAACTAATAACACCATTAATGATTGGTGAAAAACAAATAACATGACCAATCACTGGTCATGTTATTGGTTTTGCGTGTGCTGAAAGGTTTTCCACATGCTAAAGGCATTAGTAAAGTGCTTAATCTTCATCTTTCAAAGATGTCCAACTCAATTCAGGAAAGCATTTGTCTCTAAAAACAGTCTCTTGACTTAAAACCACACTGTGCTGTAAAATTACATATTAAGTACGGATTAATATAATATTAACAGGAAACCAAAGTACAGCAGTTTACTTACGTCTAATGTAATAATGATATTTAATATCATATTTAATGTAGTAATGATATTTAATATCTCCCTGTTTCCTTCCTTCTTGTTACTGAAATCTTTATTTTTATAGCGAAACGAACGCATGTATATATTATATACTCTAATATAATTTATAATATTTCTATTTTAATGTTTTATTGTAATTTGTGCTATTGTAAATTTATTTTAATTGTGCCAACATGCCAAATACAAATTTCTCTCTAAAATCAATTGACGATGGGCTAAAGCTTGTTTTTAATTTTACTTTGTTTTCAAAAATGCTTTTATTGGCCATTATGATAGTTGGATGGGGGTCTAACTACTAAAGCTTTTCTATTCTGCACTTGTGGAACAGATCCTATATCACAACTATCATTTCACTTGAAGTTGCCATTTTACTCTTTGATACCAGATTAGAGAAAATACTATTTCTAATTAAAACAAAATGGGTTCTAAACACATGCACAGTAAAATGTCCAGTGTTAATTCAACTCTAATAATCTGGCCAGAGTAGGCTCATATGTACACTGCTAGAGTTGAATCAACACTGTTAGAGTTGAATTAATACTGGACATTTTGCTGTGAATTTACTGTGCGGTGACAACATTTACCAAGGTGAGAACATAGCATTCTCATTTACATATTTCTGGACAATCAATTATTCAATATCAGTTTTTAATTGTGTTTCCTTTTTTTTTCTTGTTACTTTAACGTACAGACTTGGGGTGATGAATGTGTGTGTGTGTGTGTGTGTGTGTGTGTGTGTGTGTGTGTGTGTGTGTGTGTGTGTGTCATTGTGTCAGATCCGCCTACACCCCTAAAGAATGTAGCCTACACATATCGCCACCCACCGACAATCAATACGGGGTCAGCAAATGTGTCACCTCGAATAAACCCTCTGACCTTAAAGCACGTATATTCATAATTTCGCAATGTTCTTTTCTTGTTAAACTGTCTTTCGGCAGGCTAGAGGTGAGTGGTGCGATTTGTAACATATGGCCCTCCCGGCCCGATAACCGTTAACATTTCGTAGAACAGATTAAGACGCACGTGGACACCTCAGCACGGTCGGCACTTACAGAAACCGATGATCTGTCGATGGATTCGCTCAGCGCTCGATTCACAGAGACTGCGATCCGTATTCTCAAGGGCTGCCAGTTGTCAACGGTGATTTTATCGCAGTTTTAACGAGCAGACAACACCTATTTGTTTTCGCTGCGGTTCCCTCAGATAACACGGCGAGGTGATCATGGCTGCTTTCACCGAGTGCCAGTATTTATGGAACAAAAAATATAGGATCAGAATGAGGGCATGTTTGCGCGCACCTGGGCCTTCTGATGTCATTTACAGGCTCGCTCCATTTAAACATAAAGCTTTATTTTTATGGTAAAAACCTTTATTATTATTATTTTTAAATATATATATAAATTTACTGCAAATGGCTTTGAGATATGAGACTAAAGTAGTAGGCTACATAAGAAAACAATTCCATAATTATTACCATCAGTTAACCATCAATAAAGCATTCATACACATAATCTTTTCTTAAAACACTTTTTTATTTATCCACGTTTCTGATAAAAAGGAAACTCTGCGGTAGGCTATATTGTTTACATTAATTATGTTAAAGTATGTGTCACGTGGTTTTTAAAATGCATTTGATATATTGCGATAAAACAAACAGTGTCATTTGAACCCGGAGTGCTTGGAGAACCGCGCGCATCTCTTTCAGATTAATTAAATTACGGGTCATTGCGAGTCTTCTTTGCGCATTGGGCCAGTAATCAAATAGATGAATTGCATGTCCTTATATAAACAGAGTGATGAAACCGCGAGACAACATACAGTGGACCGTTCATGGGCTCCGCGCTGTTTTGTGTTGGCTTAACGGCGAGACGTCCATGGAGCAGACGGACCTGAGTATTTAAGGAAACAGATCAAAGGCGCTCGGGATCGCATGACACTCACTGTTTCTGTTCGCCCTAATTAGACTGCACACCAGAATGTATGTTCTGTGTAAATAGTGAATGTGAAAGTGGACAGGCAGATGACGAGAGTTCTCATACAAATAGCTTCCATTTCCTTTTTTCACGCTGTTAAAATGCGCATCAGTTTAATAGCGCTGCATTCCGCGGCGCGGTTAGGGGTAAAATTAATAGTTCGTTTGCGAACGTCCTCCGCGGCCTTTTCAGTTGCTCGGCGGGCTGTAAACTTGGACCGAACAGCGGTGTGGACTACAGTGTTTTCAAAGGGGGAAACAATTCAAACCCTATGAAAAACAATGACCGCATCACATTAATTATGCGTTTTCCACCGGCAGAGAAGACAATGTGAACACTATTCGGGAGGAATAAACGGCATTGAGGAGGCCGTTTGGGACCCGTTCCAAAGTGAGCTCTATGCATCCTATATATCACACATATATGTTTGTGGAATCCACATCTATGCCAACTCATTCACTAGGGGGATTCAGTGTTTCCATCTGAGGTCATAGGCATCTAAGAGACAGAGAAGACTGAAGCTAATTTGCTTTATTGCCCGACTGTGACCTCTGCCGACCGGGCATTCTGGGAAGGCCGTCGGAGGTCAATCATGCGCCTGCAAGCCCTACGGCGATCAATACGCTGACAGCATCTGCGGATCAGTTTCACAGGGGGGCAGATAATGGATCTTGGTCCTGGGTGATGCCCTGGAACCAGAACAACCGTCAACCGGCGTGACCCCCCCAGTTGCAGTTGTGACTGCACGTCTCAAAACTTCTCTTCCTTCGAGATCAGTGGCTCCCTGGTCTTGCCGTCACACTTTCTCAGACAAACACTGATGAGGTTACACAGTTTTGTCATATGCCATAGAAGTATAGTAGGCTACTGTGTTCTGGGATACTTACGGCAAATCAGTTTCATTAGGTAACTTACGACACACTCCTTGCAGTAACTAGATTTTGCCTACATTGAAAATAAAGATGATATAGCCCGCATTAAATTATTATTAGTGTTCAGTTATTTTTGTCTTTGTGGATTGTCACATTACATTACATTACATTATAGTCATTTGGCAGACGCTCTTATCCAGAGCGACGTACATTAGTGCATTTTCAAACTAGGAACAAGTGTGTTAAAACGACCCTAAAAGGTAAATACGATTACAATTAGGCCGGGGGATGCTCAAATGTGGCCCCCGAGGCTAGTCGTAGGCCACTGCTGGTTCTCATTTTCCCCCTTTAATCAGGGACTGAATTAGACCTGGGACATGAAGTGAATGGAATCTCAGTCGTGGGCCAAATAGTGGCATCAGTCAATCTAGGGTCCGGACCAGGGGTGTCCAACTCCCGTCCTTGGACGGTTCACAGTGTCTACATGTTTTTGTGGTTTCTTTTAAACCAGCAGCCAATTTAGGGCTTGAAAACAGGTTGTGTGTGGAGTCAATGAGTGACTTAATCAATAAAGTGTGTGTGGAGTCAATGAGTGACTTAATCAATAAAGTGTGTGTGGAGTCAATGAGTGACTTAATCAATAAAGTGTGGAAACATACTGTGGCCCTCCATGACTGGAGTCCAATACCCCTGGACTATATAATATCCCCATCAGTTTATCAATCACTCTGGCATGTGTTGGACCTGGACCATACTGCCATGCCGTTGATCCTCAGCTTAAGGTAACTCGTTTAAGTGGTGCTTTATTCTTACTACACATTGAAGAATGGGACAATTTTCTTGATGAATTAAAACAGCAAAGAGCAGAGTCGTCTGAATAAGCAGAATAATCTTTGGTCTTTACTCTATTGCTACTAAAAATGATAAAATGGCCATTGGTCTCGTTCATTACTGCATAAACATTCTAAAAACATACAAAAAGTAGAGCTCCTTTATTTACCATCATTCATGCAGGTAAATACAGATGGTAAGGTGGCGTGTTTAAAAATTTAATACATATTTTACTGCGTTAAACATGTGGAATTTATCTGTGAAGGGGCTTCCGTTTTAGTTCACTTAATCTTCGGTGGGAAGGCTAATCCACATATTTCTCAGAATAAGAATTTGTGGGCAATATGGATTCAAATAAATGAGATATTTAACTCGGACTGTTTCCTTTTAAGTCAAAAAGGCTTCTGCTTCTTCATTACACACAGTGAGTTATTGTTCTAATGACCGGGAACGTATTTTTAATACTGTTCGCTTCTCCTCTTGGAAGGAACGTCTGGTTCTTGAAACGCACGTTTGGGGCGGACCCGCGGCGTCTATGAACTCTGTCATCAGGGCCCGCTCATTAAAAGGCAAAAATGCTTCGGAGAGATCCGGAAACAACGCTCTCTGATTTAATTAAAGCTTAGGTAATGGGGCCTGCGGTCTCCCTTCTGACAACTTTACTGCGGGTCCCGTAGCTTTGCAGGGGCCGTGAATCTGCTCCCCTCACTCGGCAGGCTTCTGGGTGTTCATACGATTCCCTAATTAAATTAACAAAGACAGGACATTTACGACACACGCGCTTCACCGGTAATGACTAATGGGCCTGCAATGTTCATATCCTTTTTTTTTGGGAGCAGTATTTGACCCTTGCTCACTTCTGTGGAAGAGATCATTTGAGTCTTTGACCATGAGACCACCAACAGATTTTTACAGTAATTTGATGCTTGTTAATTAACAGAGAAATTAAGAAAAAGTTGAATTTTTCTTCATCAGTATTGGTAAACGAAAGCCAAAAAAGCTGAATGAGTGAGTGGATGCTGGTCTCTGTACAAGTGAGTCATTCTTTACTAAGAAAAGCTCATAGTGTCTCATACAGATCTTGGATTGAGTTTGGGCATCTCCAACTCTTCAGTCTTTAGGGGACAGAAAATTTCCTGTAAAAAAATTGCAGGAGGCCAAACTTGCTTTACTCATCCAAAGGTTAAGAGCATGTGAATCCACAGAGTATTACTAGTCCTGTTCTTCACAAAAGGCCCAAAACAAACCTATGTCATTTCCCAACATCTTTTTTTTTGTAGAACATGTGCTTGGCTTGTACTGTTAACAAGGGAACATTTGATCCGATCTGCACTCCATCCCGCCCGGAAAAAAAAAAAAGCACACACCTACAAGAAAACATGTTTGACTTGAAGCAATTCAGTATCAGATCATACGATGACATGTTATCAGTGCCTTTATTCAGGAGAGTTCAGTGTCCTGACTCCTGGCTCAAGGTTTGAAGGAGTGTTTTGCATTGTCATGTCATGTCCCGTACTGAATCGTAAAGCATTATAATACGTATTGGCAATATGCCCTTTCCAGTTATGCACCAGTGTATTCTAATCACAGGAGCTTGAGCTGATCATCTGTTAACGGGTTCGTTAAAATGGCGCATTTTGAAGGAGCTCATTTGCATTGTGCGTTTCCGCGTCACGGTCTGTCGACGTGATGAAATATTAACCCGTTGAGGTTTCCTCTCTCGCGGGTTAATGGGGCGGTTCGTATTACGGCGGGACCGCCAGCACGCCTTCAACGTCCTCTTACATTCACCCGCCCCCTGCCAGAGAAACGGGGAAACTCTCAAAGGCACAGCGGCCGAGTTAACTTTGGAGCGGAGCGTCCGACCGAGGACTCGCCCGGACAATCTGCTGCTTTTTGGCCATAAAGAGGAGGACTTCACAGTGAGGCTCATCCTCTGGAGGCTCTGTTAGTAATGTCTGTGTCTCTGTTAGTAATTTCTGTGTGCTCTGTTAGTAATGTCCTGTGTGTGCTCTGTTAGTAATGTCTGTGTGTGCTCTGTTAGTAATGTCTGTGTCTCTGTTAGTAATGTCTGTGTCTCTGTTAGTAATGTCTGTGTGTGCTCTGTTAGTAATGTCTGTGTCTCTGTTAGTAATGTCTGTGTGTGCTCTGTTAGTAATGTCTGTGTGTGCTCTGTTAGTAATGTCTGTGTCTCTGTTAGTAATGTCTGTGTGTGCTCTGTTAGTAATGTCTGTCTCTGTTAGTAATGTCTGTGTCTCTGTTAGTAATGTCTGTTTGTGCTCTGTTAGTAATGTCTGTGTCTCTGTTAGTAATGTCTGTGTCTGCTCTGTTAGTAATGTCTGTGTCTGCTCTGTTAGTAATGTCTGTGTCTCTGTTAGTAATGTCTGTGTCTCTGTTAGTAATGTCTGTGTGTGCTCTGTTAGTAATATCTGTGTGCTCTGTTAGTAATGTCTGTGTGTGCTCTGTTAGTAATGTCTGTGTGTGCTCTGTTAGTAATGTCTGTGTCTCTGTTAGTAATGTCTGTGTGTGCTCTGTTAGTAATGTCTGTGTGTGCTCTGTTAGTAATGTCTGTGTCTCTGTTAGTAATGTCTGTGTGTGCTCTGTTAGTAATGTCTGTGTCTCTGTTAGTAATGTCTGTGTGTGCTCTGTTAGTAATGTCTGTGTCCTGCTCTGTTAGTAATGTCTGTGTATGCTCTGTTAGTAATGTCTGTGTCTCTGTTAGTAATGTCCTGTGTCTCTGTTAGTAATGTCTGTGTGTGCTCTGTTAGTAATGTCTGTGTGTGTGTGTGTGGGGGGGGGGGGGGGGGGGGGGGGTGATTTGAGTTATCTCCCCCCAACTTCTTATGATGGGGCGGTTGAGTCTCAGCGTTAGAATGAGCTGTCTCACTGCATGGCTGGGCCCCAGGATAAGCTACTCTTCCACAATTTAGAGATGATTACAAATTCACCTCAGTCTGGAAGAACTTCAGTGGCTTTGATGAGAGAACAGGCACAATGGTCGCATTACGTTATATTGTGTAAAATGTGTTTATTTGATTATGATGTTCTTTTTCATTAGTGTATGTTTGCACAGTTGTGGGTACCACCTGAGTTTATAGTTACATAAAATTGACTCTGCTTTTCTGTCCAAATATAGGGGTATTAACAAAGCTTTTAAATGATATTCAGTTTTAAAATACTTAAAAATTACTATAAAACTTTGCTTATATAACACATTTTGCAAAGAATTTGACACAATACCCTTTACAGCACACCCTGGTATAAACCCCTCAAAACAAGCCAAAGGTGTCCGTGGCAAAGAAAAACTCTTGGAAGGAACCACACACATTGGAAGTGTCGTGTCTTGTTTGAGTAACATAATATAAAAAGTAAAAAATAAAATATAAAATAAGTGATATACTCTGGTGGGCGGTGTTATTCCAGACTTTTCTCTGGGAAACAAATCCTGGTTATATCACAGTGACACCCTGGGAAGGATATCTGAAAGCAGTGTCTTACCACTCAGCAGTGGGAATAATATTATTGATAGGCCGTTATTAGCCTGACATGCCCTATGTGCTTACCTGGCAGAACCTGTGGATTATATGGAACTACTTTAACAAGTTGTAATGTCCAAATACTAAATATATAGCTACTCAGTTACTTAGCAATCTTTTGACCGCCTATATCAACCCCCTAACCAACTAGAGGTATTTTTTTAAATTCAGTGATACTCATTCCTGGTACTGGAGAGCCGCAGGGTCTGCTGGTTTTTGTCGTTACTCCGCACTTAAGTCGATCAGTTAAAGCGGTTGATTACACAGTTAACTCACCTCACCTGGTTTCTTGGGTCTGAATTGGTTGCTGATATTAAGGCGAAAACAAAAACCAGCAAACCCTGTGGCTGTCCAGGACCAGGAACGAAGACCACTGCCTTAAACGAGAAGGGTGTTCAGCTGGGTTTTAGCATGGAAGGAAGACCACTGCTTAATGAGAAGGTGTTCAGCAGGGTTTTAGCATGGAAGGAAGATCACTGCCTTAATGAAAAGGTGTTCAGCGGGGTTTTAGCCCCGGGAAGACCACTGCCTTAACGAAGAAGGTGTTCAGCGGGGTTTTAGCATGGAAGGAAGACCACTGCCTTAACGAGAAGGTGTTCAGCTGGGTTTTAGCATGGAAGGAAGACCACTGCCTTAACGAGAAGGTGTTCAGCGGGGTTTTAGCAAGGAAGACCACTGCCTTAATGAGAAGGTGTTCAGCGGGGTTTTAGCATGGAAGGAAGATCACTGCCTTAATGAGAAGGTGTTCAGCGGGGTTTTAGCCCCCGGAAGACCACTGCCTTAATGAGAAGGTGTTCAGCGGGGTTTTAGCATGGAAGGAAGACCACTGCCTTAAAGGTTGTATCAGCGATTTTGGGTGACGTCACTTCTGAAGCGAAATCCCAAACAAACAGAGCCAGCTCCAGCTCAGAGCCAATTATGTTATGTTTTAAAAAATAGTGTTCAAGCATCCAGAATTATAACCACGTTAATAACGTTTGTAAGAAACCAAACCGTTTGTAAATCCGTCAAGATTTCAGCGAGATAAGAGTATTAGCGTATTAGTATCACCCACCCCTTGTCGGTGATTGGTTGGAATACTGTTTATTTTGGTTTTGAGTGTTTGGTAGTAACCATTTGTTTTTGTGTACGATCTCGGAGCATAGGCTGCCTACAGAGACGCGGTTTTTTTGACGGCCTGCTTATGGGGGCGGGCAGCTAGCGGATCGTGAGGAAAAAATCAGATGAATGTGATAATTTATGTTTCGACCCAAAATCGCTGATACAACCTTTAATGAGAAGGTGTTCAGCGGGGGTTTTAGCATGGAAGGAAGACCACTGCCTTAACGAGAAGGTGTTCAGCGGGGTTTTAGCCCCGGGAAGACCACTGCCTTAATGAGAAGGTGTTCAGGCTGGGTTTTAGCCCCAAAAGGCTCTCAGTATAGGTTATATTCCTATACGTGAAACTTGACCTGGAATCCAGCGCCTAATTTATCAGCTGACCAATCGGTTAATAGCCAACAGCTCACCCTGCTCCATCAGATAACAGCCGTTCATCATTTTTATGGTAAACGATGCACAAAGGGTTGGCTTGTGCGAGAATAAAATGCTCGTTGTTCTCTCGTACACTAAGACGGCCAGCCCTCATCCAGACCGTCAGAAGGTTGACGTATGGTGGGGGGGGGGGGGGGGGGGTGAATGAGAGAGGACTCCAGCACAGTAACAATACAGACGGGGTTTTGTGACGCAGTGGGCTTGGGGTCAGGGGTCAGGGGGTCGCGACTCGACAGACCTACACCTCTCACTTCCTTTTGATCCTGCTCTATTTTACTGCAAACTTTACTGTAAATATATTCTATAAACCCCCAGCCAAACTTGAGTAAACGCAGAGTGGCCGTCCTGTTTGAACACCACTCTGCTGAATTGTATCTGCCTGCAAGTGCACCGAGTGTTCGTTTGCAATGAGCCTAAAAAAACCCTCAACAGTGCTCACGCTATCACTAGTGGCAGTATGTGCCAGCAGCACCTGACTTTCTGAAGTCATGCACAAAAAAGGCAGGACTCCCAAACAAAAGCTTTCCCATCATCAGGCCGGTTTCAGAGATAGCAACTTCGGTCATACACTGCCTGGCCAAAAAAAAAAGTCGCCATTGCACCCGTCATGCATAGTGCCCACTGTACAAGCCCTCTGGAGGCAGTGTTATAATGTGGGGTTGCTTCAGTTGGTCAGGTCTAGGGTCAACAATGTTATGCAGCAATAACATGAAGTCAGCTGAGTACCTGAATGTACTGAGTGACCAGGTTATCCCATCAATGGGCATATTCCAGGACGACAATGCCAAGATTCATCGGGCTCAAATTGTGAAAGAGTGGTTCAGGGAGCATGAGGAATCATTTTCACACATGAATTGGCCACCAGAGTCCTGACCTTAACCCCATTAAAAGTCTTTGGGATGTGCTGGAAAAGACTTTAACGGAGTGGTTCGACTCTCCCGTCGTCAATACAAGATCCCGGCCAAAAATGAATGCAACTCTGGACGGAAATAAATGTTGTGACGTTGCCATAAGGTTGTCGAAGCATTGCCACGACGAATGTGCGCCGTAATCAAAGCTAAAGGCTCTCCTACGAAATATTAGCGTGTGCGACTTTTTTTTTGGCCAGGCAGTGTATATTTCTCCTGAAAACATCCTCCCAGTGTCAAAGTGTGGAATACCTCTGTCCGCTAACAGGCACATTCTACATATTTTATGGGCAACGTCATGTGTAACTGCTGTCCGAACTGCCGTTAAACACAAGCCAGCACCCCTGAATGTAAACATGTCAGCCCTCCAGCCCCCAGCACATACGGTGATGTAATTCAGTCAAAATGTTTAGATTTACTGTCAATACGAAAAACAGCTCCCCCTACGGGTGGTAGATTCTGCAGGAGAATGAAACTCAGGAAGAGCATTTTAAAATTGTTTTGTATTATCTGTAAACCAATTATGGAATTAA